>CM040191.1:892500-1245000 GCA_022606455.1 Callitettix versicolor | reverse complement strand
ATACAAAGTTATAATCATCATAGTTGAAGACACAAATCTCTCAAAGACCACAATTTTAGGTTCGTACAGGTATGAAATTAACGTAAACAATTTTTTTTTGACAGTTGTGGGAACTGTCATAACTTGATGACTTCCCGCATAATCAAGTTATCAAACGGCTACTTCCGTGCTTTGGAGCGATTGAGCGATGTACGATGTAAATATCCGAAGAATGCAGAAGCGAAGCCAAATTCATACACTACGCTTTACACTGATAAAGATGGGTAAGCTTTTGTTTTATAGCAATCGTAATGTGGCTTTACAAATTTGATTTTAAAAAAATGTAAAACGTAAAACCTCATTTTTTTAAGTTTAATTTTAAGTTAAATTCAGTGATAAAAATTTCTTATTATGCATCATGTTTTAGGGCTGGTTGTTGTGTTAGATTTTGCGTGATAAGAGTGCACAAATTTATGTTGATATATAATGTATATTTTGCGCGTTGTAAGTCTTACATTAAATTAATTAAAATTAAAATTTGTTGTGTTTCCCCCCGGGATCGAAAAGGGGACCTTGCGCATGTGAGTCTCACGTGATAACCACTACACTACGAAAACTTCGAAGACGTTTGACCGATGTAAATATATGAAATAAATCGTTAATTTTTATTTTGATAAATAAGTATAAGTAAAGCATCATTTATTTTGTTTTAATTCGTAAAGATCAGCTGATAGGCTATAATAACTTTTAGGATATGTTGTTAAAAACTACAAATGTTATTTTTTTTGTACAAATGATCGTAATTGAAATAAAAAGGAAGAGAAAATATGATACATGATTTTTATTTTTAGTTCAATAACAGAAATGTATGCTACAAATCTTCATTGAACTTGTAAAAATTTGAATACTTTTTTGATAATAAATTGAATATTACATTTAGGCAGTTGATTTTAAAAACAGTTTCAAAGAGTACAGAAAATCAAGGATGTAGATCAAATAGCTTTATTTATCCAGCTTTGGAACGAGTAAGCCTACTCCCTAATTTACTATTCAAACACACTTTTTGTATTTTTTTATCATTGTGTCTTTATTGTTTAATTCAACTGCATTCTATCTTTTATAATAACATAAAGTTAGACTAATACCAACAGATTAACAACACGGGTTTCATTTAACTTATTTATTCAAAACATTTCTGATTTTGTAACGCCAATACGACGCTAATTCTAAACACAAACAGTATGAAATTATGTTGCGCTACGGTAGCCAATCACGATCAAGGGAATGTAAATAATAAATTTGATTGTTCCAATATTTCATGCAATATTCATAATATGTATCGTTCATGTGCAATTTAATCTTTAAAATATGTAAAAAATAACACTACTGATATACGTATTCTTTTTATAAACATACAAATTTATGTAAAAATACGGTAGAATAATTTTAAATAATTTGTGAAAATAAATAAAAAATAATGAAACTAATTTAATGCAGATAAGATTCAACAAATTATTTTTGAAGCAGCTATTATTTTATTTTCATGCATTACGAAATACAAAGACGTATGCTAATTGTTAAAAAATCACTTTTGGTACTGTAATTTCTTAATCCTTTTTCAGTAACTTGGATCCAAAATAAAGTTATAATATATGTCAATCCTTCTCTCTGCCTTTCACACTTTTGTATTTTTTATTTTCTTTTAATATTCCATCCTTTACACTGATAGACTAATGAGGACGAGGGTTAATGGAAAGCATAAAGCTTACCGCTCTAAGAGGTAAGTTTAAAACCCACGACCTTGAGGTTAACAGTTCATAAACGAAAATAAACTGATTTATTTTGAGCGCTGAAATAACTATCGTTTAAATCATATTTATTTATTTATACATTATTTATAAAAACTATAAATTTTGTTCAGAAATTTCAATTCATTATTAAAATAATAAACAAAAGTTGGAAGTATTTTGTCAATATGTTGACAACAAATTCACCGGCACTGAACGGGACAATTGGTTCCGTTATCCGACTTTCCAGTTCAACGGTTCTTGTCTCAATTCGCCAATAACAAAGCAGTCAATAAAGACACACAAGACAGGAAAATTGTACACATTGATCGAAAAAGAACAACTATGAAGTTTGTTATATGTTTGGTTACTTCAAGAAGCTGTACTATTAAAATATATTAATTTAATTTTATATTTATAAAAAATAATATTGACGAAGTGAATTGTTATTAAACTGAAGCTCAAAGATGCAGGTTATATATACGTACATTTTGAGTTTGAATGTGCTACGTGTTCGTTTCAGCTAGCTCTATTTGAAAGTACAGCGCGTTTGTGGAAAAATCAGATTAGTCCTGGATTAAACTGGGTTTGTCCAGTATTTTAGGCCTACTTCCCGTGTTTACTGTTGCTAACTTCATTTCATAGTTAATTGTGAAAGTGTTTGTCTTGCAAGGATATTGTCTTAAACAAATTTATTAGATTTAATTATATTTTTTATAACGTGTTTATTTATACAACAATATTTATTTAACGTTTATTATTATTATTATTATTATCATCATCATCATCATCATCATCATCATCATTATTATTGTTGTTATTATATTTAATATATATTTATTTATTTATAACCAAAATTTCGTGCCTACAAATTTCATGTAATGTTTATACAAGTGTGGCTAATTTATTAACAGTAAAGCATAATTTAAATAACTGCAGAATCAAAGTTTCTGAATGTTTAGAATCACAACTTTACTGAAAATTGTTCTTAGTTTTAAAATGTTGAAATATGAAGTGTTAATTAAAAAAGTGAAAGTTAGCAGAATAAGTGACATTTAAAAATATATATTTCACTGAAAATGACTTACTCAATATATATTACTTGCTCAATAGTTCTGTGAATGATAATGAAGAAGAAAAATTAAAAACTTGATGTTTTTAGCTGAGTTGAAGTTAATCCATTTTTGTATTGTGTATATGCATCATAAAAAGAAATGCAAAACAAATTATTGTTGTAAAAAGAACTAGAGCTGTAAAATTGCACTGATTAAATTTAATTAAAAAAGCAGTGTAATGAAAACCTCAAAAAAATTTATTAAAACTGAAAATATAGAATTTGTTAGAATAATAAAGATGTATTTGAAGGTGTTGGCTACTAAGTTGGAAAAGACATAATAATTTTTCTAAAAAGATAAACACATTTAAGACCACTTTTGATTGATTATTTTGAAAAGAAGTAAAAAAAAGGCCAGAATCATAAGGCTTCTAATAATTAAAAATGAACTAAGCACATTTAAATAGACCAAGAGAAACCAAATTGTTGCATCGAATTGAAGCCATTATTTTGTCAAAGCCGTTTGTTCCATTTAAAACATAAAAGATATTATTTCAGTTTAAGATATAGATTTAGCTTGTATATGGGAAGAATAAGTAAATTAATTTAACAAAAAATAATATCGAATGAATTATAAAATTTTGTATAAACATTATACATTGAATGTATTCATAATTAAAGCTAACTTGATTTTGAATTGAATTTTCTACTTCGATAACTTTTATTCAAAATTAGTTATTCAGATTTAAACTAAACAGAATTCCAGATTTCGATAAAATATTTCAAAATTTGCATGTTGCGTTTATGAAAAGAGCCCCAGCGTTTAAGTTACGCTACGCAATAGTCAGTAATATTGATTTGAAAAAGGACAGATATTGGTTATGAAAAAGTATTACGCTTTAAACAGCTTTGCGTAATAATGGATCATATTTTTACGAGAAGAATGAGCACATAAATAGATATTAAAAATGTTTATTTTTAATTCATACTTGTTGCATCTGTTCCAAAAATTAGTTTTAACGTTTAGGAAAATTTAAGGAAAAAAGTAAACAAAATATTAAGACATTTCTCAAAATTATTTTGTTCAGAAAGGCCTAATAATTTTCCAAAACGTCTAACTAACAATTTCAATGTACTTTATTGATCTAAAACTTTCTCTCAAGCATTTCGTATTTGTTGTACTTTCCATCAGCTCAATATCCTTTCCTACTTTTTGTCTTGAAATTATTTCCTGATTGGTTCTTTGCTAACACTTTTCCAGTTTATTTTTTCTTTGAATGTATAAATTTAATGTATTTACTGACGACACAAAGTGTTAGGTATTATGCATACTTTGTGGAAATTTTTTTCTGTACTACTTTCCAATAATATTAACTTGAAATTCCAATGATATGGAACCTGCTGACAAGATGATCAGTAAATTAAACGAATTTTGAAAAAATAAAACAACAAATTAGTAATATCTAAATTTAAAACATCATTAAATAAATTAGTTTCTGTATAGGCATTTTAATATATTTTCTTCTGATTTTGTAAGGACACATAGTTACACTTTTTCCAATTAAAAATATATTATTTTATTAAGCCTATTATTTACTTGAACGCTAAAAATCAATCAAAGATGCCAGTATTTTAGAAAGTTTGTGCAGCTTAGATTGTAATATCGTCGAACTTTTCTACAGGCGTGTCAATCTTGTTTATTACTGAAATTTATGGCTTTAATTTTCAAAGTTTCTAAATGGCTAACAGTTAAAAGTTTGCAAAACCATTACTTCTTAACGTGGCCATCCGTTGGCCATTTTTGTTTGGAAGCAAAAACGAATAATTTTATAACTTTAATTTTAATTTTGATATCTCATTATATTGAAAAGGATAGGAAAAACGTGGCAAATATTTATATTGAGAACCCAGTGTCCCGGAAGGAACATTATTGGGAGCGGGTTTATAAAACAATTTTAAATATTTACACACTTAGGTCTAGTGATACATCGTATTGAAAGGTAAATATACTTTGGGGGAATCTCTTGGTCTTACTGTAATTTTTTAAATGTTTATTACAGATGAGTAAAAGTTTAAAATTTTGTAATAATCTGTGAGAGGAAAATCCCTCCTTACTAATAATATGAGTGTTACAATTATTGGTCTCCCGTAAATTTTCACTCTACAAAAAAAAATTAAGGAAAGCAAAACGAATATTTACTGAAACTACAACATTTTCTTGGCATAATTAACATTTTTCATACTTATAAACATTGTTTTTGGTTTGATTGTGTATTTAACCTACCTTTGTAAATTTTACACCCTTATTTAATTATACAATTATAGTACGATTTAATCATAAACAATACAAATATTCCATATTTTAATACATAAACGGCAAGTACTTAAGTAGAAGAAACAAGTTCAGGGTAAATTAGTAAATAGAAAGCTTATGTTTTGTTTACCTTGCATAATTGAAATAAAACAAAAAATTAATTCATGTAATATATATAGGAATTATGAAGATAAGTTAATGATGAAAATGTATATACTTTTATGAAATAAAAACAATATATTGAAGCAGAAATAAAAAACATATATCACATTTTCTCTTCCTTTTTATTTTAATTATGGTATTTTTTTCGAAAACACGACATAAACTAAAACCTATTATAGCCTATCAGCTGTTCAAAGAAATCAGCTGATTGTTACGAATTAATATAAAACAATTTAATTTGTACTATAACTACAAATATAAACATTAAATTAACGATTTATTTCATATAAATATATCGGTCAAACTTCTTTTTATTTAGCCTACAGCAATTTGCTAAACTGTTGAATGGACCGTGTATTTTGTATGCTGCTGACAACAATCGTTAACTGCAAATATCGCCCCTAGATAGCAGTAGAAGTAAGCAACTATTATAGAAATATATTTATTGCTTAAATTGACTTATGCTCCCTCATGCGTATTTGTAAAATCCTCGTCTAATTCCTTATTGTCATCGTGTCATTTTAACATGTATCATGATTTAGAGCTGGTTGTGATGTTGGACTTTTCATGATGTGAGTGTACAAGTTTATAAAAATAGACCTATATAATTGGATGTATTGCGCATTGCAAGTCTCAAATTAATAATTAAAATTTCGTATGTTTCCTCCCGGGATCGAACAGGCGACCTTGCGCTTTTGAGGCGCACGTGAGAACCACTACACTACGGAAAATACGAATAAGTTTGACCTATGAAAATATGAAATAAATCGTTAATTTAACTTTGATAAATATGTAATAGTAAAAGATCAGTTGTTTTATATTAAATCGTAACGATCAATTGCTTTTATTAACCAGCTGATAGAATAAAATAAGTTTTCAGGTTATGATGTTAAAGACTAGCTGTTTTAATTTTTTGTGTTATCGAAAAAATTACCGTAATTAAGATAAAAAAGGATGGGAGAACATGATGCATTGTGTTTATTTTTCACTCAATAACAGAAATTATTTCTTTTAACTTTCAACGATTTTACTCTGCCTACAAAATGTAAGATTGTACACCGAAGGTTGTTTTGTGGTTAAACGAAAGAAATAACCAAGAACATTACAATTAATTATTTGTTTCTGTGTTCACTACATTCAATTACAAATTATGGAAATACTGTGTTCAAGCTAAAAAAACATTTTAGTAACCAAAATGTTTCTCTTTTTATGTGTAACCTCATTAATTATTTTTCTTACAGGCAATAAACATACAAGCGTAAAAAACTACAAATGAAATTCTGTATAAATTTTTAAATGTAGAATTTTTAAATGTAAGACATTTTTATTTTAAAAAATAAAGTCAATTTATAAATTAAGACATTAAAACTTTCCAGTAATTGATAATCTCTGGTATCATTTAGTGTTAGTAAATAAAATTGCATAGTCAAATTGTTTTCCGCTGATGATCGTTATGAAACTGGAAAATGTAAAAACTTCTTTCCCTAAAATATTTAGTTAACAAATATCAAATAGGATTAATCATGTTTGACCTGTTTCCAGTTCTATTACATAAACTAATTCCGTTATATAAAAATAATTACAGTTTGAAAAGGTTATAATAATATTTATGTAGTATGTATTATGGATTCCTTAGTTAGTTTTTGAATATATAGAACTTAGGTATATTCTTAATTGTATGAAAACAATTGCTTAATTGTTTTTTTTTTAGTTTTGATTATCTACATATTTTTTTGTTTTTTAGTTTATGTTTAAATAATAACTTTGAATTTTTCTACTCACCGCCTCAACACAGTCAAAACTTTAGTATTTTTTAACAAAAATGTAAAAAAAGGAAACCAAAATATTTTGCTTAATATAAATATGTATATCGCTTAAACTATATTTAAATATACTGGTTTCGTCTATATGTAATAAATTTGTTTAAACTACTTTATCTAAAAATATAAAAATACGGGTTTTCATCACTTTATTTTTAAAATAAATATTCTTTGCTTAACCTTTAACGTCTATACTTTATACCAGTTAGACTAATGAGAACAAGGGATCAGTGTCAACGGTAAGGATAAAATAACTTGAGTAAATGCTGCTGGAAGTTAAGAACTTTGAAGTGCGCATTTCAGAGACGCAACAGACTGACAAGTAAGAGCTGAACGAAGCCCCAACGTGTAAGGTAAAATCTATTCTGTAATTATATACATATCACATCTGTTCGAATAAGTTAATTTTACGTCTTATAGGTACTTAAAAAAGACCCTCAGGTGAACAGTTATTAGTACCAAACCAGCAAATAAAAAAATAAATTGTAGTTTTGGATAATTACTTTTAAAAAACTATAATTATTGAAGTAGTTGTGAATTCTTTATTTTTTTTTAATTACAGAGTTTAATATTGCTTAAAATCTAGCAGACTTTAAATAATCTGATATAAATCTGCTAAATACATAAATAATCTGATAAATAACAATTTGTGCCAGTCATTAAAAAATTTAATAACTCATAAAAGCAAACCTTTTTATTGTAAAAATTCTATAAAAAACAAAAAGTAATCTTTTTTTCAATTTGTCGAAATAATGTGATAATTATTTAAAATTTTAGACAGTTCAACACGTTTTTTAATATAATAATTAATTTCAAAAATAATATGATAACTTTAGACATTATGTTGTTTTTAATTTTAAGTATCATTGTACGAAATCCAGTTTATAATCTCATTAATCATGTTTTATTTAACTGATAAAAGTGATAGTTAAATTATTTGAAAAAATAAAAACTTTTGTCCGATATGGGTAAACTGAACGTAATTATCAGCAGATCAATTTTCTTACTATCACTCCACTACACAGAAATGTCGCATTCAATGCTGTAACATTTCAAAATTTCAATTTTTTTGTTTTTGCTTATTACTTATACTGACAACACTCGCTAACAACGAATCCCTTTCAGCTGTGCAATACCAACTATGACATTAAATCTCCTCTTTATTTAATCCTGTAGTTAAACAGACAATATTGAGTTCAAACACTGGAACTATATTGTACGCCAATGGAAACAGTTACAACTGTTTTGTACTGCCCTAAGTGTGTGTGTATTGTAACGTGCGATGGCTTATGGTAAATCACAAAACCGTGTTCATTTGAAATAAAACCTGTTTGCAGATATTTGCGTGTTATGTAAATTTTAAAACATTTTACATAGTCTCCTCAAAAACGAAGTGTTTTTGCATAAAAAATGTCGTTTTTGTTTTTTCCTGTTTGCGAGGTAATTATTTCGTTTTGAGTCCTTTTGTCTGTTTAGAGTATAAAGGATAAGCCGGATATTTTTTAATAAATACTTTTTTAAAGATTAAATTAAATTTTGAGACTTTTATAAGAAAGAGTGATTTCATTTGCATTGTACGTGAAACCTATTATTCTCTATTGAGGGGAAATATTATTAATAGTGCTCAGAGATGTTTAAGTATTGAAAAACAATTTTAAAAAAATATAAACAAATATTTTCATTCAATTGTTCAAAAGTTTTAAATATAGTATTAGGAAAATCGACCTAATTAATTTGGCTGTTTTATTAGTTTTTGTTAATATAAAAATGTCATAGTTTAATTAAACGTAGCAATTAAAAGAGTTATTTCTATTTTTACGATTTTTCCCCAAAACTGTAGATAACTTTTATATAATTTTGTTATAATGTCACTAAATAAATCATTTCATATGAAAACGATTACAAAAATTTGATAAGATGATTTGAGAAACGTTAATTTTTTATAGCTTCAAATAACGAATTTTTCAAGATGCAAACAAAGAATACAACCTTGAAATGGACACCGAGCCTGCCCGATAGATCACTTTTTGATGGGTTGGTTTTTTGTTAATAACTGTAACATTTACTACATTAATAATTGTAGTAATTGTTTACTACATTAATAAACAATTTAGTCCTATTTTCTTCGTAGGAAATGAATGATTCGTTTCTCTAATTTTTTCTATATAAATATGTGGTATATAAATAAAATAATAATAATAATAATAAGTTTTGATACACACACACACACACACACACACACACACACACACACACACACACACACACACATATATATATATATATATATATATATATATATATATATATATACATACATACATTAAATTTTCTTTTCTTCTTTCATTGTTTCTTTAAAGAAATTATTTCTTGAACGGCATGCCATTTTTTTTATTTTATGTGAATATGTAAAAATATAAAAGAAGGAATTGACAGTTTCTCTCAAGTATAATATTTATATTTGACTGCTTATCTGTAGAATTTGTTTTACACAAATGTTAAAGAAAAGAAACTCGTTTATTTCTGTGAATCTAATAAACATTGTACTAGAAAGTACTTCATTTTTATAAATAAATAATGATTAGTCAATTTGATGTTTCATTGTGTAATTTTGTTTGTAGTTTAAACATGTAGTTAAAAACAAAATAGTTATAGTTAAAAAAACAATATTTTAAAAGAAATTAATTCTAAAAATTACAATGAAAATGTAAATTATGCAACGTAATTAACAACAATTAGATTTTCATATAGGATGTTAAAGGTTATAATATTCGTTAATTTCGATATATTGTCCTTGTTAATACTCGAACACTTAAGTTCATCATTTAAATATTTTAGTATCTGAAAATCCAAAATCAGTTATTCATAGTCAGTCAGTGAATTAATTATCAAATAAGAAATATATATTATTAAAGTCAAACATTTTTTTATTCTTTTCTCTAAATGCAGTTACAAAAAAACTTTTTAATTTTATAAATTGATAAATGAAGAGTCACTGACAAGTCTGTTGAATTAAAGATGAGATATTTTAGTTACCCTAAAATAAGTACTTTTTGTGTAAAAATATTATTAAATAGCTTACCAGCATTACAATAGGGTAAATATTTTTTGTTAACAAAAGTCACACTATTTATTAAGTCACATACAAACGCGTAAAATGTACGATAGTTCAAACATTTGATTTGTGAAGTTTAAATATTGTTTAAATATGGTCAAGTGAGTCCTAAATATTGTTTATATTAGTTTCATTTCTCTAAACGTAACAATTAAATTTTATCAAAAATAACATTAGTTAATAAGATGCGTTTTTAACAGCTATTTTTCTTGATATTGCAAAAACCGAAATATAAAAAAAACAAAAATATGTATTACTTAACAAAATAAATCGACCTTAAAAAATTAACATGGATTTACTAATTTGGCTACCACTATTATCATTAATAATAATAATATTATTTATTAATTTATAATTTAATAATAATAATAATAATAATTATTATTATTATTATATTTTAGATTGTGACATATTATTATTATATGTCATTAAAATATGTTAATTGATTTTGAGTTTTCAATAATGACCTTGTTATTTTTAACTCATGTATATATTTATATATATATATATATATATATATATATATATATATATATATAATTTATTTTCTTTCTACATGAAGAGATAAACGTTTTGCCATTCAGTCAGTATTACAGGAAATAACCAAAAATTACACTGTAAACGTTGAATCAGTCAGCCATCTTGAAACGGAAAAAATCTTATACATACGTCTTCGGGGTTTGTATAAACTACCTCGTTGCTAAATGTTAAAACAATCGGTCATTGCGTTTGGCCTAAACTGCGTAATCCCCCGCAGGGAGGTGCAAACTACCTGCAACCTATTTAGACGTCCCTCGCGGTACCCGAGTCTAACACACACACACACACACACACACACACACACACACACACACACACACACACACACACACACACACACACACACACACACACACACACACACACACTTACAACACTACACTTACGACTTTTAACACTATACACTGACACTTATATTTAGAGAGGCGATAATAGTCTATTGAGGTTATTGGTGCTTTTCACCTTAAAATAATAAACACACACACACACACACACACACACACACACACACACATATATATATATATATATATATATATATATATATATATATATATATATATATATATATATATATATATATATATTTATTTATGAAAACGATATTATTAAAAGCCTTCCGGACGGTTGAAGGTTTAATTTAAAGATTTTGGACAAAAATAATGGGAAAGTTATACACTTGCAAGGACTACAGCCTAAAAGTATATGAAAAAAATCATCTCTATCATTCCATCATCTCATTTTATAAGAAGTGTGTGCTCATGATCAAATATAAGTAATTGTTCTAATATTTGTTCCTATATTAATAGTTTAAACAGCTTAATTTAAGTAAACCATATTCGTAGGTTTAACTAACAAAGAGGACAGGAATTTTCTCCAGTTTTTAATAATTTTACGACCGTTACAGTATTTTATATACGACATAATAGCTTTACTTGTTAGGAAAATGGCTAGAATATATTATTTTCCGGTGGATATTTGCTATGAACGTATTCAATTTCAATTTTCTTTGCTAGAAATTTAAAACAAGGAAGGCGTGTTTTTGTATATGTGGTGAGGGCCGCTCAAAGTTCTTGGCAGCGTTATTTAGGGCACGCAAAGTTTCTTGAAATTACTTCATATCTCACTTCCTCCTGCAATAACATATTCATTATAATTTACAGCTCGGAAATTACAGTTAGGAAATTCAATTCTGACAGCCAAAGATAATGATAATATAATTACAACAAATGTATAATATTTCCTATTAAATTTATATAAATGGATTTTTTAATTTTAATATCCATTTTTTTTATGTTGTCACCGAATTGAGAAAATTTGCTGTTTTGGGAATGTTAGGGTTAATTGATCCTCAATCCTGAAAATATTTTCCTTGAACCTTAAACAGCCGTTGTGTGAAATCTGGTATGATTATTACAAAAGATAAAATCTGGTATGATTAACTCACGCGCGCACGTGCTCGCTTGCGCGAACAAACTTTCAAGTTTTATTAGTATACAATGTTGCATATCATAAATTTTGTTAATTAAATTTTGCTCAAATGTAGCTTGTAAGTTCCCAATCGTAACGTAATAATCACTCACTCTGAAAACATCATGTAAAAGTGTGAAATTAAAAACTGATTGAATAAAAATGTAGAAAAAGACATTAAGTTACAGTTTGAGTAAAAATTGAAAAATTAAAACAAACCAGACCGCTAAGTTTTTTTATGCTTGATTTATCCTTTATAATGTAAATTTCTGTTACTTATACTTTATTTGGTACCATATCTGTGTAATAAAAATCCCATTTGATCAAATTTAGATTAAGCCACTTTAAGGAAATAGATTAATTATTTCTGCTTCGCGAAATAGGTTCTGAAGTACATTTTCGGGGATAAATTTAAAGAAAGAAAGTTTTGCTTTGTTTTTACATTATTTTCCTAACTGCTGTTTTAGTTAGAAATTTTAGATAAGTAAAAAATGGAAGTGAAATGGTAGAAAATATTTATTATGAAATAACTTGAAGTTATATGATTACTGAGTTATACAGATAGACGGAAATAAAGCAGGATTTTCACTCGTGGTTTTACAAATAACTTAATAATAAGAGTGTGAGAAAAATATCAAAATATTTATTGAAAGAAATCAATAATAACTACTCACTGACATATGAAGCTAGCGCGACTTTTTTATTTATACAAGGAATATTCGCTTTTCTAGTTAGAAAGAGGAATACGTGTGAATATATATATATATATATATATATATATATATATATATATATATATATATATATATATATATATACGTTTTTTAGCTGCAGTAATTTGAACATTTTAGTTATTAAAGTACTGATAGTGCTTATCGGCGACTAGTCACGTAAAAAGGCTACTAAGTTAAGTTAAAATATGTAACACGTAAGTCTTAAGCAAATACATTATTTGATTTAAGCAGATTCTTGGCGAAGTTATTGATTTACCTCTTTTTCAGTTTGAGCAGTTCAGAAATTAATAAGCCAATAATACCTTCCTGTAAAAGTGAGAAAAGGGGGAAATCTGCGTAAGCACCTTACAAGGCGCTGCAAAGCGAGAACAGCTCCTTGAGACGGCTGAGAAGTCTGACACCTGTTCCTATCACTTAGAAAGTTTCGGAATTGTTACTTAAAAAACGCATCAAAACAGCCGATGTAAGCCATTAATTAAAACAAACTTCTTCTTTTGGGAATGCTAATTCCTGAAAGTTAAGTAAAATACTAACAGAAATCCTTTAAAAATAAAAAAGTTAGTAGTAATAATAATAAACCTCATACCCAAACACATTTAGTTAACAATTTTAACACGATTTTTGTATTAGCTTGTGAAATATTGTTGACCAAATAAATTTTCAATTTATCTGCATCTCAATATATTTGCACTAAACAGCCCCCGACTACATTTATTGTACGAACTTAACATGTAAATTCTTAATTTATTAAATAAATACTCGGAAAATATTCTGCAGCATTCATTACCTTGTTTTATTTTTTTTTAATCGGTTATATTTCAGATTTTCATTTCCTTTAATTACGAAATATATATTTTTTTTACTTTGTGTTTTATCAGTCGTGTTTTTTTCGTTTTTTTAAGTAATTATTTTTATTTTAGTTTATTTCGGTTAGACGTATGAAAACAGCGGATTTATGTAACACTATAAAATACAATGATATAAATAGAATCAAACATATTCTAGTCATAAAAATGACTAATCTACCAAAATCATAAAGTCTGTAAAATTGTATGACAACTGATCCTAAAAATTAGTGGTTACTGCTTTTTTGGTGATCAGGAAAAGGTCAAAGTAACAAGGAGATGCGGATATTTAATAAAGACCTTTGAAATTAATTTAATTTTTTTAGAACTTTAGAATTTTAAACTTACAGTAATTTTAATAGTTTCTGTTAGTATTAGTTTCATAGGGAATGTGTAATAGCTTAGAGATTTATTAATTTAGAGAATCGTTTTTCCTTGGACAGTACTGTGTTATAATTTAGAGACCGACCTGTGTAATAAGATAGAGAATCCGTACTGTGTATTAAAACTTTACAGTTCCGTAAAGGGTGGTGTATGTTGCTGACGCCGCTGTTTGCAGGCGCTTCAGTATCTTTCCGTAAAGTGTGTTGTACCGTGTGTATATGTTGCCGACGCCGCTGCTTGCAGGCGCTTCAGTATCTTGTATCTAACAAATAGAACTCATAAAAAACAGTTCTTTTATTATTATATATAGTTTCAATATTAAATATCTAAATAATAAAACACGCCATCACCTACATACCCAGCCTAATCATCACTATTTTGTTTTAGAGTTTACAGTTGAATATATTGTCAATACTTTGTACAAAACTGTTTTTTTTATTATTCTTTATAGTTTCAATATTAAATATCTATATAATAAAACACGCCATCGCACTACATACCCAGCCTAATCATCACTATATTTCTACAGAATTTACTGTTTTCAAATACATTTTAAAAATCAAATGTGTCGTGTAAATTATCTGCTAATACACATTTAGAAGATGGACCAAACGATGTAATATACATAAATGTAAACAAATCTGTTTATACGCTGATTATTTACACCTTCCCGTTTCATAAATATTGATTTATGCAGGAAGTTTAATTAATTTGACAGATTGATTTATTAAAACAGATTTATTTGACGATTACTAAAAACTGCTTCTCTGACCCACGAAGATCAATCTGCCGTTGAAGTCGTACGCTGCGTCGTTCTGCAGCAACTCCTGCGTCAGCTCGTCGGTCAACTTCTTGTCCCCGAATAAAACTGCGTACCTGTAATCCTGATCGGTTCCTGAAAAAATGTATTTAAAATTAAAGTTAATGCCGAAAATTGGAACAAATTACTTCGATAAACGTAAAACCAGTGCATGTATCTGGCAAAGAGCAAGAATAAAAAAACTAATACTTCTTTAATAAAAATTATTAAATTTTGCTTTGGATATTTACAAAGAACAGAGTGTCATATTTTTTATCTCTGATGTAAGCACACTATATACTTATATTTCTTTATTGACTGGCGTGGTTACGAACAAATTTTCATTTTTCATAGAGTTTAATACAGCGTTAATTACATTAAATTTGCTTTATAGTATCAATGACATACTGCTCAAGCTTTGTTCATTAGCAATTCCGCATTGTAGATGGAAACTAGTGACAAAGAAATACTCCTCTAAAGGATATCCGACACAGTACAACCATTTTCGTCGTGATGATTGCATTTACATAAAATTTGTTGTATCCTCAATAAAAGTATTCACCATCACCAACTTAACTGTGATATTAAATGACACGTTGCACACTAGACTTCTTCTCACTTTGTTTATCTTAAGAGTTTGTAGTTAAAATCTCACGTTCTGTATTGGTTTCTTTCTATAGAGTATTCATTTAGATATATTAAAGCACTTAATTAAACTTACCGTCAAAATCGTTCAAAAGAATGCCTGAATTATGTATTTGTTTTTGTTTTTATACAGTTCTCGTTTGTTTTGTTTAAACCTTGGCATTTGCCTTGTAATCATTCTTCCTGTATACCCGTTTTTATCTTAGAATTATTTCCTTACAACAAAACTAGAGCAATCAAACTTGATAGAATGTTAGCTGAAAATCCGTTTTCTTCATTAAACGTTAACTGTTTAATGAAATTTATATTTTTACGTTAGCCTACCGTACGTTAAATAGAAATTGGAAAACGTACGATGAGCTTTCAAATGCAATTTTGACTGCCTTATTTATCAGAAATAAAGTTATTTTGTATCCTTTCCTGCCTTTTTGAGGTCGATTTGAAAATCATTTTTAATGGATAATTTTAAAAACGAATCATTGTAAAGAGCATAAGTATACAACGTACACAAAATCTGCAGACACAATAATGTAGAATATTATCAGTTAAAGAAAAAGAAGTGGTTAAATGCATTTTTCTGCAAGAAAATATGTTTATTTATATGTCTAGCAAAAAAACATAAGAACGAAAGTTGTTGAGCCTTATAATCTATTTAGAAGATCCCAACCCATAACGTTAACTATTACAAAATTACAGTGTACCAATTTTATCGTCCAAAACCCATTTTTAAAATGTTTCTAGGATTTTTATGAGAAGAACTTTCAATAAGTATTAAAAATAAAATCAAAATCGGGTCAATAAAGTTTATAAATTATCATATTTTCAAATTATTTTACCTCTTTGCATATCACGTTTGTATTATTTGTGCCATTGTTCTAGCTCCCTGTATCATACTTTTCTTTCCATAACGTAACGAAAAATTTTGTAACCTTCTCTAAACTTCAACTCTGACTTAGCTAACACTACATTAAAAATAACTGAAATGAAGCAAAATTAATTCCGTTATTAACACATCAACTTTTTATGCCCTCACACAAAAGTAGTATTTTCTTACCATTAGAGAAACAAGCATAGAACTGAGCATACTCTAGAGGCTTGTACGAATAAAATGTGATTGAGACTGTACTTCCAGTTGGTACACCTGTAAACAAAACATTGCGGACGTTATTATACAACGTACTCTTGTTTATTTTACGTGTTATTGAGACGGAATACAATGCGAGTAATTGAAAATGAATAACGTAAAACATAACAAAGTAACAGATGTTTTAGATTAAAAAAACCAGCTGATAATTTAGTGTAATTATTGTTTCTGACATACACAATTACATTAGTTATTATAATTTTTATAACGGAATTTACACAGATTTAACTTAAATTTATATTTAAATAAATGTAAATATCCAAAACTGTTGAATAATTTTCGAGAATATAATACAATTGTTAAATTTACATATATTGTTTAATGGAATATACTCGTACAAACGTTATACTAAAATAACCTCTTATAATCCATACTGCGTCCATTTTTCAATTTTATTCCATAACTGAAATATACTTGTAGTTATACAATGTTTTTATTGCTTCCTCATATATTTTACAAAATATTGCTACCTATACTTTTAGCTTTATTTTTAATGTATGTTTTTGTTTTTTGATTTACTTAATTATCAAATATTGTTTCTTATTAAACTTTCAGAAATAATGCTTAACGGCTTACCGTTCTTTAAAATCGACTGATGCATCGTGGAGCCCTCAACTTTATCAATCCGGTAGTTATTACTGACTTGGGTTCCGTCTTTCCTGGAATAATATAATTAAACACATTGTAAACAACAATCAAAAAGAATCGTTTAATGTATTTCAACATATTTATGTATGACAGTTTATTGTATTAACGTATACTTGATTATTGAAAAATACGTATGTATTTTGTAGTTATTAACCTAAAAATCTTTGCTTAAATAAACAAATTTATTTATATTAAGAATTATAAACTACTGATTTAATGAACTTTTTCATATATTTCTTCTTGCAATATGTATGTTCTGTATTAATAAAACATTTTTTTAATATAGTCCTTTAAAAGTGTTGTTTTTAACTTGTAAAGCAAAAATTAATTATGCTCAATTAATTAACCTATTATTTACCAAGACAGATAAGGGTAGAAAAAATAGAATACATCGGATCAAAAAGATGATCATATGCAATAAAAATCACAAAATAATATATCAAATGAATTATTTTACTTAAAAAAACACTGGTAATAATTGAAAATAAGTTATATTTCTCTAGCTGTCATTTTTTCGGAAACAATCAGGAACCATCATGAAGCAAAATGAGTGCCAATTTAAACTCATTAGCCAAAAGTTGGTAAAATTTTGATTTTTTCTAAGAAAAATATTTTTTCAAAAATGGACAAAAAAACCTTAATAAAGAAAACACTGAACTAATAATTGTAGGAATCACACGATCTTCGCTAATATGCTTCATAGCTTGAAAATATGTTATGTTTTACAAAATTGACTTACAAAAAATAATCTCAAGGCTTTATGAAAGAAAATCCTACATTTTTTATAAATATTCATATATATATATATATATATATATATATATATATATATATATATATATATATATATATATATAATATTATATGTAATTTTAGAACAATTATTTTTTTGTAGTTATACAACAAACTTTTGCTTTCACAGTTAGTTACAAAACATTCTTACTTGATTGCATGAAATATCGAGTAACATTTATTGCCTACTTTCAAGGACGTCTCTTCTGCATGTTGGTAGGACATGTAAGTTGCAGTGGCTGGTAGCAGGACGTATGTATATTGGTATTTGATTAACTGGAAGAAACAAATTGATTAAATCGAGTACATAATTTCATGGTTTTTTATGTATTTATTCGCTCATATGGGAGAAAATATGACTACATAATATTACAAAATTGAAATAGACTATAACGAAACAACAAAAAATAAAACAAAAATACAATATTGCAGTTACACTAAAAGAAAAAAGCTTTACGTTTAGAACAATGTATATATAGAACACAAGAATTATGTTCTCAAAGATTTTCAAATTACAAACACTGAAAATAAGTAAGCTATTCAAAGGTATCCTGCTTTGAATATTGAAATATTGAAAACAATATTGAAAATAAAAAAAGCAACAATATTTGTACAGTAAAATTAAATAAAACACACAACATTTCTGCAGGCATGAGAGTTAACAGAAAGTTATTGTCCCGTTTTTGCAAGAAAAAGAGAAACGTACCTGTAAATAAAGCTAGCTTTTATATTTTTGTGTTTTAACAAAAAAATTCCAAGAAAATATCATACGAAACTTATATTTCTGACTTATAATTAATTATAATTACTTTCGACAATTGGTTTAGATATTGCGTATAAGATACCCACACAAGACTCCTTAATTCACCTTATTTATTAGTGTTCTGTCGTAATTTCCAGACAACATATAATATTTACCTTCGCTCTTATAAACATAAGAGAAGAATTACTACCATTTCGCAATGACAAGAAGAAATCTCTACATAAAAAAATGCTTTAAGTAAAATTATTTTGTTCTTCACAAAGATAATTACAAAAGTATTAGTTTTCCCAAATCTCTGTGCATGTTCCAAATTGTATAAATTTTGCTAGTAGTTTAATGAAATAATATCAGCGAGAACGAATACATATGACCAAACCAAACTTTTAGTTTGATAATGTCTGCAAAAATGTTCTATAAGTATATCTATAGGAGTTGGTAAACATTAGTAATGGAAAAACACACTAATCAAACCACAAAGCAAATGTAATGCGTTTTTATAGAAATCTACAGGAACCTATTTACATTTTAGGAGTGTTAGGGCCTATTATAAAAATTAATACAGAAACTTTCTCTAAAAATATACTCATATTTTATTTTTAAAAAACCATGTTATTTTTATTTCAATTAACATTATTCGTTTTTTTAAAATTATTGTATAATACATGTAATGATTTGTTATAAAAATAAGCTAAAACGTAAAATTAAAACAATATTTTTTATTTATTGTACAATTTGTGTATAATGTACTTCCTTTTAACATTGCTTCTTTTTTATGATACATTAAGAAATTTTGGAAATGGAATATTTAGCTGAAACTGTAAGAGTAAGGATTTGGAAAATGATGTTGATTTTGCTGATACACGACATTGTAGGTTACATACTGTTGCGGAAATAAAAATTAGTAAAACTGTAATAAAATTTGGAAACTTAGTATATTAATAAAAACTTACATAAAAATATAAGTAAACTCCACACATCAATAAAAAGTATAAAAAACACAACAACTTGTTAATAACTTTTATTCCCGATGTTTATTTCACCATGATGACAGCTAAGTACAAAAAATTGCTAATAGATACTTCTTTACTGTTAATTTCATATAAAATTAATTTTAAGTATTTATTGCCAGTGATATTAGATAATACCACTTAAATAAGATTTTAAAAATTTTTATTAAATCTTTAAAAACGATTTTATTAAATTACTTACGTCATCATAATCAAAAATGGGTGATCCAGATATTATCTTACACTCGCTGTTCTGCGAAAACACTGGCGCCACTAAACACAAAACTATCGCAAGTACTTTCATTCTTGTAGGTCTGCGGAAGTAATAAATACTGGTTAATTTAGGCGCCCAGTAAAGAAACTAGTTTAAATTATCCGAAACAAATATTCTGTTCTTTATTTCAGTTAATTATTCAATTATATTAAATAGTGGATAAACATGCAAAGACTATTTTACTATTTACAAATTTTATTTTCTCACTTTACGAAAGTATGATTTATTTCAAATTTAGATTACCTTATTCAATGCCGATTCCAGAAATAGTAATTTCAGCTGAATCGACTGTATAGAATTTTAGAAAATCATGAACTTGATACACAAATTTGCTTTTGGTAATAAACTTGCGTAACCTTTTTTTTCTTACGCTGTTCTGAAAATATAATCTACACCATAAAAATATTGATTTCTTTAAAATTAATGTTAATTTATGCAGATTTAGTGGGTGGATACAATGTTGATTTTCATTAACTTGTGTGTGTATATATATATATATATATATATATATATATATATATATATATATATATATATATATGTATAAATATAAAAAATGCGACTTTTCATTAGATCGTAATTAAATGTCATTTTGAAAACAATGAACTATTTTTACCAAGTAACTAAAGTAATTGAAGAAGACAAAAGATATTCGTATGCCAAGTTTTATTTTAAAAGGGACGAAATTACTATCCGTGAAATAATAAACCAAATATGTATTAATTCAATCTCTCTCTCTCTCTCACACACACACACACACACACACACACACACACACACACACACACACACACACACACACACACACACACACACACACACACACACACACACACACACACACACACACACACACACACACACACACACACACACCTCGACCTTTCTACTCGCTACGATTAAATGTGCAATATGTTGTCTATAGGTAATATTATTGTGAAGGGATGGTTTTAAAAACAACATTCAAATAACATAAGGAGAAAAAATGTATTATTTTTACATACTTGTTTGTTAGGTAAAAGAAATAGTAATAATAATAATAATAATAATAATAATAATAATAATAATAATAATAATAATAATAATAATAATAATAATAATATTATTATTATTATTATTATTATTATATTTATTATTATTATTATTATTATTATTATTATTATTATTATTATTATTATTATTATTATTATTATTATTATTATTATTATTATTTTAAAATAGCAATTGGTTTTTATATATTGTACCCTTGTTAGGATTTTGCAAATTTTTCAAATACTAGAACCATTTTGTTTTGAATTGTAAATAAAATATCAACTTTGCGCAATGGCAATCGTTCAGTTCAGTTGATGAAATTAATTTATTCTTGTGTTTTTTTTTAAATAAGACGAAAAATGTCCTTTTCTATCTGATATTGTAATTAAAATTTAATAGTAACTAGGCCTATATATATTTATTTAATAGTCAGTAAATGCGTAAAAAGAACTCACCTCTCTCCCTGCGTCTACAGCACCACTCTTTCTGTACCTAACCTAAATGTCATGACGCATAAAATGACACTGTTTATATAGTTGTTGTTTTCAGATGTTTTTTTGAAATCTGTTTGGTATCTGCTCAATATCGGTTAATTGCAATAATCGAAATCTGTAATGAACTGTTTTGAAGTGTAAATCTAGTGTAAATTATGTCAACAGTCACAACAAGCAGAAATCAAGCCATTAAAAAACGCCAATTCAGTGTGTCTGTACGGAAATTCCAATCAGTTTTATTTTTGCGCAAAACTGCTTAGTAAATTCAGCGCGTAATCGTTAGGTCACTCACCCTTCTTTTGATTGATTAATGTATGTACTCAATTAATTTAGTGAATCAAAATCATGGCTCTATCTGTTTAAAATAATTTCTTATTTTAGGAATCAAGGTAAATTATTTAATTAAAAGATCTTATTTAAAATATGCATCATAAGGTACGGTTTACGTGTAATTTACATTAAAAGTAAGATATAATCATCCAAGTTTTGCAAAAATTTACAAGTTAGAGCTGAACTTCAAATTTAAAAAATAGCAGATTAATGTTCTAATACGTAATTTATCTGATATAAATTGAAAAAAATCTTTTGTGTAGAAGTTTATAAACGATTTCTTAGAGGACGGATAACTAAAACACAAACGTATATGCTTGTTCGAATATATGTATTCAAATTTATGTTTTTTCCTTACGTTACTTCAATTTCTCGTCTCTCCAAAAAAAAACGACCATAGCTACGGAACTTTCAAGTAGCTGCTACTGTTTGTTAACGGGTGTTTAATTACAATTTCAATACTTCTATGTACAACATTTATCAATGCAACTAAATAATAACGCGTGTAGAAAATAACAGGTTACCAAAGCATGTATCACAGTTTGAATGTATCCCATGTCGAACATTGCACGAACTTTTCCTTTTATAAAATTGGTTTCCCTGTGTCCCTCTGTCGAATGTTTTGTTATTGCTGATTTGGGACAAGTAACCAATGAATCGGAACGTCTGATAAAGGAACCAATTGCTTTGCTTTGCTTAGTTATACAACTAAACAAATAAGAAAGTTTAAAA
The DNA here is from genome assembly GCA_022606455.1 of Callitettix versicolor. NCBI lineage: Eukaryota > Metazoa > Arthropoda > Insecta > Hemiptera > Cercopidae > Callitettix > Callitettix versicolor. The sequence goes on along the minus strand of CM040191.1, from coordinate 1,222,136 downwards.
ACACAAGACCAAACATGTTTTCTGAGCCTCTGAACTCAGGTAACATTCGATTAGTTTATTTTAGGATCTAACATTTTGAATCTTAAGAGACAGTAAATTATTTACTTATATTTATAAATAAACAGTAAACGTATATTTATAAATGTTATTCAAATATAAAAATTTAAATATTAATTACTACAGTTATACACAAATGTAGTAATAATAATTGTAACAAACAATTGCAGAATTATGCACTAATTCAAGAATGTGCATAGAAACAATCAGATGACTGGTAGACTTAAATTAGCTTCAAAAATTATTTGTACAGTAAACATAACTTTCACTTATAATTTTTGTTATCAAGAGTTTGTATTTTCCCTCATACAAAAAAGAGATAGGTCTACCTAAAGACGTTTTCACTTTAAACAAATATATGTATGAGACATTTAAAATTTCTCTATCCCTGTCCATTTACTAACTACAGGAATCGTATTTTGACGCATATTTTATGTATTAATTAAGGCTGTTGATATTATATTTAATTTATTTACCATAAAAATTTTGCATTTGAAAACTTCTTTATTAATCTCATGCGAACAATTAAACAGAAATAAAAATAAGATATTAATTAATTATTTTGTATAATTCGTAAAAACTGTTAAGGTCAATTTACATGTTTTTCACAAGCGAATGTTTTTTGAAACCTCTGTAGCTCATTGCACTTTTTTTTAACTTTTTGAATGAGGGCTTAGTCGATGCTGAGTGTTGTAAGCTGTGTTTTAAGCCCTCATTTATTGCGATATGTTTATTAGTTCTGAAGATATATCCTGATTCTCAAGCAACAATAAAACCTATAACTTTTAGATATATATATGTTTGTGTTGCGACCATAATTCGTTATAGTTTCAATAGAAATTTTGAATAAATTGCCATTCAGAGAGGCGTGTTGCAAACAATTTTTCAGTCCTTCTCTTATATTTCCATAAATATACAAATAATTAATTGTTTGTCATCCCTTTCCAGAATTAGACTGAAATTTTAAATTAATTTTCTCATCTCGTTTAATATACATCATAATTTTGCAAAATATTTGTTGCTTAAATTCGACTTTCTTTCAGTTGTAATACCATGTTAGCTTAGCTATGACTATTACGCTAATAAAAAGCGCTAAATTAGTTATTCCTTTTTGGCGTTCAGTCTAACAACCTTTGACTAACCTAATTAATACAAAGGTAAAAACAAAATTACTTTGTATTTCGATTAAAATGTTTTTTCTTTTATTAATGTCGGTAGAGCCATTTTGTGAATTTGACACTAACGTCTACAGAACAAGACATAATGAGATTAGCGGCAAGTTGCTTGATTTGGTTAACAAGTTAGACGGGAAATTTTAATTGCACGTTGTTTCAACTCTCTGTGACGTTGGTGCTTTGCGCGAAATTATAAAACGACTTTGGCAGATTTCCCGATTTTTCGACAACGAGTGTTTGCCTCTAGGAAAGCGGTTTTAGTTTTTTCGACTTGTTTCGAAGCACGGAAATATAATCACTTTACGTTTAGGCCTATATTTATTTGGTAAACTTTCGTGAGTTATGATACTGTTCTTTGAGCGAAATATGATAGATGCTTTTGTAAAATTACATATTACTTTTCCCTTTTTCAGATATTCTGAATTTTGGTGACATATATTTTTTCACTAATTTTTTATTTGTTTTCCAAACAGCTACATAACTTATGTAATCAGAATCGTTAAATCGATTTTTATAAATCTTATTGCAGATCCTTTTAAACTACTTACAGTGTGAAAATCGATTTTAAATTAAAAATCTCCTTATTCACCCCCTTAGGACTTCACCTTATTCTTGAAATATAGTTACCTTCATTCTTTGTTACATTCACAACCCTACTCCGCCTTTTCAACTTCCTTGTATCCAAATCTCTAGTCAAATTTAGTAATGTTTTTTCATTATCGTATTTCCCATACAGAATGAGCTATTAGAGCGTCTATCGTAGAAATAAATATTATTAGCGGTTTTCCTTTGGAATATCAGCTGTTGAGACTGCCTACGTAGTAAGATATATTTTTCTAATAACTTGAACCCAGAAAAATCTGTCCTAGAGTTTTAAAATAACGACTATTCTATATTTTTTTTAAACCATAAAAAAACTGTTTTGCTTTACACTTAAAAAAACTAATTTCACAATCGTAATCAGCGTTAACATCTGCATAAATTAGCATTTTAAATTTTGTTTTGCCCTTGAAAGTACGTAACTAAATCAGGTTGTTAGTTAAATTTTCAAATATTCGATGTAAATTGAAAATTAAGTTTCTAATTGCACAAATTTTAACGGTTATTTTGACGTTTAAATCATATTTTCAAATTGTGTAACGTACAAAGTTAACGTTTGGTAATGGTTTCTGCCACGTTGCGATACATCTGCGTGACTGGATTATTTCCATTCCTCTCGGATGCCTATACATAACCTTCCTTCGTCCATTACTCTTCCCTATCCTCTGCACATTGCCTAACCGCCTAATTGTCCCTTTTCCAACGCATGATACAGTGTGTGGTTCACTGTACATTTCTCTGACTTTCTTGTTGTTTCGAATCTTCATACATTACGAAATCTTCTCTGTCAAAAATAAAAACCATACCTAACAAATTTCTCCTAATTTGAACTATAATTCATCTCCCGCTCTGTGTACAAAAATAACAGTAGGTTAAAATATTTTTAGAATATTTCTATTATTTTAGTCATTTTAATTACTTCTATTATTTTAATAAAATAACATAGAACATTTCTAAGTAGAGCTATATAAAAATATAGTTTATTAATAAAAAATAGAATATTTAAAACATTGCAACAACTTTTAATTAAAGTTTATTGAATTTAAATTTTATTGAAGGTAAAAAAACACAGTGTTTTCAATAATTACACGATTTCACGGAAATGCTATATTTTAAATTGAAAAACCAGTAAGCTATATCTGCTGACGTTATTTTGGGATATTACCGGCTCACAATTCGTTCAGTAAACTCTGGCCTATGTGGTATTACCACTTCTCGGTATGTGGTTATTCGTGTAGTGATTAACTTTCAGCTAGTAAGCAAATGCAATTATTATAAGTTCTCTCAAGTAAGGGAAATATTTTAACTTTATAATAATAATATTTTACGTCAGGTTATAATTTATATTCAACATTGTATTAATTAACACTGCGTTATTATTAATTAGCAATGGATTAACGTAATTGTGTAAGACGGAAGACGTGTATTATAAATTACATTATTCATTATTATATCTCACATTTTTGTGGTAAAATCTAGCACAAAGGGAAAGGGAAATAAGAAACTGTGATGCAAACTTTTATGTATCTTTGTAATTTACGACTAATTTATTTTAAGACGTTTAACTTCAATGTCAGCAAGAAATGAAGTTAAAGGTACTTTAATAACCATAGCAAATACAAACTCAGTTCACCAATCTACAGTCCGGCCAAACCCGGCCAGGCCACTTCCCCCTGCTTTTCTATGTCAGTAATAATTTACCAAGTCATCATCAATCTCACATTCGACCCTGCCATATCTTAACCCTAGCAACTATCTGAGAGCTCAAGCCTATGAGAACAAAACTAATTAGTTCTTTGATCACTTTTTAAGGTTTTAGACCATGAAATGTGATCGGTTCTAGACCTTCATGTCCTATTTTAACACCTGTCTTTCAAAATTTAAGTTTTAGCTATGTTTCAACTTTCATTATAACAAAAAAACTTCTTTTTATTTATACAAAATGTGTTTGTTAAATTTGTCTAATATGTATTAAAGTTTAAAGTTTTATGTGTTTAAAAATTATGATTTTATTTCTTTCAGTTAATGGACTTGTAAAAATTAAAAATGTATACTTTATCAACTTAAAATCATAAATGAAAAACTTTACGTTTGCGTGAAACACTTTCATTAAACTTTTTTCGGTTTACCTAATGCCTGATAACCTACTTGCCAACATTTGTCTCTTTGGAAATGTTATCTGAGTTTAAGTTATACTTAAGTTAAATTAAAAATATACCAGGCATTTAGAATGCACGATATTTTGTTTAAAATTGCGTATACTTGAGTTAGCCTAAACGCTATACTGACCATTATATATTTAAGAAATATAATTGTTCTTCTGAAGTTGTTTCTGCAGTGTTTAGCAGACAAAATTAGCATTTTAACGTAAGAAAAATATATTCGGTGAACGGAAATTTGTTTAATTTTTGTAACGCATGAAATTCAGAAAATTCTAAAAAGTTACAGGCAACCTGTCTGACTTATAGAGCTCGTTAAAGTACAACATAACTTTTAAAATGAAGTCAAGATCTTTGAGTGGACACTTTTGTTATAAGTCAATACCAGTTTAACTAGCTGCTAAAATCTGCTAACAACAATATTTAACGAAAATGAAAATCCCAGTGACAGCGGACATAGTAGGCTTTTTTACGTAATGGACAAAGAAATCAGGGATTTTGAATGGTAAAGTTTTTTTTTAAATAGATGAAGGCAGTTTTAGTTTGTTTAAAACCTTGCCACAGCTTCGTAGAAAAGGTTTGTTGAATAGGTCAGGCCGTTTTTTCATGAAAACCAACCACACAGTCAAAAAAATGAGATTTTTATTTTGTAGAAAGAAGCTACTCACTTACATGTATATAGGCAATATATATATATATATATATATATATATATATATATATATATATATATATATATAAACATTTACATTTACCTTTATATACAATGTAATACAATATAATACAATATAAGAATTTTTATTTTTTAATTTTGAAAATATGCCAATTTTGTGATATGTTGTAAAGTTTTAATATTTACTATGGGCTAATGCGTTACATTTAACTATTGACAATGCCTGATTGAGAGAATAATGCGCTTTCAGTAGACAACAAAAAGTTTGAACTGCAAACTTTCATTCAAACTAAAAAGTTATTTTTTAAAAAAAATTTTCACGAATCCAGTAAAGCAAAAAAATAACGTATTGCAGACAAAGATCATTACATTTAATACATCAAACATTCAAATTTGAAATTTGTTGTTACGTTATATTCGTCATTATACAATAACATTATTTCTTTGTCAAAAAAGGAAGTAAATGTACTGTTGTGAGCGTACAAATCAATCAGGAAATTTGTTGCTGCCTGCAAAGTGGGCAAGAATAACCCCGCCCCCCCAGTTTGATAAAATTATGAATACGTTTCAACAAATAAGATAATTATTTTAGTAAAATTACAAATACTAATAATAGTATAGAGGAGTTTTCAAATTATTTATATAATTGTTAAATCATTCCACATAGATTATTTCAAGAACGTATGACAATCTGATAACTAGTTGATGCACGGTTTACTTGGTCTACTGGTTTCAGTGGCAGTTATTTTTGTAGAAAAAATTGATTATCCATTCTCAAGTGCCGAAATAACAACAGCGTATCTCGCAAGGGATTCTTACCCTTAGGATATATAATAAATACAAAAAGAGAGGGAAGAATAATTTATTTCTCTATGGCAACGCCAGAATGTTCTTAAAGGATGTAACTTATTGAATGCCATCACTATGATGGGTGGCAAAGGAAATATCCTTTATGGAGGAAAGGGTTTGATATCTTCTATGGGTTAGGGTTCGTTTATTTCTTACAGACACGTGTCAATTGCCTGTAGTATAAAAAATATGGGTCAAAAGAATGCTCATAGCACAAAACATGCAAGAATGGAATTTTATATTATAATTCTGTTTGATTAAGTAATTTTATTAAACTCAATTTGTGTCTGAAATTAAATTCTGTGAACGTTAATGTATGAATTTAGTTTAAACAGGAACTTTCGACATTAGCTACATTTAACCAGATAAAATATCAAGTACATTTTTTATCGTGAACAATTTCGGTACAAAAATGAATTCATCTTCATTATTACAAATAATAATAAAACATAATTAAACGTCAAGCAATAATTACATACAAAAAAAGTGAGTGCATCACAAGTTACGATGCAAATTTGCAACTGTAATACAGAGCAAATGTTCACGGTTATAAAATAAGAGCTTGTAACGTTCTTTAACATTTAATTTCATCGGACAATAACACGTTCAAATTGGGTGTAATAAATAAAAATAAATGGAATGAACATTAAGAGAATTTGGCGCAAAAAGCTTGAGTATATGAAATGAACAACAGATGTAGAGGACTGTATTGTAATATAGGCCTAGTTTATTCAATATCCCTATACTAGATTGATTTTTTTTTTGTGTTTAACGTCCGACTATTGTGCACACTTGGGCTAATGCAGGCGATGGGATGATTTATAGCGTATGAAAATGCCAAGCCCTGGCCGGGAATTGAACCCGGGTCCTCGGGGTGAAAGCCCAGTACGCTATCAACTAGACTACCGAGGCGGCTTAGAGGAGGTCATACTTATCAACTACATTAAGCGCTCACAAGAACGAAGAACAGAAAAGCTTGTAAAGTTCATGGATTGAACATAAAATTGTTAAAATATTTTTGAAGTGGTGCAGTGTTATTGGATCCGTTTATTGAATTAATTAAATAGATGTAGTGAATAGCGCAATATTACTTTAAAACTGTACAGAAAAAATATTTTCTATTTTAAAAAGTGGATCGACAATACTGAAAAAACTGTTCAGAATAATAGTTGCGGCCTATAAGTTTCACTCGTGTTTGAAAAATATAAGAATCAAGAAAATAGCAAGTAAAAAACCGTCCGAAGAGAAGGTTCAAACATAGACAGTGACTATCTTAAGCCACTTCTCGAAAAACTTCGAAAGTACAATCTAGAGACGTATGTAGTCATAATTTTTCTAACGAGTTTTCGACAATGCATACGTGTAAATTACGGGACGTGATCATAGATCGAGGATATCCTTAGCATTAAAATATTTACACTGTACGGTCGAAATAAATATTGGTGAAACCAATAATATTGGAATACAAATGTCTCATAAATGCCCAACATAGTGCAATTTTTAACTTATTTATAACATTTATATTGACAATATTGTAAAGAAAAGTAAGACGTAACTAAATTCCGGAATGGCGTTATGTAACAATTAAATTAGTAATGCATTTTTATTTTCGGTCGACTTTCTTTGCATAAAGAAAACAATTTGAAGAACATCGTTTAAACCACGAAATTAAATAAAATGTTACCAGTGCAATTCGTGGAACTCCTATATTCATACATCTGTAATATATTATTCAGTATCAAACAAGAAGAGGAGTATTCAGAACTCAAAGAAGTTAAGGTACTTCAAGGAAGTGTGCTGGACCCGGTGCTCTATTTAATGTACACCAGTGATTTGCCAGAGATGTTTATCGTGACTGTGCCAACCGTCGCTGATGATACTGCTCTGGTATTGCTTCTAATAACCTACAAAAAACAACTTATGAAAAACACAAAGACAAACATTTGGAAAACTAAACTAAGCTACTTTAATTCTGTCCACGTAAACTTTACTTCTAACAGACTGATACATCTTCCAATACTTACTATGGCAAAGTAGTTCCCTGTACAAGGTTTGCAAAGTAGTTCCCTGTGCCAACCTTTGCTGATGATACTGCTCTGGTATTGCTTCTAATAACCTACAAAAAACAACTGATGAAAAACACAAAGACAAACATTTGGAAAACTAAACTAAGCTACTTTAATTTTGTCCATGTAAACTTTTCTTCTAACAGACTGATACATCTTCCAATACTTACTATGGCAAAGTAGTTCCCTGTAAAAATAAGGCCAACTATCTCGGAATCACTATCGACTCTAGACTTTGCCAGAAGGACTACATACATAAGAAAATAGCAAAACTGGGACGTATTTATGTACAATTTTATTGATTATGAGGGAAGAATTCCACTCTAGGAATACAAAATAAGATTCTGATACACAATCAAGTAATTAAACCAATTTGTTTGTGATTTCCAACTGTGGGGATGTACGAAGCCAACAAATGTAGGAAAAGTTCAGACTTTTCAGAATAAAAGTTTGCGACATTGATAAACGTCCCGTGGAATGTTTGTAATCTAGATTTTGTTATCCATAGATCTAGACATTCATATGGAAGCTGAGGAAATTAGGAAGTTTGCTGGTAAGCATGATATTAGACTATACCAGCATATTAATGCAGAAGTCATGAAATTACTTAACAACAACGATTTAGTTACAAGTTTAAAGAAATACGAAGCCTTTTTAACTGTTTAAGGATCAGATAGCTTAAGCCGATTTCTAAAAATGGCGCAGTGTGTTAGCGAGTTAGATATTTGGAAACATAGAGGAAACTTGGAAACACCATTGGACGAACTAAGTTATTACCAATTTCGGTAAATATGATTAGATGTAAATCAATTGTTGGTCCCAGACCAGTTTTAATGTTTTAAATCAATACAAAACTTTCAAAACGTTCCCAGAAATCATAAACTTTGAAATATTAGCGGAGCATACTTTAATTTTTTTGTTTTTTAGATGCTGATATAAGCTACAAGAACGACCATAAAATTGAAATAAATACTCAGCGCTTTGAGTACGCATTTAGTGTCATTAGAAGAAAAAACATTAGTTAAAAACTGTGTTATACAATAGAAATACCAATTTTACTCTATGTAAGGAAGTGATACAAGAGCTCCTTTAAAGGAGGATAGAAGTAAGATTCAAGCAGCTGAGATAAAGTTTTAAGGAAACTCAACAGGCACTCAATAACTGACAAAAGAAGAATGGAGATGTCAAGGAAAATTAAGTTATATGTTGCATCGAGCAAAGAATGTTACAGTTCAGAAAGGGATGAAAAGAACACGTTCACAGGTTGAAGGTTGCCAAAAAATAATTCCAGTTGTATACCAACACGAATTATTATAAAGTTCAATCTTTAATTGTGAAATAAAAATGTATTTTTTTTTATTAAAACAACTTTATTTTGAATTATTAATTAAAAATGAATGTGATCGTTTAATAATAATTTTGTCCAAATAACTATGCCCCAATTTTAATATAAAATAAATACTTCTAATGTATGAGCATCCCAGGATCTTGGGTAGATATATTTTACCTTAATTTCCAGCAGTGTAAAATCATTTCTTTTAATGGCAGAGACTTAAAGGAAGTATATTTATTTTTACAAGTATAAAAACATCTCGATACATTTTTATTGAATTTTTATTACAGAAATGATTTGTTCACGCCATTACAATTAGTCTTTTGACGTTATTTAACAATAGCGAAAATATAAAGCACTGCTTTGTTGAGTCGTATAATATGGCATCAGTACAAGCAATTATCTGCAGATTGGTTGCTAGGGGCTACGTTAATAGAGTGTAACAGTGTTCATGTTGCTTGACTTGGACCGGCGATGTGGATTATTGGCATATATGGTAATCAATAGAGCTTCAGTTATGTCAATTAATTGGTTAGAGGTATAATAATAATAGAGGTTCGGTTACGTTAAAAATCGGTTATGTCCGTTACAAAAGATTGGACATGTCCGTTAATAATGGTCATTTCTAAACTTAAAAAATTCGTAACTTTTTCCTTTTAAATTGTTTTGAAAACGCCATTTGACCATCTTAATGAGTATTAAAAACTGCATTATGAACATTTTCAAAATCAGTTAAATTACGAAATTTTTGAACGCCGATCAGAGTTTATTTTCGTATTTTTTATTGTAACTTTATAGTATATACGATAATATATGCATATTGTAATGCTGATTATGATGGTGAAATCAGATTTTCAAATAGGTTGAGGTAAATAAAAGTACTTTTGTAAATTTGCTTCTATTACGTGAGCGAAACTGTTATTAAATTTATTTTCGCTTTTCTTTAGTAACACTTATACTAGTAATTACATTAATTATTATTTAACCGCTTAGTACAGTGGTTGACTGTCACAAGCAGAACCGGGGTTTGATTGTGTCAAGTAAAAGTGTATGCCCAGAAACGTTATGACATTAGTACAACGGCATAAAACACCGCATTCCAAAGATTATGTTTAAGCCAAAATCACGAGCGTGCGCAGTCGACTGTTTACATCACGTGGTGAAAAACGTTTTTCGACTTTTTGGATTAAAAAAATTCTAACTCGGTCTTGTCTTTTGAATTATTGCATTAATTTTAGTTATGTGTTCCTTAATTATACATATCCAGACTAATTTACACCGCATATCTGGCGTGAACAAAAATGTAGCTGATAATAAATATACTTTATAGTTTATTTTTTAAAATAAATTAAAAGAAGATAACGCAAAAAACCAAACGTCATGAAAGTGTTTAGAATAATTTATTATTTTTTTGTTTTTACAAAAAAAAGTCAAAAACATTTGTACCTACAGATACCTTACGTCGAAATAAAATATTCTTCGTAAAGATAATGTTACATTAAATTTCGTAAGAATTTTTTTATACACAAAACCAGTACAAGGGAATTTATTATACATTTTGGAAATGGAGGTTATGATTTTTCCACCTAGTAATGTTTTAAGATTAGAAAACACTGCATGCAATTTTAAAGTGACTAAAGTACAAAATAACAACTTTTAATTTAAACACTACATTGCGAAATGATTTTCTATTTCAACATTCTAATATAAACAGTAACGACAATTTTCTCCAAACGGTTACTTCTTGGATATAATAACCTATTATTATGTTAACACAGATATTGTATATTTTAAATGTTTGTTTATAGTAATTATTATTGTTATAAATAAATATTAGACATTTTCTATCATTTGTATGCAAAGAAAACACAATATATATCAACTTTGAGAGAATATAAACGTTTTTTCTCACGTGATTAACTAAAATAATTTTCATCTAAACACAAATGAAAGCAATTATTGGAATAACATTAGTAACAATATGAATATTACACCAATAATTAATAATTATTTTAAAAGCAGATTTAAATTCTTTTATTAAATCAATCAACGTTTTCAGAAAAGTAGAATAAATTATTGATGTTTGAATACCATAAAAATATATCGTTAAATATTCATATCACTATTACATTTTATTGCTGTCATACTTAACCATTTTATGTTAATTTTTTTTATAAAGCCAGTTTTAAAGAATCCACTATTTAATTGATTTTTCCTTAATCATTTAAGTATTTGGATGAATTATTTTATAGTTTTAGAGGGATAGAGAGAGAGAGAGAGAGAGAGAGAGAGAGAGAGAGAGAGAGAGAGAGAGAGAGAGAGAGAGAGAGAGAGAGAGAGAGAGAAGAGAGAGGAGAGAGAGAAAGGGAGAGAGAGAGAGAAGAGAGAGAGAGAGAGGAGGGGGCCTATAGACTGTGAGAAGATAAGTTTAAGTCCAGTTATTTTGTTACAGCTATTCGTATTCGTGTAAAGTTGGTTGATCTGTACACGATAAAACCTTTCAATATCAATATTTAAAATGTGAAATTATAAACATGTTTTAATAAATATTCAAAAATAACCTGGCCTCAATGTTTATTAAAAATTGAAAAGTAACGCTTCAAAATTATTACCTTTTGTACTCCTTAACTGGAATGATGGCATCAAAGAACGCTTTTGATTAATGAGCTGCGAAAATGTTCCCTTTCTTCAACAGGTTATTTATAAAATGAACGGTTCCACCCCCCATGCACCCGGAGGGTAAACTTTCTTTTGACATACAGCACAGAAATTTTAAATCATTATATTTAGGAATTTTGTGCACGTATTATAAACGCCTGATTATAAACTAAAATATTAACTAAAATATTTTCTACTTTAAAATATTGCATCTCCAAGATACTGAAAACAAAAACAAAATTAATAAGTGTATTATTAAACTCTCAATCCGTCTGTATTTTGGCGGTGAATATTTTACTTTCAAATAATAAACAAAAAATCCTCAACAATGAGTGCAAATGTATTTGCGTTACACGGTTAATGCTTATTGTTTCTCTACTTTAACTTACCGCTTTTACGAAACTTCTAAAAAATGTTGTAACCATGAAAACAGTATCTGTTTAGAAATTTGTATAAAGTAGATTTTAAAGTTAAGTTTTAAGGGTTTTTGTTATTTTTAAAACCGATTTATCAGATTTTGTTTAATGTTTAGTCTTATAAATAGTTTCAATCTCAAGGTAATGTGCCAATTTTAAGTACGAAAATATACGGCTATATAATAAAACTAAAAGAACCACATCAAATCACAAAGAATGTTATTTCGGCTTGTCCAACTTAATTATGAACTGTTAAATAATTCTTTATAAGTTACACTAACTTCAGTTATGACCAAAATAATTTGTAATAACACAAACAAAACACATTTTTTAAAACCGATTTAAGAAAATAAACATACATTTGTTGTATTTGGTTGATAAAAACTTTTATTGTGAATATTTTGGATATAGTGAAAAATATATGTATATTTTGTTTTGGTAAGTCTTCTTCTTCGTCCAATGGCTCCTTTTGGTTCACACCATTTTGGATCTTGCCTCCCAATACAATCCAGGGAGTCCCTTCGTCCCTGCTTCCCTCTATCCAGGCCCTCGCAGATCAGTAAGTGATCCTTGTCCGTAACATACCCATCTTTTGAACAAATCTTGCACTTGTCAGAGGTTATTAGTCTCATCCTATGGAGATGCTTGGCAAGATCTCCATTATTATTATTTTATATATATATATATATATATATATATATATATATATATATATATATATATATATATATATATATATATATATATATATATATATATATATATATATATATATATATATATAGTAAAGAATATAATTACTTTACTATGGGCCTGTGTTTAATTAATGTCAATGTGTTTAATTAATCGTGACCAGTTTCCAAGCGGAAATTTGCTACAGCTATTTTGAGTGGAAGCATCTTATTGTCCTTAAAAAGATTAAACGGATCATAACCTTTGTCTTGTAGGTTTTATCTTCATTTCACTAACATATTTTTGTTGTGAGTCTGTTTTTAGTTTTCTTATAAATGCTTGTAATGACAGGGAGCCTGCTTGCTTTTGAATCATTTTTGTTCCTCTCTTCGCCAAATTATCCGCAGCTTCATTACCCATCAATCCCACATGTGCAGGGACCCACTGCATTGCGATATTGCCAACATTATTTCTTACAATTCTGTAATTCTGTTTGATATTTTGTATTACTTTGCTTTTTGGATTATCATTATTGGCTATTGCCTGCAGAGATTATTTGGAGTCAACTAAGACCACTATGTTTGTGTTCAGCCATGGTCTCACAATCAGCTGTTCAAGAGCCTCATTTACAGCTATCAATTCCGCCTCAAACACTGTAGAACTGCTGTTTTGGTAAGTAAATCTAGAAGAAATATATTTGGTTAAAATCATTAGTTAAGAGTTAAGTATTATTATTTGTGTAAAGGATTAAACACAAAATGTATATTTCTATTTTCATATACATTAAAAAAAATTTCTAAAACGTACTAGAAAATCATAAAAACAATTATAACAGCAACATATACTGTGACCGCTGTTTATTAAATTTTGTTCTGTCCACGGACTAATTTGGTTTAGGAGTTAAGTCTATTTCAAAACTGATACTGATGTAAGTTGATAACTGATATGTTATATTTTTTTACATAAATGACTAATATGAAACCAACTAAAACAACAAATACAAGTAATGAATCATTAAAACTAAAACTAGAAGTAATGAAATGATTAAAAAAAAATTTGCAAAAGCGTTTACGTCTAATAACACTTCCTCTGGGGTTCAAAACCTGCACTGACAGTTGTACTGGGATAAATCATCATTATAAACAGCACACCTGGATACATCTGGAGTCATCTCAATAAGGTTTAGTCATCACAGATCTCGCCTGACTGCTGACTTGAACCTGAAACCGCATCACATATATTACTGAAATGCGAGACCCTAGACCTCAAAAGAAAAAGACTTTTTGCATTTGAAGAATTATATTAGAATTTTTACAAGGACACACTACACAAAATTTCAGAACTTAAATAAGTTAAAATCTAAGAGGAATACAATAAACGTAAAGCTAGAGAGAACTGTTTTTGATACGTTTTATATGTAACACATTTTACATTTTTCCAGTTATTTACTTAAGTCTAAATTAAAAAAAATAAGATAATTACAAATTTTAATAAATATCTAGACTATATTAAATTGTTATGAAAGTTTTTCAGAATATTTTTTTAAGATTAGTCCAGAATGATACAGCAATCAAAAACTTCAATATTGAATAAAACATGTTAAATAATAGGTTTAATACAACCGCTAAATTTTAGGTCAATGATAAAATTTTGATAATTAGTTTTATTAGTTTTTAAGTTATCCTATCAACGGAGAAAGAGACTAAGCGTTTTCTAGTTTCCTTACAATAAACCACGTTCTACTCACATCAATCGATAAACATCAGATTCACATTTCACCCTCAACGGCGCTAAGTGCTGTTCTGATACTTTTAACGGATAAAAAATATAATTAATTATTCGATTATTTGTAATGTTTACAAAATCAGTTCTCAGCTGTCTCGCTGACATGATGGAAGCAAGTTTTCTAACAAAATAACATTAAATAATACAAGATTTTTTAATTGCATAAATGTGATAAATCGTGATGCAAAATTGCATGTATTTTTAAAAAGGATGTGAAATTCTTAACATATTTTGGTTTATAAGCCTTTAGAGAAATTTAAGTTAAAATATTTTCAATTTTTTTCTTCCAAAATGGAATCCAAGGGGCAATGTGTTTAATTAGTATAGTAACTAAGTATAGTTATAAAAAAGTAAAATATATCTTTATATTTTCATATAGAGTCAAAATATAAAACTTTCTATTTTTAGCGTTACAAAAATAATATTACCCTCCATAAAAACAAATCTCACATCACAAGGCGCTAGTAATATTATTCTGTACCTTACAAGTACTTTATAGTATCTGAGGCGCATGACCTTCGCCATTGTAAGAAGAAGCGGGACGAAATGATGCGGTCTTTTTAAAGGATGCGACATAAAATAAGATAAAAGCAAAACCGCGTATCAGTGCTCGTTTCCGAAAATGGTAGAACATGAAAGAGAAAATATGGTTGTACTTTTCTGCTTCCGAGAGCCTCCGCTACAAAAATGTTTCACTGCAATGTGCGTGCTAATTATATTGTATTATTTATCTCATAAAAATGTACCTAACTACTGTTATTGTTTTGTTGTTAAGGAAGAATTAATTGCCTTTTGCTTAATAAATAATAAATAAATATCAATTATAAATGTTTCAAATTGCAATAACATATTTATAAATCGAAAATTATATATTTACTTTTACTTAAATAAAAATCACTACGTTGATAATCCAAGAGTGTCGATTTCTTAAATTCTGCTGACATTTTTAAAACTTCAATCTAAGCACTGAAGTAATTTTTTTCACTCGTTATTGATTTCGGGAATACACTGCGATATCTTAATTTGTGAACTTTACTTATGGGATATTTTAAAGTATATCTTAATACCTTACAGAATTATCTGTTTTTCCAACATTAGATGCAGACATGATTTTACTTGTATCGTAAGTTTTATAGCAAGAGTTATTTTCTTGTTGCGATAAAAAATAGAGATTTTATTACGCAGTGAATTTTATACGCTTTATTAGAACAAATTTGAATGTTTTTCGTTAATAGGAATTCAACACCCCCAAATAAATCACACGTTTAACTTTTATAAATCCTGAATGGTAAGAGATGGCCATACAATTTCAGCTGTCAATCATTTTTACTGTTGTTCAACATACAAATATAATGTTGAAGAAAAATTTAATATAAGTAGATAAAATACGTGATATTTTATCCTAAATCGTTTCTCGCAATCTAACTCTTGGTGGACGATATTTCCTGTCCTCCCTCTTGACTGATTGCACTTCCTTCCCGGTCCACGCTTCACTTTTCCCAAGTTGAACTATGCACGTTTTTCACTGACTGCGGTTTCCGACGTTTCTTATTTGCCGCATAAATCTTTGAGCAGATCTCTGTCTTCACTTGCATCAACTTGATTACCTTCCAGTTAACATTATTGAAAAAACCGAACTTTGAGGGAGAACCTAACGATCTATTTATTTTGTTGCTATACATTTTCCTTAAAAAAATAAAAACGGATTGAAAACAATTATACATTTATTTTCGTTTAAATAATATGTAAAATATAATACGAATTCATGTTTTTGGTTAGAGTAATTCAAGATTTTTTTTCTTTGTACTTTTTGCACTTCTTGTGCGTATACTTCATTAAAACATATTGTACACCTCACACACCGAATTCCAAAAAAACGTAACATTCAAATCCCTCATGCTAAAATATCTCAATAAAAACCTTTACTTACTTACCAGCAATGCCGACCAATTTAAGTTACATGATTTCAGAAGCTCGCTATAAAAACAGCTAGGCCTGTACAGTATTTAAAAAAAATAATATTAATAAAAATACTATTATACTCATTCATTGATAAAATAATAAATATATTTCATAAAATTGAATCGTAAATACGCTGTACATAAATGACAGTAATAATCTTAAACTAAAAAAAGATGCAATTGTTGTCCATAATCAGCTGTTCAAAGAAGATTATTTGTTAAAAATAAAACAGTACTTTACTGCAACAGCTGATATAGCAGTGGTACGTTTATTACCTGGTAATTTAGTTTTTTTCTTAGCAACCATACTTTTGTTGATGAGACTAATGAGAAGAAGAGGTCCGGTATTAACGGAAAGGGAAAAACATACGACTGTAACTCCAATCTGAAGTGCACATTCTTGGAAACACAGCAGTTTTACCCGTGCTTTTGGAGTCAGACACACAGACTCCAAAATTCCCAAATTATTCTGTGTTTTAAATCAAATTAAACATTTTATTTGAAATTTTGAAGATGTTTGATGTTGTTTATTAGTACAGGTAGTATTTAAAAGTTTAAAAATTCAAAATTAAATTATAATTTTTGTAAATAAAATGGTATCATAATTACAAATTATTTATATTAATTTTTATAAATTTAAGTAACTATTTGCATCAAAACGTCTGTAGAAGCGGTTGTAATGTATTCTAGTATGTAGCAAACTCGAATAAACAAATTTTGTAAAATATTAAGACTACATTAAATTAACTTTTCAGTAAATTTTAATTAGGTTTAAAAGAAGATGTTTTCCTTATTGCAATGACTTGTTTTGAAATTGTATGTCATATATAAATTCAAAAACATCGCAAGGACAAATAAAGGAATAAAGATTGTGAAAACAATGTGTAGGGCGTACAAACATAAAGGGGAGACATCAAGGTAAAAATTAATACGTCGCGTTTTTTTGTAATAGAATGTGAAGAGTTCTTCTCAATTGTTGAGTTAATTACACTAATTTATTTTTAAAAAGAGCGAGAAATAAAGATTTAAAATTTATATATTACAAGTATTGATAGCTTTATTTAAGCAGAAAGTCAAGTTACTGCAGAATAAGACAGTTAAGAAACTACATTACGGGAAGTGTCAAAAGATATATGTCGTAAACCCGAGGCCATGAAAAATATCAGTTTGAACTTTGGTATAAAAGAAAAAAAAATAAAGAAAGTGGAAATGTCGTTTGTCAAGGAAAAGACAGGATGTATTGTTGTATCTGCAGAGTGATAGTGGAAGTGTAACATTGGGTTCCGGGCATTGTATTCCAGGGTTGTCAACATGTGCTGGAGCCGCATACCAAATGTTTTCTGCTTTCTTTGTAAAAATCATAAAAAAATGTCTCTTTTGTATTTAATAAATAAGGAAGTTATTTTTATTTCTGTTTATAAATTAAAATTTATTTTTTCAACATTTTTGTAACATTATTTTACTAACATTGTCTGACTATAAATTAAAACGGAAATATATATATTTTTTAAATCCGTCATAATTTTTGTTTCTTATAAAACTGTTTCGATCATGCCATTTTTTAAAATATTTTTATACATAAAATTAAAATTACAATTTATTATTCTCAATTTATTTATTACAAATGTAATTTATAGATTTGTTAAAATTGCCGTACATGACAAAAATCGAAGTTTTAATGAATATATCGGTTTTAAGCACTCGTGAGTCCAAAAAGATGAGTTTAACTTGAATGTTTCTCCGTCAGTATGAATGTTTGAGCTTACTTCATTCGTTAAATAATAGTTTTAAAAGTCTGAAACAAAAAACCAAAAGTCACCACCTTATTTAAAAACATCTGCTGTTTTAGCTATCAACAAAACAATCAAGTTAAACAAGCCTAATTTCTAACAAACGTTGGTTCATTTTTTTTGTAATTTTTGTGATATATATATATATACTGAATTTTAGTCGTACAATTATATGAAAGTCATATATAAAATTTTGAATGAAGATTACGATTAAAAATAATGTTGAATATTTAACCGCCTGTGACTACTTACTTACGTCATATTATTGACTAGTTTTGGAACGAAGGTCCCATCTTCAGAACTCACACCTTGGAGTATAAACACAAACAACACATATTACATAAAACATCACAATATATGTCAACGTCGTGTGCACACCACAGGCTCGGAACCCACTGATTCTCCGGAGTTTCAAATAATGTTCAGTTGCAAAGCTTGACTATACTTAAGATCATTATTGTATTAAGTGTCATTAATTGCTTTCTACCTAAAATATAATTGGTCTGTTAGCAATAATTTTATTGCTTATTTTTATATATTGTAGTGAAGTTACAAGCAAAGAATAAACTTCAAAGACACAGAAAAATTACGAAACTACGGAAATACTGCCTGTTGCAATTTACAACAACAAAAGCTTGGTGAAGACGTAGGACGGAGTCAGTTGATTCTGAGGGGACCTGAAGGTCAGTCGATTCCGGAGAGACTGAAGGGCCGTAGGACAACTGTACATCAGGAGGCACTACAAGGGGACTTTCCAGTCTGGAAGTGCTGGAGAACAATGAGTTTATGCAAGTAGACAGTGTTTGTGTACACTTCTTCCACTTTTCACTTCTTGGTTTAAATACATTAATACATTGAGACATATTTCAGGAGAAACATTTTCATAGATTAATTCAATAGTGTTCATTCTTGGGGTGGTTATCAACTGTACTTGTAACCGTGATAAGAGTAATGTAATTTAATTAAATAGGCATATATTAAAGGCCTTTTTTAAACCATCAATAATTAATTCTTTGGAGAACTCGAATTAGGGTATTTCGAAGTCCTGACAGGTCCTTCAATAAGTGATCTGATTTTTCTATACAAGCACCACAATTTTAACACAGTTTTAAATATACAAATTAATAAGATAATTGTACCAACATGTTACTGAAACATCATTTCTGAAATCCTCAACAACGTAATTATGCATTTAAATGTTATAATAGCCATTTTCACAACTAAATTTGCAGATTACTACAATTTAAAACCGAAGGAAATGCTGTAACAAACAGAGGAACTCTGCGACAGTTCTTCATTGGTCAGACGGGGGGGGAGGGCTTTGGAGAGAGATTCAAGGAGTAATCTACAGAATAAAGGGTAATTAACACAACTTCAGACTACGTACAAGAGGACATCATATGCAGATCATTGTTACACTGCTTCTGAGATAAACCTGGAGGTCCTACGTGTATGCAACAAGGGCACGGATGCGTTGTGGAGTTCGAGATTATAGAACTTATATGGAGGAACCAAAATGCTTATTGAAAGACCAATTCAATTTCAGGTGGTGCTGTATGTTTTGTTATAGAATAGAAATTTTCATGTATTGACGACCTCCATAGCGATGTCTGACGATGGGACCCCTAGTTCTTGAGTCTAGAAACGCGTCAATAATGTGACATAAGTCGCAGACGGTTAAATATATCAAAGTCCTAAAAAAAAATAATGACTTGTATATGTTAAATGAATTTTTAAAAAACTGAATTAAATAAAATAAATCTTGACCGACTTTGTTTTTTCTGTTTATCCTTAAACCGTTATATTTTGTTTGGA
Organism: Callitettix versicolor; assembly: GCA_022606455.1. Classification (NCBI taxonomy): domain Eukaryota; kingdom Metazoa; phylum Arthropoda; class Insecta; order Hemiptera; family Cercopidae; genus Callitettix; species Callitettix versicolor. The sequence goes on along the minus strand of CM040191.1, from coordinate 1,202,127 downwards.
ATTTGGTACACTGATTCAGTTACGATCAGCGTATATGACTGAGCCTTCATCAAAACCGATACATTAGTCTAATTTCATTATTTTTGAATTCAACTATCAAAACGGATATTTAGTTTTACAATTGAAAGTGAGACTAAATAAATTTTGTTTGTAAAATATTTGCATTATATTTTGATTTTAATGTTCTGTACACGGTTGGTTGAAACGCATATCCCATATTGTTGAGCGTGTAAGGTGTAAAAAAGTGCAGTTTTTCTCTTTTTTCATTTCCTGTAAGGAACAAATAAAATCTTTAGAGATAGCGTACAAATCCATTTTGAAATGCAGAAGTCCCATCCGCTTCCAGGCTTCCTGAATCAAAAATCTCACAAACCATTTTTCAAGTCCTAGTTTATTCACACTTGATGTACAACAATTATTTTCATTATTGATAGCGTGCTGGGATTTCACCCCGAGGACCCAGGTTCGATTCTCGGCCAGGACTTGGCATTTTCATACGCTATAAATCATCCCATCGTCTGCATTAGCCCAAGTGTGCACAATAGTCGGACTTTAAACACAAAAAAAATCATTATTGTAACATAGCCACCGGACAACATATTCAAATGATTAGGATTATGACCTATTCTTCCCGTCAGTGGTCTATCCACGCACGTCATAAAGGCTCCCGCGGTTTCGAAACTCTATCGTTTCATTTTCAGGCCATTATGAAAAATGTTAAATCCCTCTGACGAGGTCGTCACAAAGTCAAACAAAACATTAAAACGTACATCATGTACAAAATATTCATCATGAAATTCTGCTTGGCCAAGCTACACACGCGACTCGTACGTCGTTACATTCTTGAGACAGTCTACATATGTATGTTTTAATGTTTTGTTTGACTTTGTGACGACCTCGATAGAAGGATTTAACATTTTGTATAACGGCCTGAAGATGAAACGATAGAGTTTTGAAACCGCGGTAGCCTTTATGAGGAGAGTGGATAAACCCATCCAAAAATGACTGGAAGAATATGTCATAATCCTAATCAAAAAAAATATTTTTTCAATTCCTACTATTAGCTCACACTCTCCCTATATATATATATATATATATATATATATATATATATATATGTGTGTGTGTGTGTGTGTGTGTGTGTGTGTGTGTGTGTGTGTGTGTGTGTGTGTGTGTGTGTGTGTGTGTGTGTGTGTGTGTGTGTGTGTGTGTGTGTGTGTGTGTGTGTGTGTGTGTGTGTGTGTGTGTGTGTGTGTGTGTGTGTGTGTGTGTGTTTATGTAAGTATATATTTAGGGAATCCCTTGTTCAAATTTTCAATCGTTATTAAAATACTTTCTATTCATCCCCTTAATTCAAATAATTTTTTTAAAACTTGTAGTGGATGACAATTAATGTTAATACAATTTTTTCAAATATTAATTCATTATTGCTTAGGTAATGAAATAATTATCTTGTTGTAAAGTGCAGAAATATTGTCATGTTCCTCAATTTTAAGTGAACGTTTTATTTTTTTTAAATTTGCAAAATTAACTTCAGCGATACCGTTAGATGCTGCAATTATTTTTGAATTACATATAACTCTGATTATTACAGTGACGCTTTGAAATTTCAATGTTAATACGAAAAGGAAGCCATTTACGTTTTAATGAAAAGACGAATTATTCTGAAACTGTGATTTTGAAAGCAATACGTAATACATTCAAAGCCTGCACTACTAATGTAATTTTGAAATTGATTCTGTTGGTGAACCTACATTGTCTATTATACTGAAACCAAGCATGGCTAAAATTTGATTACGAGCAGCTCATACCCTATGGGAAATCGCAAACAGTAATAGAATAGCTGTTACTAGAATCCCTTTAGAGTAACTATTCTTGTACCACAAACTAAATCATATTGCATAAATAACTTATATAACAATGGGTTCATTTAACATTTTGCTTGATTATTTACTTGAAATATGATGTGTTCTTGTGCAAAAATTAATACTTCTTTTTTGACCTCATATTCGCTTATTACAAATAATCTGTACCCCTTTAATTTTTAACTTGTAAACTTCTAAGTTTTTTCCAAAATATTTAACGGCATTACTTTATCTTCATAATGTAGTTTTTTCGTAACATATTAAATATTTTTATAATACTTTAAAATAAAATATTTAAATATTTTATAGTGCATAAATTAAAATTTTAGATTTCAGATATTCTGTACAAATAGCATAACTTATTCATTACAACATATATATATATATATATATATATATATATATATATATATATATATATATATATAAAATCATAGAACAGTGAGCAATTCATTTCTAGTCCATTTGTGCTTTAGTGGATGACTTCTGTATGTTGAACTAAGGATCCTGAAATTAAAACCCACTACTGACCTTATTATTTTCATTTTTATTACTTTGTTTAATGCATATAATAACTTTGATGACGTATATAAATAACTTAAATAATATTTAATTATTTTTACGAAAATATTTATTTGTTTAAAATTATGTGCAATTTTAAATTTTGTACCTGTTTAAATTGTTAAATTATGTAAATTTACTTGTTGTAAATTATGTTTACAATTACTTGCATTAAAAAAAGATTATTGATAAGTATAAACAATTAAAATTGTTCATAAAATGAAACGAATATTGAATATTAAAATTATAATATCTGTTATAACATTTACTGAACTAATATAGCACAAAATTGTTTACAACATTTAGAGTTAAAATACGAGTGAACAGGAACACTATTCTAGTTGTGAATTCAGTGTGTACATTTAATTACGAACTAACCTAGTTTGCAGACGTAGTGTTTGGAAACACGTAACAAATTATAAAGTGCTTTATGAAGTAAACCTTTGTGTTTGTACAATGATTTCGCTTTGAATAAGGAAAGGGGTAACTACCCTTATCCCTGTATTTTCCATCGCATAGAAAATGCCCTCTACTACCAATCAAACATTTTCTGGTCTACAGGGAACTTTGAAAGGACTCATTTCCTGCAGCCTGTATTGACTACTTCAAGTGGAAGTACAGCCTAACTCATGCAGAAAGTGTTGTGATGAATGCATAGCGAACAACATAAACAGTAGGATATTGTCTTCTTTACATCCGTTTAAATATAAATCCACACATTATATTTGTTTTTTAACAAACATATCTCATTGTTATTTATTGCCTTAATTTCTTTTACAATAAATACATTTTAAACTAAATGTCGATTAAATAAACGCTGCTAGCAGGTGTCTCACCGACGTGATGGAAGCGCTTTTCCAAATTAGTTAAAAACGAACGTACATTTTTCGACTTGCTATCATACCAAAATAAAATGCATTTTAGTAAAAAAATAGTCACGGTTACGTTCTTCAACTAAACCCCTTCATCTCATTCAAAATGGCGGCAATCAAAACACATGTGCAGTTCAGACATACGAGGGTGGTCTGAAAAGTTTCCGGCCTAACAAAGATACAAGACATTTTTTCAGATTTTTTTTTTATTTTTCAACATAGTCTCCTTGTACCTCTACACACTTCTCCCAGCGTTGCTCCCATCTCTGTAACTCGTCAAAATAGTACTCGGCGTTTTTCTCTGCAAAATAATTGTTCACGAAGGTGATTGCCTTTTCATTTGACAAAAATCTCTGTTCTGCGAGCGCAATTTTTAGATGAGGGAACAAAATGAAGTCGCTTGGGGCTAGATCTGGTGAGTAATATGGATGGTCAAGCAGTTCAAACCTTAATTCGTGGACTTTCACCATGGCAAACGCTGAGGTGTGAGACGGTGCGATGTCTTGGTGAAACAGGATTTTCTTTTTCTGCAGATGTGGCCGTTTTTCCGCAAGTTCTGACTTCAGCTTGTCAAGTAATGATGCGTAGTATGCTCCTGTAATGGTTTTTCCTTTTTAAAGATAGTCAATTAAAATAACTCCATGACTATCCCAAAAAGCAGTCGCCATCACTTTCCCAGCCGAAAAAACAGTTTTTGCTTTTTTTGGAGCCGATTCCTCCTTTGCAGTCCACTGTTTGGACTGTATTTTTGTTTCGGGCGTATGATATATCCAAGTTTCATCTACAGTAATTAATCGGCGCCAAAACTGGGATTTATTGCGCCTAAACTGCGCCAACAGAGCATTGGAAATATTCATTCGAACACGTTTTTGGTCTAACGTGAGCGAACGCGGCACCCAACGCGCGGACAGCTTTCTCATGTCTAAATGTTGATTTAATATGTGACAAACACGTTCTTTTGACATGTTCATAACGTCTGCTATCTCTCTCACTTTAATTCGGTGGTCATCTTGCACTATTTGGTGAACTTTGGCGATGTTTTCGTCGGTAGTTGCAGTTTTTGAACGTCCCGAACGTTCATCGTCTCCCAAGCTCTTACGGCCACGTTTAAATTCAGCTGCCCAAAATTTCACTGTGGTAAATGATGGTGCAGATTCCCCATACACAGAATCCAACTCATCTTTGATTTGTGTAGGCGTATTGCCTTTGAAAAACAAATGTTTAATGATAGCTCGATACTCGATTTTGTCCATTTTCATAAAAATACTCACATCAACTCACTCAAACTACTGTTACATAACAACTGCGCGTCCAAAATGGCTGAAACTTTGGTGAGTAACTGTCAACAGATGAACAACGAAATTCGAGTGCTGCCACCGACGAGTGCTGCTATCTTTATGTTGAGGTCGGAAACTTTTCAGACCACCCTCGTACACACACAAACACACACATTCATACACATACACACACACTCACACAATAAAACTGTAATTAAAACACATAATTAAATATATAGATTTGAATAGATTTTGCTGTACTAAATTTTAACATTTTATAAATTTGTTTTGAAAGTACATCGACGAAACAGAACAGACTTAATCTAGGAATAATAGGAATATTTACAAAGGCTGCTATTGATTTTTCGGTTTAAAACTCAACACAGGAAACAAAATTTATGTTTTTTACATGAGTAGTACGTCACGCTTACACGAGCAGCCAATGTCAACCTACGTATTAAAGAACCACAATTTTCTTTTACTTCAATATCTCGATACACTTATTTGAATTATAATCTTTTTATATGACCAAAATGTGAGCTAAATTTCATTAATTTATTTTTCTTTTTATATACAATTGTTTCGTTTTGAGCAAATTTGATGAAAATCGTTTCATATGATTTTGAAAAAAACTTATTATTAACAGTTTTTTTATTATAAACATATTTTATAGTATCTAACTATGTTCATAAGCCGAAACATAAACACGCACATGCGCATTTCAAATTATGTGGTTTTTTTTTTCTTAAAACAATAACCCGCTACTACCTGAGTAAACGCACGGATAATGAGCAATAATAATAAATCTCTTACCTTTTTAATAATTAACAATGTCTGCGAAAGTGCCAGTTTCCTGTATTAATTAAAATTTTCTGTTTATTATGCAGTACATATACATTTATTGTAATTTTTGACAATAAAAATTATATATAGTTTTAAAATCAGTTGAAATAGAAATGGTCCAGAAAGTGGAAGCCATTCTCTAAATGCAATCTTTACACGTGTTTCGTCGCATATATTCCTTGGTATTTTAGAAATATTCATTAAAAATTAACATTTTTAAAACAAATTTTCTTATGATATAATGGATCTGTGTAAGTCAATTAGGGTAGAAATTCAGTTTGAAAAATGTTTCTGTAATTTTATTTCACTATTTATTTGTTATCTAAGAAATATAAAATCAGTTTGAATTAAATATTGAGCAGTCTGCCGTTGAAGCCCAGCGCTGCGTCATTTTGCAACAGTTCATGTCTGAGGCTGTCATCCAGTTTTTTGTCTCCGAAAAGCACAGCAAACCTCAAGTCCTGATTGGATCCTGAACCATAAAATAAAACTTCACATAAATTTATTTTCAAAGTTTATCACCCCATGAATGAGAATATATTTATATTTATTCAACAATTTATACTTAAAAATAAGCAGGTATAATCATGGCTGGAACAAATTAACAAAATATGTCACTCTATTACTAATTTTATTTTAAACGAAGCAATTCCTGAACTAAAAACTTAACTAGACGATTATAAAACTACAGTAGATCAGACGTTTCTGAATAGGTTTGATATTGTGATGCACAGTATTTTATTTTTGAGATTTATGTACAATATTAAGTTTTTCTTTTGTTAATCTACCAAATTCAATATTGTTTTTACTACAAGTCTTGCGACGTTTGGGAATAATTTTTTGCTCATAATTTTGACAGATCTTCTGATTTAATTAAGTATAAATTAATTAAAGTAATATGTCTTTTAAATTATAACATTTAAATGGTATTTTTGTATTTAAATCATGGACAACGGCTTTTCTCTATCCGTGCACATAGTAATATCCTGTTTCCAGTGTAAATTCCAGCATTTCCGCTTAACATACTATTACATACTTGAACTTAATAATAATTCATTTCTGTAAAAACTTTGATATTACTATGTTTGTTGTTCTCATGTCTGCATATTCTTTTTTACCTGATGTCTTTATTGATACACATTTTCACCTGTACAACCTTTAGACTTATCGTTTTGATAACTTCAGATTGCCAAATTTAATTACAAGTAACATTATTTGCAATCCAATATATTTTTATTTGATATAATTTCAAAACTTCTGTAAATAAAAGGACATGCTTATCACTGATCTTAATATTGAAGAAAAAACGTGTATATAATTTAGAGATTACTATTAAAGTACATTAATATTACAATCTTATAGTTTTTTCAAGAACATAATTTTAAAAATACAGTTGTTAAATGTTAAACAAAACAAAAAGTAAGAAACTGAAATATCAGGCTAGAAAATTTTTGAAATTATTACGTTTCAACAAATTTGTCTAGTTTTGGAGAGATATACTCTTAAAAGAGTACAAATTAAATAAAATTGTTCAGACCAAATTTGTGAAATTAACAAAGATATAGATTGAGAATTTAAGAACTAATATATACAATTTACTTATTTGTAGATTTAATAAAAGACTTAAATGTAATACAAACTTATAGCTTATGTAATATAAATGAATAAGGAACGGACCCAGAAAGAAATTGTGTACAGATATCTTGAAGAAAAAAGAAATTTTGAAAGCCTTAAAAATATGTTGAATATAACAATACAATCTCACAATAAACAGTCTAGAGCTTGTTGCTTGGAAGGATAGAAAATTTTACTGTAATAGTACCACCTAATTTGTTGCTAGGATCATGTGTAAGCTAACAAAAAGTTAAAATTAAAATAAAATAAAAATGTACATATTTTAACGCCTTTGTAAGATAAACCTGCTTTTATATCAAACATTTATCTTTTCAAAAAGTTTAGATAATATAAATAATTAAATTAATAAAACAAAATTCATAAACCTATCACGATTTTACGTTATCTCGCATACAATTTTTAAAATAAGAGGAGACACTGAAAGGCCCATTGACATTGCATTTGTTGCAATAAAATCGATTGAATTTGAATAACAACGAAATCGTTAATCTAGCCTTCCTTTATTAAGAAATCTGTATCATTTTACATTATGCATTTTAAAAATTTAACATATTAAAAATTCTCCCTTTTTTGAATCGGTCGCTTATATTTAAAGTTAGTTTTAGTTTTTTTCAGGAGTGTTATATCAAAAAGGATCTTGTATCAAGTACCACTAATAAATGTTACAAAAATGTTTATCAGGTTAAGATGTTTTATCTATATCGGTATAAGTTTATGTAATAAATTAGGTTTATTTTGTTTCAGGGTGTTTTCTTATTTTAATTGTTTATTACCCAGACGTGCTCATATTATATGTATAACATGTTTTCGTAGAAATCTTAAAATATATTTAAGAAATTATTTTAAAATAAACTACTGTCTTACTCACCGGCAGAAGGGCAGAGATAAAATTGAAAATATTCATTAGGTTTGTAGGCGAAAATTGTTATAATTACTTTATTGTTAGTGGGTTCACCTGAAATAGTAAATAGTTATACTTTATTAAGTTACACTTTCTCAGAAAAATAATGTAATAGCTTTTGGCAAAGTCAGAATTCAGTTATATAGTAACTGATACAAATTTTAAGATTTTATTCTGTATTGGCTGTATATAATTAATATAACAGTTAAAATTGCAATTCTTAGTTCAATTTTAAATATTATTTTGAATTATTTTTACAATATGAAACAAAATTTCAATATAAGAGAAATTGGCGTTAGCTGTGTTTTAAATCATTTCAAATGAAATGAACAAAATTTTATTAGTTTAGAGTTTTTACAATGTATTTTCAAACAGTGTTTGTGGCGATTGGGGTTTTTCGGTAAAGGAGAGAAGTAAACCTGTTGTTAGGATAAAGAAATACATCATTGTGCGGTGTTAGTTGTAAACACTGTGAAGGAATTCAACATATAATTGTTTGAAACACATGTCAATGAAATGAAAATATGTCAAAATTCTCTATTCTGAATTTTATGTCCAACTATATATATATAATTATATTATACATATTATATATATATATATATATATATATATATATATATATATATATGTGTGTGTGTGTGTGTGTGTGTGTGTGCGCGCGCGCGCGTGTAGTATATTTAAAAAAAAATCTGAAACAGAAAATGACAAATAACATAGATATTGAAAGCTATAATTCGTACACATTATATCAATGGAAAATAAGATATGTAAAAACAAAAATGATGAATAGAATAAAAAGTATTAAGGATGCATTTGACTTTATTTCCAGAAATTCTTATTGTTTGATACCAGGATATACTCTATATGTTTTATATTTTTCTACTTATTTTTCTATATGTTTTATATTTTTCAACTACTAAGATTGTATACAATATCATAAACATTATATTTTATATATGTTTTAATACTTGCCGTTATCTAAAAGAGTTTTGTATATTGAAGAACCTTTGATTTTGTCAACCATGTATTGTTCTGTGTGTTGAGTGCCATCGTTGCTGAAAATTATCAGGTATGAAAATCAATTAAACAAATTTTGCATATACATATACATACATACGTTTATATATATATATATATATATATATATATATATATATATATATATATATATGTATGTATATATAATGTATATATAATATATATATATATACATAAATACATATATTAAACATTTTTATGTTTTTTTTAAATAACATGCGGGCCCTGTACATTTTGAATGAACAAAAGTACTTATTATCTGTACTGATTATATGAAAACTATATTGTACTGTATAAAATCACAACTCAAATTTGTCAGTTTTTTGTAACAATTTTATACAATTTAATAGTGTTGCGGTCGGTTGATGTAATGTTACCGAACAGGTGATTTTGTTTTATTTTAACAAAAATGCATTCACATATTAATACAGATAAATACACACACACAGACAAACAAATATAATGTGAGGCTAATACTACTTAAAATAACAGTTACTATTTGGTGGATATTTTTATCATAAAAAAAGTAAAAAATAAACATTTTTACAAAAATATTTTACTGCATTTAAACATTTGTTCTGTTCAGGCCACTTAATTAAAATGTACAGAGTCAAGAACAAAGAAATGCGAGGGTGGAAATGGTTAATAAATTACCAGTCAGGAAAAGGTAAACAGATAAAGAAAAGGAAAGGGCACTGACCGAAGAGCTAAGGACAGCTAAGCAATCTGTTTACGTAATGCGGAAATGTAAAGAAATATTTGTTCATTTTAATTGAAAGCATTTATTTTATGCTGAGCATTTGATAGTTATTTGATAAACATTCTAAATTTTTTTATGCTATTCTTTTTGAAATCTAATGATTTAAGAATCACTGAAAAAATATGATTGTTAACGTTTTTTATTTAAAACAGAATGAAAGATAAAAGAATTAGAGGAAATGAAGAGACACGTTTTAAAAAGTCATACTTTTAACAAAACAAAGCTTTTAATTTTTTTTCATTGTGCAACATTATTAATTAATGATGAATAATTTGTAAAAAAGTTACATTGTGTTTACCTGTCAGTCAGTTGACGTTGTTCCCTAAATGTAATAAGTTAAGCACTGTAATACTTACTTCGGACATAATGTTTTGGCCGTGTACAATGGTTTAATCCAGTTAACTTATCATTTTTTGTATATTTTTTTTATTTATCATTAGTTATTTATATTTAACATGATATAATAAATGTTTTACAAGCTAAACAAAGAAAACTTTCTAATTCTGCGATGTGTTCAAATGTTTTTGAAGAAATGTCTTCCTGTATTCTCGAAACAAGTTGCAAAAATGAAGTCGAAGAAAAAAGTGGATTTTTGTTCTATATTGGAAAATATTCAATTAAACATTTGACTTTTTTCAATTATCAAGAAGGTTTTAAGTTCCACCTCAACTTCGAAGTTAGTCAATCATCCGATTTTCTTATATTTAAAGCAATTGTTTTGAACAGATATGAACTTTTGTTTAAAAAAAACACTTTTCATTCAAATTTTTTCGCGGCCTGCAATTTACCAGAGTGTTCAACTGCAAAATTTCACTTTTTGATTTATTATTAATTGTCTTTAAGATATTCATTATTTTTTCACTATTCTCAGAATATCGTAAATACTATCCCTTCCTAAGTTTATGTAATAAGGTTTATTACCATGTCCATAACTTTAGACGGATATACTTTCCTTTTAAAATTACACTGTTAAACTCAGCGTTTAAGAGAAAGTGAAATAAGCATTTAAATAACACATCTCATTAAGTTTCAATGTAACAGAAATTTTGTAAATTTTTTTTAAGTGCCAAATTTTAAAGTATTGAAATAGTTGTGTATTGTTATAAGTGAAATGTAAAATTATAAAAAACACCAATATAAATTAATATTTTTCACTTTAATAAAAGTATATTACAATCAAATTATACCACATTTTAAATTTCTGGATCGTTAAAAAATTATCAAATCAATGACAGAATCGAAAAAATTATAACTTTATAGAAATATTTTCAAACAATAAAACTTTGTTATTATGTTATCAGGTCTCAAGCTATTAATGTGTTAATAGTAGTTGCCAACTGACCTTGCTGAAACAATGAGTAATAATATAAGTACATATAAACAGAAGCATTAAATAATTATCGATTACTTGAAATAAAATAAATAAAGTTACTTACATAAGCTGCTTATTCATACAATGTAAAACACAATAGCACTTATAACACTATTAATCAACTTGCAGCAGTTTTGTTTTCAATGTAAAATTCTGTAGAAATTTCTATACGATAAAGTTAATTGTATTCAAAAATTTATATTGTTTACTTTGTTCGAAAAATATTATTTAAAATTACATTTACTAATGTATACCAAAATACATAGCTACTTAAAAAATATTGATTATTATCAAAAGTTTTAAAAATTATATTTTCATATATTACATTTTTTAAGAAAATTATATTGCATAAATTATCAAAATCGTACTGTATGGATATACTAATATTTTATTAATGTAGGCCTCTACGTGAAAATGAAAATTATGTATTATAATATACAAACAAAATTAAAACAAAAAAACATTTACTGATATACACAATATAAAAGTACCGTAATAGGTTTTTTCTATTTCATTTTCCCTTTTCAATTTTGTCATGAATATGTCTTCTTTGAGTTCTTTCAATCAACACATATGATTACAATTTTAGCAGAATTTGAGTTTCAGATGTCTCACGTATTAGTTTTTCCCAATTATAAATTTATTTTATCTATTTAGCATTTGTTTATGGAAACAATTGCTTAACAATTTCCTTAGTTAACAGTTAATCAAGTGTCATTATTAATCGCTATTAATAAAAACTAAACATTAGACCTATTTTAATTAGCAATTATTTAATTAAAAATCATGCCTTCACATGCTTAGTTGACTTAGTGTTCTAAAATATTAATTCAACATTTTAAAATGTAGGAAATAAAAATGTAATATAATGTGAAATAATAATGCAAAACACAAAATAGGTCATCTTTAAATTTCAAAATAAAACATAATATATCAATACTTCGGTAACTTGAAACTGTATATAATTTTTAATAAACTACATACATTTTGTTAGAATTTTCTATTACTCATCTTTTAATATTCCAGTTTTGGAATGGATTTTTGTCCTTTTAACTCGATACTAAGTACGACAAAATTTAAAGAAATTTAAAATTATATTGTATTAAAATATAATTACTATGAGATTTTATATCAACAACATGTAAGCTATATTATACGCGTATATTCCACAAAACAGCAGTTTTACGATTTTTTAAGCTCTAATCTTTTAATATAGTTGTTTTTGAATTTTAAATAATTTGTAATTATATATGTATCCACTACCAAATTATAAACCATCCAAATTCCAAAATTTTCCGATTTTGACTTTAGTTGTTAAGCGAAGATATTTAAAATAATAATTGGAGTATAATCACGAACAAATAAGTTACCTAAATTCAGAATACAATCAAAATTATAATATTATATCGTATCTATATTGTCAATATTGATACAGAAATAAAAATCGCAGTTTGTAATCTTGTTAACTTCATGGAAGTGAATTTCAGAAACTATTTTTTATGTCAAAATCACACTTTACACAAATATGTTTTTTCGTGAATCTTGTACAAGTTCATTAATTAGCAAAAATCGGTTTCACAAATTCAAATTGCTAAATATTAAAGTTTTTTTCACTTTCTTTTACTGTACATTTAGGTGAACACTACATTATGAGGATTACAATCTGCAAGTAAAAATATTAGAATTTTCAATTTTATAATTAATTGAAAATGAAATATCAGTTTAATCAAAATTTAATATTATAATGCGCTATGAAAATGTACTTTAGAAAATCTGTACCCATTCAAATATTTTGAATGTTAATTAAAATACAATATAGACACTCATGAACGAATACACGTAAAGTAATGTTTACTCTAGATTACTTTAGATAACTCACTGGTTTACGTTGACTACAGAGTAGTATTTGTCGCCTATCTGTATAGACGTCTGGTGGGCTGATTGGTAGGACCAATAGTTTTCATTATCTGGAACCAGTACGTAGTTGTACTGATATGTATTTATCTGAAAAGTAAATTGTAACAATTATTTTTTTTTAATTTAAAATAATTTAATAGTAACACTATGTGCACAGCTTTGTCCATGAAATTCACACGTTTCTTACCTTAAGTGTACTTTTCGGCTAAATATTTAATAAAAAAACAATAAAAAATTTTTTAATCCAGCTTCGACGAGGTATTGTTTAACCTTCTTCTGTCTACCTATGTTAGAAACTTAAGAACTCTTCGTGCCATACATTTACAATAAACACAAACACGCGCGCACGCACACACAAATAACATACTTTTATTAATATAAGTAGATTCACTGAATTAATTAACAGTGTGGAACATTTTGTAAATTTACAATGAATATATTGTAAAAATTCTTCTACTTTAAATTGTATCATTTAAAGCAACATCATTGTTAAAATTTAAAAAATAAGATATCAAAAATTTTTGTCACGAAACATCAGTTGCTAAAATATCCATTAGGATTATTTATGTAAAGTAAATCTTCTTTGTGAGAAAACTTTATTTTCCTTGAAACTTTGAAAGTGATAAACGTAAAAAGTCATGAATAATTATTTTAAAAAACTGTTCTATTGCAAATTTAGTGTATCTTATATAAATGTAATATTTCTTTAAATTACGTAGTTTCAAAATTCGTTCTAAAGAAACAAACTAATAAGTTTTTAGAAATAAAAAAAATTTTAGATTCATATATAAAATTATGTAAAAATAATTTTTTTATAATAAAAAAATCTCACCTCATCAAAATTAATATTTGATGCCCCAGGAACAATTTTACAACGAGCAGCTACGCAAAAAACTGGCGCTAAACAGAAGAGAACGCCTACTACAATTATGTGTCTCTTCATTTCTGTAGATCTGAAATATAGTATAATTGTTTGTAAAATAAATAAAATCAAATTGGTTTATTACACATACATTGGTTGTATAAGAGTTAACAGTAGCCTAAATAATTGTTTTAAGTTAGGAAATTATGTTTGTAAATATTTCGAAATTTATACCATAATAATAAATTTAAATCCATAATAGGGTTTTTCGTTAATGCTTTCTACTGTACAGGTTAAAATACTACTCGTCAGTGTACTTACAGGTCGAAACCAGCTTGAGTAACATACTGAAAGCACTATTTTTGTTTCTAATAATTCAAGTTTTTACTTTTTATTGTATTAAAAGAAGTATATTTTATAAATATTAACGTTGTCTTTAATTTTTAAATGATACAAATTAAAAGTGGTTTATGGAAACTAATTTTCCCTGCTTCCCATTTACGGTTCCATTATAAAATACTGTTATATGCTTTTATACAGTATATCTATCTCTCTTCTCTCCCTCTCTCTCTCTCCATGTAATATATATATATATATATATATATATATATATATATATATATATATATATATATAATATATATATATATATATATATATATATATTATATAAAAGGCAATGTCCTGACTGACAGACTGATCAACGTACAGCCCAAACTATAAAACCTAAAGACTTGAAATTTTGAGGATACCTTCGTTTTAATATGTAAGCGCGCACTAAAAAAGGATTTTGCAAAATTTTAATTTTGATGTCATTAAACTACATACCCAGTAGAAATTTAATAAACAACGTACAGCCAATACTATTATAGCTAGAGACTTGAAATTTTCACGATATCTTCTTACAACAATGTCAAGGTACACTAAGAAAGGATTTTGCAAAAATTTGATTTTTACGCCATTGAACTACTTACCCAGTTCAACTTTAATAATCAAAGTATATCTGAGACTATAATAGCTAAAGATTTGTAATTTTTAGGGTTACCACCACATGTAGCGGTGCACTAAAAACGATTTTTCAGTGTTCTTCCCCTAAAGAGATAAAAATGACGTACAACAATTTTTATTAGAAAAATATTTTTTTCGTCTGACCTTCTTAAAACGTAACATAGTCACTCTTAAATAAAAGTAATGAAATATATTTTCACCATTTCCCAAAATTCATTCCGTAAAGAGATTGAAAGGTAGTAGAAAATGTAGAAAGGGGTATACAATTTTGCATTGAAAAAATATTTGTTTTGGATCGTATATTCTAGAAATATGCTATGAAACACAAATAATGAAACACATATTTCAACATTTTTCCGAATTCATCCCCTAAAAGAACAAAAATGTAAAAAAGAGGTATAGTTGGAGAAAAAGAGTGTTTTATTGCAGAAAAATATTTTTTATCGCCTTTTCTTAAAAGTAAACAAAACATTCTGAAACACTCTTTTTCTAACATAAAACACAAATTATAATACAATTAATTCAGCATCCCCCACCCAATTCATCCCCTAAAAGGACTAAATTATAAAAGAGGTATAAATGTTTGTATTGGAGAAAAATATTTTTTTCAAATTTTCTTAAATTCTCATGGAACACATTTGAAGACAATAAATCAACATATTCAGGTTATAATATTTTTTCATATTCACTGTAAAATAATCATGAATTCAGATAATCACGCTTTTATTATTATAATTTTTTAATGTTTCTAAATTATTGTATTACTGAAAAGTTTAAGTTAGGCAAAGCCGCAACGGGTAATGCTAGTATATATATATATATATATATATATATATATATATATATATATATATATATATATATATATATACATATATATATATATATATATATATATATATATATATATATATATATATATATATATATATATATATATATATATATATATATATATATATATATACTAGTTGTTACCCGTTGTGGCTTTGCCTGCAATTTTAATGTAGGCAATAAAATTTATAGTCGATTTTCAAAATCAAAATAGGTTCATTTCATTTTGATATATTTCTATTTACAATATTATACTATTTATGGTTTTCTGCCAAGAAATATACATTTTTGCTACTCGATACTCTAAAACAGGATCCTGTCATATTTTAATAAAATACAGTATTATTAAAATGTCACTATTATACAATTAAACTGGAATACTATATTGTTTATCTCAGATACCTAAAACGTGTTCATACCAAATTTAATCTCATTTGGTCCAGTAGTTAAAGTGTGATTGAATAACAAACAAATAAACAAAAACAAACTTTCAGAAATATAATATGATTAGCTGTTACCCATCACAGCTTTGCCCTCAATCATAATATAGGCTACATTAAAGATCACGCATCACCGTGTTAGGACCAAAAACTGTGACACTTAGGTTATTGTGTATTTTTTTTTTTTTTTTTTAATAATAAGGGTTTTTAACGCATCACCGTGTTAGGCCTAACAACCTTGTTATTTAAGTTATGGACTACTTTTTTTTAAAAAATTTAAGTTTTTTTCCTGAATCACCGTATTAGGTCCAACAACCGTGTCAGGTTTGGAATACTCTTTTTAAAAAAATAAATAAAGGTTTTTTTAATGGATCACCGTGTTAGGCCTAACAACCATGTTAATTAGCTAATGGAGTATTTTTTGAAAAAAATATAAAGTTTTTTTCACGCATCACCATGTTAGGCCTAACAATCATGTCAGTTAAGTTTTGAGTACTCTTTAAAAAAAGATGCGGTTTTTTCACGCATCACCGTGTTAGGCCTAACAACCGTGTCAGTTAGGTTATACAGTATTTTCTTAAAAAAGAGTTTCTCATCACCCAAAACCCGTGTTAAACGTATTTTTATTGTTTTACCGATCTACAACACGTTACCGATTTTCGCAGGATAGCAATTTTGAGGTTATGTTGTTTACTTTTATTTTCGATTTTTATCGTACTTTCATATTTTGGATTCTTGCTTTTAGGCACATAATAAAGTATTTTAGTAACAAAAATATCGAAAAATCGAGGATATGCTACACAGCATATTTATCATTTTTTCATATAATGTAATTACACAAATATATATACTACCTTACAATATTGAAAATTCAAGCACAAAGTAACAAATTAAAGTCAGTTTTAAAAGAATTTCAACTAAAATAATTGAAAATGTTTTTATTTTTTGAAACATTAAAAGCAATATTTTTGCATTAAATAAAACACAGATTAAGAGATTTAAAATGGGATTAGATGTATGTCCATCTCTGCTACCTAAATCTCAGGTCCAGTAAACAGTAATTAAACATAACGTCAGTTAACACATGCCACAAAACTAAATACTCATTTTGTTAAGTTATGGAGTACTCTTTAAAAAAAATGTAAAGGTTTTTTTCATGCATCACCGTATTAGGCCCAACAACAGTGTCAGTTAGGTTTTAAACACTCTTTAAACAAAAAATTAATAAAGGTTTTTTTAATGGATCACCGTGTTAGGCCTAACAACCATGTTAGTTAGCTCATGGAGTATTCTTTTAAAAAAATATAAAGTATTTTTCACGCATCACCATGTTAGACCTAACAACCGTGTCAGTTAAGGTTTTCAGTACTCTTTAAAAAAAATAAATGTTTTTTTCACACATTACCGTGATAGGCCCAACAACCGTGTCAGTATATGTAGGCTATTATTCTTTACAAAAAATATAAAGGTTTTTCACGCATCACCGTGTTAGGCCTAACAACCGTGTCAATTAGGTTATGTAGCATTCTTTAAAAAATAAAGGTTTTTTTCACACATGACCGTGATAGGCCCAACATCCGTGTCAGTTATGTTATGTAGTATTCTTTAAAACAATATACAGGTTTTTTCACGCATCACCGTGTTAGGCCTAACAACAATGTCAGTTAGGATATGTAGTATTCTTTAAAAAAATATAAAGGTTTCTTTATGTATCACCGTGATAAGCCCAACAACGGTGCTGGATAAACAGTAGGCTATTTTTTAAAAAAATATGAAGGTTTTTTCACGCATCACCTTGTTAGGCCTAACAACCGTGTCAGTTTGGTTATGCAGTATTCTATTAAAAAATGGGTTCTAATCACCCAAAACCCGTGTTAGACGTATTTTTATTGTTTCACCGATCTACAACACGTTACCGATTTTCGCCGGTAGCAATTTTGAGGTTATGTTAGTCACTTTTATTTTAGATTCTTCTCGTGCTTTCGTATTTTGGATTCTTGCTTTGGGGCACATAATAAAGCATTTTAGTAACAAAAATATCGAAAAATCCAGGATATGCTACATTGTATATTTACCATTTTTTCATGTAATGTAATTACACAATATATATATATATATATATATATATATATATATATACTACCTTACAATTGGCACTCTGCGTATGGATTTTTTTACATTTAATATTGAAAATTCAACACAAAGTAACAAATTAGAGTTAGTTTTGAAAAAAATTTCAATTAAAATATTGAAAATGTTACATTAAAAGCAATAATTTTGCAATAAATAAAACACAGATTAAGATACCTAAAATATGATTGAATCTATGTTCATCTCAGCTACCTAAATCTCAGGTACAGTAAATAACTACAGTTAACACATGCCCCAAAACTAAAAACTAATAATTATTTTGGGCTGGGTAATTAGTATAATGGTTTTTTGTAAAACGGGAATAGGCCTATGTGTATCTCAGATACTTAAACCATATTCGTACCAAATTTTATCTCAATTGGTCCAGTGGTTAAAGCGTGATTGAATAACAAACAAACAAATAAACAAACAAACAAACACACAAACTTTCAGAAATATAATATGAGTTACATGAATTATATATATATATATATATATATATATATATATATATATATATATACATACACGCGAACATTTGAAAATCCATTTTATTAATTTCTGAAATTAATGGAATACTTCGTAAAAGTAAAGAGGTTGAGTAGGTAGCAAATTTATATTTATAGTAATGTGAAGTAATTCCATATAACCTGTAATAGCGTCATTTTGAAACATATCTTTATGCATGGCACATATATTAATCTCTATAAACTTTTCAATCCAATAAAGAGCATCACAACTATTAAAAAAGCTCTGTAATATATTCAGCTTTACAGCTGAGCATTTTCTTTGAAAAAATCAAATAAACTAGCTTACCTTTTTCACAAGTGAGAATGCCAAAGCACGAGGCTGGCTGAATCTGTTTATATAGTGCGTAGTGTCAGGTGTGTTTTTGAAGTGTTTACTCATATCTGTCATTTGAGTTATCATGTCGGCAAGTGTTTAAAGGACTGTTTGATTGCCAGTCAAAAAGAAGAACGTTTTAGAGTAACCTAAATTTGAGAACAAACACTTTAAACTAGAACACATTCAATGGACATGTTGTTTTATTCTGAACATTTTTTTGTCATTTTGTTATAAATTTTGCTAATGAAAAATTATTGTTTACACATTCTGAAATAACAAACATATTGTACACTAGTAAATATTAGATTTTTTAAGACACACTAACAAAAACTTTTATTACAATAAAATCATCATGCAAGATTTAACCAAAAGAAAAATAATTTAAAATTTTGATAAATTATTGTAAAATTCTTAACCATAAAGAATAAATTCCTCTTTGGGCATAACGTCCAAATAAAATACAGTAAATTCTTTGTAGATATTGTAAATAATTTAAATTTTTGAAGTATTCACCAAAGTTGAACTACGTTTTTCATAACATATCATTTAGCGATTTTAATTTTCAAATAAAAAAAAATGTGACCATTCTATCATAAACATAATATTTGAATAATTTTACTGTTATTATTTTCAATGATTATTGTTATTATTATTGTACAAATACAACTCTTTTGATTATTCTACGAATGATAGATCATAATATTCGTTATAATACTTTATAGTACCAGTTGCAAAATTGGTTACCAAATTTACAATGACTACCTTCGCTCATAAAGTAACATTACATTAAAATAAATTGTTAACAAAAGGTTAATTAACAACAAACAAAAATACTAGTTATATAAGTTATTGTGATATTTTAAAAGGATAAGCGTATCTCAATTACATTAATTATATGTGATTAAACAGTTATCGAGCTAATACTTTCAGAAAAATAGCTCCTTCTGGACACAAGGATGTGCTGTGATATCATATTAAATCATAGTAAAACTTTAAACATATAATCACACTGTTTGTATTAAACTTGCCGGAATTTCTGAGATTGAGAATTTTTATACAGATTCGAAGTTGACATTCACAATACATTTAAATTAATTAATTAGGAGTATTTTTGCAAATAGGATTTTTCAGTTGAGCTACTAAATATGTACATACGATTCCTAGACATTTATATGACATTTTACTGTACTCTTTAGCCATTTATATTGGTACAACGCTAAGTGTAACTTTTAAGTAGATTTTCCTATATCTCAAGTTCAAATCATTAAATATTAATTCTACGTTTCAATTGTTTGAAAATAAATTTATTCAGTGTTTATAAATAAATTGTTTTGTCAAGCTATTCTTTTCCCAGTTGATGGTAGAATAATTGTCGACATAATTATTAATATTTTCCCCTTCTAGCAATTAAATAAATTACATGTATTTTTAACGTAAATACTTTTTATAATTTGTTCAAGGACATAGATGCATGTAACACAAATTGTAAGACTTTAATCACATAAAATTTGTAAAAATATTTGGAAAAAGTTAACTTGTTTTCGTTCTCTTCCCTTCCCAAAAACTCAAAAATTGTTATACCTCATTACCGTCAGAAATGCATGATGAGAGAGACCTTCCTTCATCACCACACAAAGGTAGTTACAGGTGACAAGTACCAATTTAATATTTTGATTCACAATCTTGTTTTTTACGCACTCATGCTTATATTATGGGGCAGTGTACACTGACAAAACATATTTATAATATTCCTTTATATATTTTGGGGAAAATATTGATTTATTTTTAATATTAACTACAAAAATCTTCCATTTTAGTTACCAAAAGTTACACTTATTATTATTAATAATTAAAGATGTTTTAAAACGAAATAAAACATTAAGAAATATTTTTCATAATACTCGAGCTGCGTTTCTGTTTGTCTTTAGTGTGCAAAAGAATCTAATAAGAAATTTTATATAAACTTTTACTATTTTAACTTTCATTTAAAATTAGGAAAAAATTCCAAAAATATTAAATCGTTATAGGGTGATAGGCATGTTTAATTGTTAATCAAGACTGAAGTCTGTCATACTGTCTCAAATCAATGAAAAATGGTAATTTTTCGCTTAAAATGAGTATCATTTAAAACTAATTACTACCTGACACAAAAAAAAGGAAACAGGTTTGACAGGGAGTAACAACAAGGAAAGAGCTTTCGGTAGCAACTTCAGTTTTTAACCAAAGATGTTCTAGTGTGTAAAATAGGTGACTCGCAAGCTCACGGGTTAGTTTTTAACCGCCTCTGATACGCCGGGTAATAGGGAATCGTGTGTGTATGTGTATATGAATGTCTATATATATATATATATATATATATATATATATATATATATATATATATATATATATATACAATGAATATATCTGATTTAGGGAATATGTATACTCAGCGGCAGTATAGAGATGCAGCAGACTGATCTGTGCCATTGCCTCATTGGTTACACACAACTTTTTTTCATTGGCACACAACTTTTTTTTTGTGAATGGAGTTTCCGTAAGAAAGGTATTTTACTTTATTACAAATATGTATTTGTATAAAGTATTTTACACAAATATTGTACAGAATTTTGTATTCTTATAAAATTATTAAACATGTTTCTCAGATATATTTTTTTTTTATTTTAAGGCGAAAAGCACATTGAGGGTATTATCGCCTCCCTAAATGTAAGTAAAATTTTAAAGTCGTAAGTGTAAGTGTAAGTTTGTGTTAGACTCGGGTACCGCGAGGGACGTCTAAATCCTCTCAATAGGTGCAGCTAGTCTGCACCCACCTGTGTTTCGAAGACATAAAACTCACTAAAGAATGAATGTTCTTAAGGCTGGTTCTTACATAATAACTGCATCAAAAGCAATTATTCAAAAGAAATTTTCAATTAACACATAATTAACTGTAAACTCTCATAAAACGACATTTGTTTTGGTATCTGTTAGCGAGAGAAGTTGAAATCGTAATTAAAGCAGACAGTAAGTAAACAAAAATAAACTATAAAAGCAATACAATTTTACTGAATCACACAAGTTAATTGGCTGTTATGTTGCCTAAAGTTTTCTTACCTCTTATATTGTCATTTGATATTTCAAACAATAAGTAACAAAGAAGTACATAAAGTCGAAAATAAACATCACTTACATTAATCGCTGATTAATTAACAGCTTCACATAAATACAGTACAAGTAAGGCAGTAGCAAGGCAGTGCAGGTAGATTCGTCAAAGCAGTTTCTTGCATCAGCTGTTGTTTTGTTCACAAGTGTATCAGGTAAAGTTTTATTTTACTTATTTATGTATATTTTTCATGAGATATGAGCTCATCCTAAGTATTTTTATTTTATTATGAGGTGAAAGAATAGAAGAAATTATTAGTAATGTCTTAGTAAATTTTTAATATTTAATTTTTAAAGTTTATTTATATTTCATACCGCAAGGCTTATATTTCAAGTGTAAAGGTATACAATGTATAATATAATATACAATTCAAGCAGTAAAATCTAAACTTCACAAGTTGAAGTTTATATTTTAATTCGTAAAATGTTTTTGCTAAATTTAAAAAACATAATATGTTGAATTTTACTTATTGTTGTACTACATTCTTTTCAGGTATTTCAGGGTTTATTGAAATGTGGTCAAGCACTGTGCTTTATTTTGCAAAATATTTTTTTTTAATTTTTAACTGATGTGAATAGATTAAGTATTTAGACTTCGCTCATATCCATTTAAGATAATACCCAAATTTAAGTGGCTTTGAATTACGTTGGCTTACCGTCTATCACTTTATTAAAGTCCAGATAACTTACATACCGAAGAGTGCAACACCCAGCTGGGGCGTACAATAGATAACATAAAGACCGTTCGGAAGACATACTGTGTCCCTGTTTGGAATATATAACGTAGATCAAGCTTAACAAGACACAGTGTGTTTTGTGTAAAATGAAATGTATTATAAAACACGTTTTACATATATGTTTGTGTAAAATGAATTAAAAAAATAAAACACAAAGTTCTAACTACCATAATGATAAAAATGTAAAATATTTATGTATGGCTCTTAAAGTGGAACTATGTTGGAAAACATTTGAAGAAAAGAAATCAATTAGGCATAAAACTGAAGCAAATGTTTTGGCTGATTGAGAGAAGGTCAGAATTAATTATTGCCAACAGGCGGCCATAAGTTGTTGGTTGCTGTATAAGGCATTGCTAAACCCAGCATGGATATATTGTATTCGTAGCTTCTTGACAATAATGAAGTCTAAAAAGATTGAAACCTTTTGAGTTAGTTTAGTGTCAAACTGTGATAGCTTTATTTCCTGTCATTATTTTGAAAGAGAATAAACTGATGGGTAGCCTGTAAATGTAATTATAGTTAAGTAACAAATAAAATAAAAATGTTTAATTTAAAAGAAATATCTTTACAACTAGTGAGTGAAATAGCATTTTTTTAAAGAGTGTAAAATGTTAACGCACAATTCCTTCAAAATTGTGAATCTTCAAAATTCCTGAGGTAAATATATGAATATTGCGATGAACAAATGCGATATTTGAACTCCCACTTGAAATATCATCACCTACGTTACGACTGTCTGAAAAAAAAGATAAGATAAGATAAATATAAATCTTGTTTATCAATTAAGAGTATTAAATCTGAGAGAAATGTGTTGACATTTTCCTTAATTATAACTTTTACAAATTTCGTAAACTAAAATAAACTAATTTTGATTAAATTAAAAATAAGAATGAAATTTTTATCTTAGTCAGTAAATAAATGTCGTCTCCAGAAATACAGACAAACATTGAAACTGAATGTTAACTTTCTGAAATCAGTTCTTCTGAAAATTACTAATATTTAAATTTTACATTAAAATATAAATATCAATTTTTAAACTATCAGTTCAATTTCGTCTTTTAGGATGTAGTATATAAATGAATACAGATATAATATATTTCTTTAAAAATCAATCATTTAAATATATATTATGTTTTGAATACAATATGCCATTATAATGATACTGTTGTTTGATTATTGAAAAGTTTTTGAAACTCTTACTTAAGCTACACATTTCCATTCAAACATATAAATTAAACGCACCAAACTCGTTTTGTTTTGTAACAAACGTATGATACGTCTTATGCGACATTACATAATACATTATTAGAACTGAACAATTAACAATATACAAATATTTTTAAAATTACACATGAGGAAGGAAATGTTATAAATAGTAAAATATTGAAGAGTGATTACAGTAGTCTATTATAGAAATGTGAAATAAATTAAAAACTGATTGTGTGTTGTGTTTGATTGTGTAATATTTCTTGTTGCAGATAAGCCATGCAGACCTATTTGTTGATTTTAAATATGTTTGTCGTGAGCGGACAATGCTCCAAGACAGGGGAATTTATTTCTTTGCTTTTCAATGGGTCTACTGCTGAAGAGGATTACGATAAATGCGTAAAAACTAAAGTCTTGGAAAAATACCCAGTTTTCGATGTTAGTTAGCAAATGAAATTTACAAATAGTATTTTTTAAGTCTAATAATTTTAATCTAACTGCATTTTGTAAAGTTTCATGACGAATTCTTATAAAGATTCATATATTTTTATAATATTTGACACTTACTGTCAGACTGATTTAACAACATTAATAAATAGTAAACACTTATTGATGTCTGCCTAGTCTTATTACTTATATTTATATAATGAATTGCTTCTATTTACGCAATTAATATCAACTGTTGAAGCAAATAATAACGGTAACAAAAATAAATAACTTAGTATTATTATAACAATATCAAAAAACAGTTGAATTTTTATGAATGCATTTTTGGATCACATTTAAAATGTAGTTTTAACAGCATTAGGAAAATAATCTAAGTAAACCACGTAGAATTTAAAAAATCCATAAAACAAAAAAAAATTAAAAGATATTTTCAAAACGTTAGGAAATAACGTTACTATCTTTATTGCACTTTATTGCTCTAGCTGCCGTTAACTTTTATAATGTATAGACGTTATTAAAAACAAAATTTATAACTTCCTGGTCTAGTTTAGTTATTGTACTCAGAATAGAAATCTGCAAAGATTAATACCTAAGATATTACATTTTGGAAATAGGAAATTATTTCATTGCAGAAAACAATTTATTTACTTCCTTAACTTAAATTTGAAAACTTAATACGCTCTCTTTTGCGAATTAAACTCTGATTATTATTGTAAAATCAGATTTCAAAACTTATACAATATTAAAAAAACATTATTTGTGTTAGCTTTTACAAATGCACGAAAAACAAAATGCAGCTATAAATATTAATTATTAACTGAAAAATGGTGCTTATTTTTTATTATTAAGGAAAAATTAGTATTGATGAATTATTAACAAAAAATGTATATTGGTTCTTATACGCTACAACGTTTGACTGAAATTCAAACAATATTTTTTTACTTATATTTCAGAATTACGATCGCAAATACTACTTAAGGGCTTTTGCTTCCATAAATAACGAAGGGGTCAATGATGAAATAAAAGATGCTGACAGCATTATTATGCAATTTATTACTCCTTTTCACGGAAACATTTACAACTTTACAATGCAAACTGTTACGTAAGTGAATATAATAACATAGGCCTATTCAAACAAAAAATTACAACTGACCGTAACGTAAAAAAAATATTAATTTTTTGTGTTTTGAATTTTTTAGAAAAAAAGAAGAAATCATTTTTGAAAGTTATTTACTGCCAATTCCGAAAGGTACGTTTTCCTTACCCAAGTTTTTGGCGATTCTTATACTGTATTATGCAATTATTAAAAAAATATTCACTAACTTACAGATGAAATGCCCACTGTCGACGTAGTTGACTACAAACATGACGAATATTTTCTAGCGTATTGGTGCGACCAGTCTAGTAAGTATATCCTGTTGTATGAAATTAGTGTGTAATTCATTGTGAAGTCGTGATTATTAACGCCATAGAAATTCTTCTTACGAGAAATTAAACATAGAATAAACTATTTCTTTAAAATAAATTTGTATTATTCCATTATTATTAGTATTTAATATAACAGTACTTTATTTTTCTACAAGTTTCACTTATATGGTCAGTATTAGTTTTTATTTTGTGTGTGTGAAATATTATACATGTTTACATGATCGTGTTTTATAGGCTTACATTGAAGAACTTTATATTTCATCTCATATCTTCATATCGAAATTTAGAATACATGTTGGTATTACTTTATACTTATTTCCATATAGTTTGTAATTGTTTATATGGACCACTAATCATTATTTATTTTTTTGAATTTTCAGTTGGAAATAAATATGTTACAAGGTTTTTACTTTCAATGAGTTTGACCTCAGACATCACTACGGCTCTAGACTTTGACAAGAAGAAGCAAATGAGCAATCCTCTTGATGTCCTTCCGTTTAAATATGTTGACATAATAGACAACTAGGATCTTTTTTTAAAAAATTACTGAAGGATCTACAAAAAATCTAATCGTTAAGATAATTCTTCTTAACAAACATATAACGTTAGCAGTAAAAACAACACCAAGAAAAGATATGATTATCAAAGTGTTAGCAAAAGTAGAAGCAATTACATGAATATTTTATTAAATGAAAATCGTGTTATTTTATCATTTATCGACCATGTGTTTTGTTAGTTTTATTTATTTTAGTCAAACAATGCATATCTTTTAAATATATTATTTGAAAAGAATTCATTTAATACAAATTATTTTATACTTACATAACAGTCACGTTTTGGTTACATGTCCTTTATTATTAAAAAAACCTCTACTTTTAAATTATATATAAGCGCCTTTTAAATGCTCGAACCATTAAATAGTTCTAATTTGGAATTAAATTGTCTCCTAAAGTCTTAAATTAATGTCAGTGGTCCAGTACCATGTTAGGGTACGTATTTTCCAAGTAGGTTTGGGTGACATTAAAAAAAATTAAATATTGATTGCATGTTTAATTTGACTGAATATAAATTATCAGCTGTTTTTATTAATAATGCCGATTCTTTATATAATATTTAATTATCTACTACGCTTTTTTAATAAATAATGTTGCACGCACGTGCTACGACTCTCTCGTGTGGGATTTGAGTACTGATAGAAATGTACTTGTTTGGTTTTAGAGGGACAGTAAGGGGCTGAGTGTTAGCGTGTCCCAACCTAACCAAATCCTACTTAATAAATGCTACTAATATGTTACAAGTTGTTCTTTGAAGAATTATTGTGACGTTTAAATGTATTGTTCACATTTTTGGCTTACCATGATGGGAGAAACTCGCCAGAGGGAGCTCGTCCTCTTGAAGACTACAAAACTCTGCGCGCCTTAAAATGTAAATAGGTTGTATGGGTAAGACAATCCTAATTAAGTAAACAAGAAAATGGTATTTTATTTATTGACTGCTCAAAATGATTAATGATTCAGTCATCAAAATGATAAACGTTTAAGTGCTCAAAATGATTTACTGCCTTCCACATAATTAAGTTAGTTCACAAGTATTTCAAAATTTTATTTTTAAAAAATAATTTCTATCTGTAATACGTTTCCGTGAAGTTGGCCAACCATGGCCTTTTAGTCTTAATTTTCTTTATGTATGTTTTCATGTTACCTTTTTTTGTTAAAGAAAAGAAAAGATTATCCATGATAAGCTATAAAAAATGTAGAATTTGTCCCTCAGGGACAGAGAGCCTAACATTACCTTGCTTTGCACCTCCCTATTTTATTTTCTTAGAGTTATTACAATTAAGCTAGTCAAATTACTTTTCCCATGTACAAGTTGTTACATTACTGTCAAGTTCAGGCTAGATAATGATTGTGAGGGTATGTCACCCTGAATGAATACAGAAGTGCTGCATTGCAATAAAGGAGGCAGCTAAGGTTGTTCTAAAAACGTTTGAAATTATATTTTTTGAAGGTCAGATTGAACTGCTAAAATTAATAACGGTCCTTAACTTAGGCTTTCTTAAAAAATATTTAATCAATGGTTGTTTCCTAAGTTTTTACAAAGTCACTGTTAATTAGGCTATTCCAACCAAAAGCTAATAGCATTACAGTTAATTTTGATGAATGATACAATTCTGAATATTTGCAATTTTACAGTATTATAGTGACGTAAAAGTCCTAATACACTTACATTTACTAGCGTTGTAACATTAATTGTAAGGAAACCCAATTTACAGTTACATTAATTGGTAACTACAGTTACAATAAAGTTAAAACAGATAGCAACGTATTAAGGCATTTATATTAAAATTAATATTAACAATGCGTTCTGTAAATAATCAAGCTTTATTATTTTCTGAATATATTATCAATCTGTTTATTAATATTTTAAATAGACACTCAGTTTCTAGTACAGAATTTAATAAGTGTTTTTACATTTATATTAATGTAAAATATACTAATGCAAAAATATACTAATAAAAATATACTAATGGGAATATTAGAAATAGTCCCACCTACATCTGTATTATGACATGCTGAAACTGCTACTGAAATTGCATTAATTTGTTTAGACTGTAAATCATCCAAGTTAAAGTATCGTTAACAATGAACAGCTCTTTTCTTAAAAGTGCTCTGTACGCGCGCACTGTCTACCCGCGTTGTTCCACAACTAATTGTATAGACTTATGCAGTTTTATGCATATGCAACAATAAATCTTATACATGTACTAGTCATCTAACAAATAAATTTATCCTACTTGGGCTAAATCAAGTTATTGATTGTTGTTTCTTTTAGTTGTAATGTTTATTAAATAAATGAGACAAATCCATTTTAGAAACGTAAAAATTATATCTAATCTAATCTAATCTAATCTAATTCATATTATATTTCTGAAAGGTTGTGTGTTTGTTTGTTTGTTTGTTTGTTTGTTTGTTATTCAATCACGCTTTAACCACTGGACCAATTGAGATGAAACTTGGTACGTATATGGTTTAAGTATCAGAGATACATATAGGCCTATTCCTGTTTTACAAAACGTCATTATACTACTTACCCAGCCCAAAATAATTATCAGTTTTTAATTTTGTAACATCTGTTAACTATAGTTAGGTTTAATTACTGTTTACTGAACATGAGATTTAGGCACCTGAGATGGACATAGATCTAATCCCATTTTACAAATCTTAATCTATGTTTTATTTATTGCAAAATTATTGTTTTTAATGTTACATTTTCATCTAATAATCATAATCTGGTATTTTTCATTTAAGACTATTCAATGTTTTTAAAGCAGAATGCAGAATATATATATTATATACAATTTTATTAGGATAGGTAAGCCTCTATTAAATCCGTTCTCGCGTGATTCAAAATAAAATAAAAGTTAAGGCAGAATAAAATATCCTGTACAGCATTTTTATTTTAATGCCATTTTGAAAAAGTGTTTATTCAGTTTTTGAAATAAATAATTTCTGAAATAATTTTTGTTGGCAGTATAAGTGTGAATCTAATTTATCCTAATTTCTACATTTTAATTCAGTTACTTATGTTTGGCGATTTTCGTTTTATAATTCATTCAAAAATGTGTTTTTATATAACATGAATCTTTATATTTTAATTCATTCTAAACTTTTAACGATTGCAAATATCAAAAATTTCTTCCTAAAATAAACAAAAAATTGCAGGATTTATTGCTACCACGCGAAAGCATAGTTTTAGAAGGGGGGAGAGGACCAAACAGGTGACAACTTGCATTTTTAATTCAGAATCTTTTATTTGACGTCATCACACTTACTTTGTGGGGACTTGTTCATCGACAGATGATATTATATATATTTTTGTATATAATTAGAAGTAATAAACAGTAACTCATTTTCCCCATTAAATACAAAAAACAATACAAATTTTGACTTTCCAAAGTTTAATTTCTATTTTGTCATGTAAAAAAAGTTTTTAAAACAGATAAAAAGAATTAAGTAATTATTTTATGGCCCTACTTAGCGTCGTAAAAAAACTAATACGAAATTTCTTTGCATATTTTTGTGTTTAATTTACTGTCTTAATACAACAACAAAAAATCATTACATGCCACTTATCCACAGGAGTAATAGTGCAGGTGCAATAAATTGTTTTGAGGGACCGATTGCTGTATGAAGAATTTAGAAATTAGGATGTGAATCGTTTTTTTTTTTTGAAATTGTAAGTTCATAGCGATTTCCTGCTTATTGTCTAGAGGATGTTTGAAACAAAAACAGTTATTTTTCAATAACACACAAAAAAACCTTTCAATTCTAGATATTTTTGATTTGACAATTCAAATTCGAGTGAAATGAATGAACATTTAGTAAATGCGTTAAACTATTTAGAAAAAAATTGTTTTAAAAATATTTTTAGTAGCTTTTAAAATTTGTTATTTGCTGTAATTCGACTTAGTAATAATTGTAAAAAAAATTTGGATACTTTTAAAGTTGATACTATTGACCGGAATAAAATGAGCATACAAAATGAAGAACTGATTCTGAGTAATCGTGTTTTTTGCTTAGTGTCCAACCTCTACTTTGGTGTGTACAAATAGGTGACTCAGCTGATTAGACCTCCAACACGCCAGCTTATCAAGGATATTTCATTTGTATTACGCAGCTCAATATAGGTGTTCTATAGGTCTATGTCAGAGTGTGGTTAGTTTTCTGGTTAATAATCTGATTTTCTAATTATGTTCTGACTTTATTTATTACTCTTCAACACACTACATGCAAGACGCGCCATCACTTTACTGACGCAAGGAGATAAGACCTCCGTTGAAGTTTTGCTGTTTGTCGTTAGCCAACAGCTCGGCTTCCAATTCATCGGTCAGCTGGTTCTCACCAAGCAGAACTGCAAATCTGTGATCCGTATCGGTTCCTAAAAATATATATTATTCAATAATTTAAAATGAAATTAACATAGATACAATTAACAATTACCGAGCTAAAAGGTTCAGTATAATACCGGTTCTCGTCCGATCACCGAAGTCAAGCAACATTGGGCGTGGTCAGTACTTGGATGGGTGACCGCTTGGGAACACCACGTGCTGTTGGCTTATCTCGCATTTTGAGCCGCCTCGGTGGTCTAGTGGATAGCGTACTAGGCTTTCACCCCGAGGACCCGGGTTCGATTCCCGGCGAGGGCTTGGCATTTTCATACGCTATAAAATCATCCCACCGTCTGCATTAGCCCAAGTGTGCACAATAGTCGGACGTTAAACACCAAAAAACAACATCAAGCGATAAAAAATTTCCATATCGATTGCCTTTTGAACTTTACCAACCACGTTATGTGTTTAAAAACTGATGAAACTGACGTAAAATTAAAATGGACCTGATCTGAAGACATGTGAGATCGGGTTATTTACAATGTTTTATTTTTGGGGCCTATTCTAATAACTTTTGTATTCTCAGTCGTCAATTTTTGATTTAACTAACTTTGTTTAGAGTAATGCAATTGAATGATGTGTTATAGTACGAATCGCAGTTGTTCCGTTGCTTTGCTTTTCCCTTACTGTTTCTTTCATCACACACTGATCTCTCGTCCTCATTAGTCTAACTGGCATAAAGAATATGTGTGTGTGTGTTTGTGTGTACTTGTACAAGCTCTTAGAAACAGCTGTAAAAAATCAAAAATGTCATAAGGCGTAACTGGTGACGTTCCGCTGTAAGTAATATAATTTATAATGTTTTTAATTATCAAACGTATAATTAACATAACAGCTATTTAGAAAATAAACAAAATTACAAATATATTAATTTAGTTATAATATTGTTTTATGATATAACTGTTTGAATAATTAAATTTTAAAAAAATATTTGGTGGTTGGCCCAAGGTAATTGTTAGTTAACCACAATTTAAGTTGTACAAAGTTGTTATTTTAAACAACTATTTTGCATCAGGAATAGTAGAATTAACAAACATTAAAATAATAATTACAATTTTATATTTTTGAACATTTAAAAAAACTTTATATTTTTTATACAGAATTATTGTTTTAAAATTACCGAGGGACATTATGTTTAAGATGAAAAATTAGTCAAAAATCATTTATTATAATAAGCCATTCGCGCTTTAAAAATTACTTTGTTCTTAAATAACTATTACAAATACTAATTTCTTTTGTAAAAGTTCAATTAAATAAATACGGAAAGTATTTCTGCGAAATATCTGAAGAAATATAAATTGAAAAAAATGGAACATTTAACGTTCTAAATAAAACAACCGTAATAAACTAGGGCTCTGTAATTTTGGACTATTAATTGGATAACTAATAAAATGTATACTTATGAAGAAATTACCTGTAGAATAGCATGCGTAAAACTGAGCATATTGTAGAGCCTTATACGCGTAGAATGTAATGGCTACTTTCCGGGATGTAGGCTGACCTGCAACATATAGTTTGAAATTATTATTTTTAGTAGTTTTAAATTTCTTACTCTTAGAAATTATTACGATCATACTAAAATGTATGTGGCTCATATCTTATCAACAAATTCTACGATACTTAACAATAAATTCAATTACCAATAAGACAAGTGACCACATAAAAAATTTCGTTTTCATAATTATACAAAAACTAAATATTATTTTTCTATACATACCATTAACTATAATCGTTTCGTATAAGGTAGCGCCATCTACGCTGTCCACAGAGAAAGTTGTACTGGACTGAGACCCATCTTTCCTGAAAGTCGACGAGATAAAATATTACAGGTTTGTACTTGAATTTTGCCAATGTTACCAAGTGTGGTCTTAAAGACGAGTATCTTTGAGACCATTGAATATTAAACGCATACCAGTTATTTACCATAGACAGAAGAGTTATAAATTCATTCAGAATTCAAATTTCTCCGTTATTTTAACCTAAATTACTCGTTGAAAAACGTCGGCTGTCAAACTTGTACTTTGACAAAAATACTAAGGTTTACCATAAACATCTATAACACCACCCTTAGTCATGCTTTTTCGTATTTTAAATATAAATATTTTAAGAGTTAAGCAAGGTAAATAAATCAGAGTTCAAGAAGTGTACAATTTAAAAGAGATAATTTCTTTTAAAATTTTGAAAAGTTTTAACTACTTTGCTAATTAGAAACTTGCACGGGCTATTATTCAAACCACAGCTTTGCTTATATACGAATCAATGGAATCATATTTTGGAAGATATTATACTAACACAAGCAACGATTTACAAAAGAGTGTTAACTCTTCGCGTTCTCAAGATCAGAAACTCGTGTTTTTCCCCTTATTAAAGTTTATTGGCTGTTTTAGAACCAATCCCTAGCTCTAAAATCTTATATATAAGTAATAAATCTCCAAATTCATACATCCGTTGGTTTTACGTTTCTCTGTACTTTATCCAACCAAAAACAGCATGACCTCCCTTATTAACTTGCTTTATTTTCTCAATTATTTCATTTTTGGCCGAGTGAAACGAGTTCTCTTTTGCAACTCAACCATTCAGCTTTTCTATGTGTGTTTCTTTGTTACACAGTTTTGGCCAAAATCATTGACTAAATTATAAGAAAAGGTATCTTGTGTAAAGCCCAAACGGCGTATGTATTTCCGCACTTCTGTTTCAAGATGGCTGCTCTAATTGATTAAACGATGAGAGTTTAAAAGTTGCTGGCTATTTCTTGCTGTACCTTATGCAGAAAGAGCATAAAAGTGCCAATAACGTTGGACCAGTTACATTTATCGTAAATATTACGGTTACCGGTTAAATTAATGGAAAAGTTTACGAGCACTGTCGTTGAGAGCTCTGTATATTAATTAAGGACACACTGCGAGGTCTACTGTTCTTTCAAGGAATAATTATAATTATGAGTAGTTAATTTTTGCCGACACATCTAACTGTAATATAAGGACTAGTGATTTTGCCGTTACCTCATTGTTTCAACTACTTAAGTCAGTCGCATTCCCGTTACCTTTACTTCAAAGATTAATGTACAACTTCGTGTCACCGTTCTACCAAAATATTTCTTCAGAGTCAGTTGTTGATAACTTTTGCTTATACAGTATTATTTATTTATTGACTCCTAGTTTTTTAAAAGTATATTTAATTTACTTATTTCAAACATCTATTTTGAAAATTGTCCTATTTGAAAAATATTATAAGTTTACTTTAATTAAATATGTTATTGTAAATTGAAGAGCTTATTTTTTTAAAATTTACAACGATTGATTTAATCTCCAATGTGAGCAAATTACTTACTTGAATAAGTTGAAGGTAGTGTAATATTGACCTCCTACTTGAAGAGGAGTTTCATCGGCGGATTGTAAGTTGCTGTATTCAGGAGTGTCGGGAAGCAGAACGTACTTGTATTTGTATGGGATTAGCTAAATAAAAAAATATGTTGGAATTATTATGTATATAACATATTATACATACAATTATTAATGTAACCTTGCTAACCTACTGTTATGTTATTAAGTCTTACTTGTTTCTAGCAAGCATTTTTACGTTTTTACTAATCACGCCTAGCAGGTGTATGTATACAGTAATACTAATCTTATGAATTATAGTTTCCTATTTTCAAATTAAACAATAATTTTAAAGTTTCTTTTTTCAAATAATGTCGTAAATATAGGAAATAATATTTAAACGTATTCCATATTTTAACAGGAAACATTTCACTTCAAAAGATAACATAATTTCTCGTTGTTGTTAAAGTTTTAGTGTGTTATGTGATATTAGTTTCTTAGCAATTTCAAATGAAATAAACAATTAGAACACAAATAGTTGTTGTGTAACTGGAATTAATATATATTATTTTCTGGTAACTTAAATAGTGTTATACGTAATGAGTTGTTAGTTAATTGATTGCTTATTATCTTCTTTAATGTTACAAATATTTTACCTCAAAAAAATTAAAACTTGGAGCCCCTGCTACCGTTTTGCAATTATCTTGGCTTAGTGCGTGCCCCACAAAACATAAAGCTATAAGTAGTACTAACATATTCTTCATTCTTGATTTTCTGAAAACAATAACAACAATAATTACAATTTTTTAAGATTATTATATTTCACAATATATTTAATATTATAAATGCAAATTAGATTACATATTTGTTAATTAAAAATTATAAAATGGAGCAAAAAATATATTCCTAACAAATGTTATCATTTACTTTTTAATTTGTATTATTACATTGCTTATATCCAAAACCATATATTTGTTTACTTCATTAATAATATTAATATTTCATATTAACTTATTTAATAATTTTTAATTATTGAAGTGTACGTAATAGTTTACTGTCAATAAAATTATTATTATATTTTAATTGATGAGTAAAAAAATACTAATTAGGAAAAAAGGAATGTTTTGTAAAATGAAAATAACTTGCCTTTTTTGCCGTTAAAATCTTAGCGACAGATCCATTATATTTAACGGGTCGTTTATATACTAAGCATCAAGTGTTTTTTGAAAGGTTTTTCAACTTTTTTCAATGCACGATAATTGCTATTAATCACGGTGGATTCTAACGAAACGTTTTCATCTGTGCAAACTGTACAAATAAAGCAAATTTACAAAATTCAAATCAATTAAAAAAGTAAAACAATACGTTCATTTAACTCACGCTAAATGATGCTAAGTACTTGATTTTTACAAAGTTCTAATTATTGACGCAAACGCTGAAGAAACATTTATACATTCAATTAATTGCATACAATTTTGGGCTAAATGAAGCACTTATGTTACTTTTCTGACGTTTTTTTCTCCAAATATTTTGGTTCAACAGACATCGACCTAAAAAACTTGATATTTCTTTTAGTCCGATACACTTGTGTAAATAAAAAGTCTGTAAGTTATGTAGGTACAAGCTTTTAAATTTGAAACTCCAAATTTAAATTAAATATAAATCTGTGTAGAATGTTCTGTATGTAAAGTCTCTTAATTAAACAATCAAAAGGTTTCGTATTCAAATCAGAATTTTGTTTAGGAATATAAATATCTTTTTATTATTTCTATTATCATACAGTATTACACGTCTTACATTTCTAAATTTTGTTAAATTGGTAGTTTAATTTATGTTTTGTTAAATAATCACGTATTATTGAAAATCACCAAATTTATGAATTCGGTTGCGTTCTGACTACATATATAAAAGAGTATATTTATTTCTTAAGACAATGTAAAACCTAATGCAATACTAACACATAAAGAATTTATGTTTGTTTGTACATATATAAAATAGTTTTCCAAATTCAAAATTCATATCTATTCGCATAATTGTGAACAGACACAAAAATTTAAAAATCTGCATTACCATTAAATAAAAACATATTTTCACATATTTTATATGTGAAAAATAATTTTTCTATGTACATAGTATCAATAACATTGTACGACTTGTATATTTAATATTAAAATAACTCAAATGTCAACAATTAATATCAATTTGTATACTTATTGTTTAACTTCACTTTAGACACATATATGTCTACATTAGTCAATATATTTATATTAATTTTATATCATACTTGTGGTACGTTCCGTTATGACACTAAAGAAGATATTAGAAAAGAGATTGATTAACAATAAATATACCGTAAAATATCCAATTTAACGAGTATGAAACAAAACAAATTAAAAATTAAATTGTTTTAATTCAATTCTTTAATAGATTATTTTTAAAAGTTTTAATAATGTTAGCAAACTTTCCGTGTATAATTGCTAAAACATTTGTTTATAGAAACAAATTTATGGAAAAACTAAAAAAGCAACATAAAATTGTTGTTGATTTTTCAACTTCAAAGGACAATAAAATATAGGTACTCAAAATAATTACAAATTTTTCCTTAAATTTATTGATTGTTTTCAGCTTGAATCGAAGACGTTTTTAAATTTGAATCAAACAGCAATTAAACAAATATTGAATACTTTAAGAAGAAAAGACTTAAAATTATAGAGCCATAGAAGTTATTTTTTTCAATTTTCTTTCACATAATACGAGATGATTATATGTCAAAATATTAATATAAAAATATATTATTAATAATAAATTTACATATTTTATTATGATTTGAGTAAAACTTTCTATTGAGAATGTTTTTGTGGTTGGGTCTATCCAAATATATATTTGTTAAATGACAAATATCTTTTTAAGATATACAAGAATAAATATTTATTTTCCTACATATTGTTTTCTCATTTAGCTAGAATATGTTCGGGTAACGATAAGCGAACAAATTGTTATTAACGCATGTCTTGAGTCATGTTCACTCAGGTTTGGAAAAATAAATTACTTCCAAATTAAAGTGAATTTTCTTTAGAAAAAAAGCTATTGGAGATCCAAAACCATCATGGTAGATCCAAAACCAATGAATGCTGATCCTAAATTCAAAATTATTTTGAAATAAAGGAAGCAGCTTATTTAGAATATTTTTATTTATGATAAGCAGTAAATTATACCAGTTAAAAAAAGCAAATATTTGTTTAGAAGTTCAATGAATTTTAACACTATTTCAATTTCTGAATTTGAATGAATCTCATTAAGAGGTAACGTTCATCGAACCTTCTCTGTACTTGTCTGTTTGCCGTACATGTACTTTTAAGTTCGTTTGATTTCTATTCACGTTATTTAAACAATCTGCATGGTTCATTATAACCGGCCTTGATAGAAACAGTTACTTTGCAACTAAAAACATTTTTTTCTTGTTTCGTTAAAAATGTTTGAAACCCTTTTATCCAATAGTTTTCTTACATGAGCAAAATTTATTAAAGTCTATTACGCTAGTTTTTTTTCAAATTTCTCTAACAAAGTCCTACTTTGCTCTACTTTTCTTGACACACACACACACACACATATATATATATATATATATATATATATATATATATATACAATTTCTAATGTTTTATTAAAATTTGCTCTAAATGTCAAGGTCGCTGAATCTATAACGTTTTCAGGATTGGTTTTTACAATAACGGTTGCTTCAGAAGAAATTATTTTTTAAAAAAACAAGTAAAAATTTGTTAGAGAAGATAAAAATAAAAGAATATATTTATGAAAAACCTCATATGTTCCGTTGTATCCTGTATTTGATTAATCATATGTAATACAATTTGCGTAATGATACTGAAATAAAGAAAACATGGAACACTGGTTTTTTTTGTCTTCGCAAATTTATAAATTGTTATCGTACAAAACATTAATAACAACATGCGTATGCTCATTTTGTTTAAAATGAATGTTTTACAGACTACATGAGCAGGTCAGAAGTGTTAATGTTTGTATTTTAAATTAAAAATACAACTTAATTAAATAGTAATTAAATAGTAAACGTAATTAAATAGTTTATTACGAAAGTGCAATAAAAGTTTGCATTATCATTCATTATATTCCTAACGTACATAAATTTTTTTAATAATTCTATTTGTTTAATAGTGCTACATTCTACTTTTGTACATATACATACACATACAAATTATGTACTATTGCTTTCCTGTTAATTTTTTTCCTTTGCCTTTTAAAATATATGTCATTCCTATGCAAGGTTTGAAATATATTGATTTATATTCACACAATAAATGTGTATACACCTCTGTTTATTTATTTACTCAAAACTTAAGCAAAACAATCGTTACATTTTGCTTTATTTTGTATATTCTACAAAAATCATACTGCAAACCAAAACTGCACAGAACTTTAAACCACAAACCTTTCTAACAAAGGTATGATCTCCCAGATATGTTTTTAATAGCTCTGTAAGGTGTAATTTAATTGCAGCATCGACAGATAAAGATTTATCACTTCAGGCACTCTCTATAAATAACTAAATCCTGATAAAATATCTTATCCAAAACTAAGTCTACAGTATTTATGCAAAGGCGGAGATAACAGTTTTTCATTTCGTACTTGGATTTCTTGAAACTTGGTCTTAAGACAGTTGTCTCTTCAGGCAGCATTAAGTGCTCTGACATTATTATACGTTAGATTTTTCCCAAGATTTGATCTATTTAAATTTTTCGAAATATTTTTTCAATCCCGCCAAACAGAGTTAAAACGTTCTAAATTTATCAGAAAATTTAAAACATTACTTATACAAACAAGTAAGTAGAAGGCATATATTTATAAAATATTAATAATTCGATGTCTTTTAATAAAATATAATCATAGCAGTTGATAATATAAATAATTTTTCCTTGACTATTGTTAATAATAATGCAGATTTTTTTTATTCTATGTATTTTTTTTCATAATCATTACAAAAATAATTGGAAAAAAGCACAATGTAGTAAAATATTATTATCTATAGCGTTCCGAAAAATCGTGTAGTTCAGGAAAAATTGAAAAACAAATATATTAAAGCTAAAATCATACATTGTGCATAATTTTTAGATAAAATTTGTTTTACGTTATGTATTTCCATAGTCTATACCAAAAGAAATTTTGAGAAATTCGTGTTTGTGAGTACAATATCTGGTTTTGAAAGCAACTGCTTGAAATGAAGTTAAATCGATATGAAAATCAAGACGGGTGAACAAGAATTACAAATATTACATTCACAAATATTATAACAAATATTACAGAGGTAAATATACAATCTTAAAATGTCAGTATGCTTTCTTGTTTCTATATGTGCATGAAAAGTGTAAAAATTTGTCTACGATTCACTGTGATTACACATTAGGTCATTAATATACAATAACATATCACTGTAATGTCTGACTACTTTACGTTCTTTGAAATATATGCTAAGTTATTTCTCCTTAAAAAAACTATTTGTACATTCACCAAAATTGTAAGAAACCTTTTAATAAAAAACATTATAATATTTTATAAAGTTATGTTACATAGTTAATTATAAAAACTGAAAAATAAAAAATATGCAATATTGTTTAAATTTATACATCAGCATGAAAATAAAAAAAGAAAATATTCAATATTTATTATTTATTTGATTGATCATATAGTTGTAGAAATATAGAGAAATAAATAAAAAATTTATTTTTAAATGTCTATTTTGTCGATGCTTCTTTTCGCAGAGCAACAATGCAGACATACTTGTTGATTTTGAGTATATTTTTAGTTGGCGGACAACGTTTTATGCAGTAAAATTTACTTTTTTGTTTTTCAGTACTACTGCAGATGACTTCGAAAGTTGTGATAAAACTAAATCCGTACAACTGATTAGTTCTTCAACTTTGATGTTAGTAAAGAAATAATCACATTTTAAAATAGGTAGTACTTTTTACGTAACAACTGTAATTGTGTGTGTAATATGTACATATTAGGCTAAAAAAACATCTGTTTTAATGATACTTGATAATAACATATTGCTTAGTCAAAATATTAGTTTTTAATTTTTTCTGCATTTTCCTTTAAAAATTATGCTTAATGATAAAATATTCTAGAAATCGGTACTAACAGAAATAATTAAATGTAAGGAAATACATAAAATGTTTATACTCCAATTAGTTTTGTTTTGTAATAATATTAAAATTATGTTTTAAAATTTTTCTTAATGACTGTGGAATTCTTTCTATTTTTATTCTTTATTTGTTCTCTTATCATTATTTGTTCATATGGAAACAATACAGAACCAATCAACTGATTGGTTTCAGAGATTCCGCAATGCACACTATTGTATTTTTTAAGTATGTTGTATAGTGCTGAATACAGCACATTTGTAAAAACACTACACACCACGTAGTGCTTATACAATACATTATATAAGCACTACACAAAACGCATTAATATTTTATCGTTAATGCAGATTTACACTGTAGGAGCGATACACCTGAAGATGGGAATGTAATCCCAAAACAAGTCATAAGACATAAGTAATTAAGTTACTTAAGGGAAAAATATACTTAATTTTCCACAATACAGTACGTGTTAATACGGATTAACACTTATTCTTAAATTCCTAACTTAAAACATTAACTTAGCAACTAAAACATAAGCTTAATGTCTAGGCCTATAATAAAATATTAAACTAAGAACAAACACCTAAAGCAGATACACTATGTGTCCTGGATAAAACTGAATTCGGAAGGCCACCAAATTCTGAGCGGAATTTTGCTAAGCGGAGTAGACTAGTAAAGCAAAACCTAAGCGCCTCTACTGAAAGAGCGTATCGGAGCTGAGCGTAGTATAGCGGCGTGACTGGGCAGCTCCGCGTAGCTTCGACTCTGTCTAGGCCTGTTTTGAAGCTGACTACTACCCTCACCACGCTGACCAGACCTCAAAACTTAATAATTCTCGTCACGTTGGTTACCCTTACTTAGATTATAGTTTTACAGCTGAATTATGAAACTGTTAGATTTCCTCGTTAATTGAAAAATATTAAAAATATACGTACAAATAGATGAATGACATTCGAACAATACGTTTTTATACAAATTTAATTTTATTATACAGATTTAACTGCGATTTTCTCCCAGTCAGCCAGTACAACTGATAATTGATGGAACTTAAGCTTCGTTTTTCTCTTTTTTTCAAGGTAAACATTTATTCAAATGTACTCCTTGATATTTTACAGTGTAGTTGCGGTATATTTAACTGCGATTTTCTCCCAATCAGCCAGTACAACTGATAATTGATGGAACTTTAGCTTCGTTTTTCTCTTTTTTTTTAAGTTAAACATTTATTCAAATGTATTCCTTGATATTTTACAGAGTGTAGTTGCAGTATATTTAACTGCGATTTTCTCCCAATCAGCCAGTACAACTGATAATTGATGGAACTTTAGCTTCGTTTTCTCTTTTTTAAGTTAAACATTTATTCAAATGTATTCCTTGATATTTTACAGAGTGTAGTTGCGGTATATTTAACGGCGATTTTCTCCCAATCAGCCAGTACAACTGATAATTGATGGAACTTTAGCTTCTTTTTTCTCTTTTTTTTCAAGTTAAACATTTATTCAAATATATTCCTTGATATTTTACAGAGTGTAGTTGCGGTATATTTAACTGCGATTTTCTCCCAATCAGCCAGTACAACTGATAATTGATGGAACTTTAGCTTCGTTTTTCTCTTTTTTTTCAAGTTAAACATTTATTCAAATGTACTCCTTGATATTTTACAGTGTAGTTGCGGTATATTTAACTGCGATTTTCTCCCAATCAGCCAGTACAACTGATAATTGATGGAACTTTAGCTTCGTTTTTCTCTTTTTTTTTAAGTTAAACATTTATTCAAATGTATTCCTTGATATTTTACAGAGTGTAGTTGCGGTATATTTAACTGCGATTTTCTCCCAATCAGCCAGTACAACTGATAATTGATGGAACTTTAGCTTCTTTTTTCTCTTTTTTTTCAAGTTAAACATTTATTCAAATGTACTCCTTGATATTTTACAGAGTGTAGTTGCGGTATATTTTGATCAGAAATGAAAAGTGTTTGACCAGGGTTCCATGTATCAATGGAAATATTATTTAGGTTGACTTCTTTTGATTGAATCTTTCAATCCATTTTGATCCATTCAATCCATTGTGATAAACTAAATTTAAAAATTTAAAAGTTTTCTTCAGCCGATTAAAATTTTTATTATGATTGTGAAATGTAATTTCTAGTGTAATTTCAAAGTGTTTGACTAAAAAAAGAAGAATACTTTATTATCTGTTAGTGCAATTATAACCGTAATTAATGATGAGGAAGTGATTTGATTGTTGTAAAGGAGTAGGTGTTAACACTATGCCATTTTTTCTTCTTAAGTTATATTAAACTTATTATAAACTATTAATTTGAAATACATTTTAGCTTAATAGTGTAATTAGTATATAACAATACAGTACAAATGCATTTCTAAAGTAATATAATAAGAGAGTGTATGTATAATAAAAAAAAAATGT
Organism: Callitettix versicolor; assembly: GCA_022606455.1. NCBI lineage: Eukaryota > Metazoa > Arthropoda > Insecta > Hemiptera > Cercopidae > Callitettix > Callitettix versicolor. Next base: position 1,159,130 of record CM040191.1, on the reverse strand, counting down.
TTATATAATTATTGTTTATGGAACATATAACTGGCTATATTACAGTCCTTGTTAAGAAAGTATAATCATGATGAGAAAATTATGTATCTAGTCCAAGTCTAGTTTATGGAATATATAAGCAACTAATATACTTTATATAAAAATCCAAGTTGATGTAGAATATGTATGACGAAAAAACTTTATTCATGCAAAACTAACATTACCTACTTTCTATGTTATAACTTAAGAGATCAGAAAACTTTCTATATAATACAATCCAAATATACGAGAAATAAGCGCTACCTATAATACATTTTAATACAAGTTAGTATATACGTGATCAAAATATTACATTTTTCAAATAGTTAATAGTTAGGGAGTGTTTGTATGATTATTATATTATCTATATGATTATTATATTATTGTATGATTATTTTTATATATATATATATATATATATATATATATATATATAAAATTTTGAGGATGCATTCACCATAACAAGATTTCATACATACTGAGTACAGGACGTATACACATATATTCATCATATCTACTCCTTTTCAGATAATGTGTACAGGACCACAGCACTTCTTGTAAACACAAAGGTAAAAAATAGTTTACAAAATGTTAAAATTCTTTTAGAAAATTATAAAATATATGTTTAATAATAAATCTAAACAAAATCAACAAGTAATAAAAAGTTATTCGCCAACTCTACAATTAAAAATTTGATAATCATCATTGAATTCCTCCAATGACCAGTGAACACTATGAGTCTAATTTCAGTTGCAGATACATTTTTTTTATAAAATGATATATAAAATATTGAAATATGCTTGGATAAGGAAATCTTTTAGTATGACTTTTTTTCTACATTTAGAGTTTATTTTATATGACTTACTAAGGGACGGTGAGGTCTTCGCAGTATAAGTGGCCTCCTTAAATGTTATGATTTTTGTTTCGGAGTGAATTGTATAGTTTAAAATCAAATACGAGCGTGGTTCAAGGTTAATATCAAATGGTGTTGTATCTGCACTAATAACTTTACCAATAAGCTGAACATTAGGAAATAACATGAAAGATCACCATTGTCATTACTGTGAGTGTTCAGTAGTGTTCAGCAGGAAGGCACGTCTCCGACAAGTGCGAAGATTAACATTGCTCAAGAAATTGCTTAAGCAGGTGACTGGTTCTCAGTAGAATTCAAAGGTGATTTAACAACTTTTTTAATTGTATCCTAGCCCAGAAATATGACACCTATATTTTTTAGGGTTGTAGAGAAATTAAAAGGAATTATTTTTTCATATCCAAGTCAAATTTTTAGATCAAATTCTCAGTGAAGGTGTAAAACTTTAAAACCGGTAAATGTTTTCATAGTTTATTTTATTGTTATAATTATTGTAATCGTACTTGTTTTTCTATTTTTTTTAATATATATAACGCAAATACTGCAACTGTAACTAATAATACAATCAATCATTGATGAAAATTGTTTCACTAGTTTAAGCTGTAGAAGCGTCAATATTTGCAGTTTCAAAATTCATTTCCAGCGGTATTTGAAATGTAATAATTTTTAAGATATTTGTTATTATTTAATAAAAAAAGCATAAATATAAACAATGACTAATAGTGACAATATTCTAATACAAATTGGTGAGGTATTTTAGGCTGTAGAAAATTATTAATTATTTTTTTTATATTCTTGCGAATTTGTTTGCAATTTCATGAGCTTATTTCATGTCAGCCGTTTGGATTTTTTGCAAACGGATCGTATAAAATAGACACATCATCGTTGAACAAAATCTGTTGAGTACATTAGACTGAAGACGTGGCAATATTGAAGAAGAAAAGTGTTTAAGAATGTCATTTTCAATTTGAATTGTTTTTTGTTGTTTTTTTTTGTTGTTTTTGTTGAATAGTTTTGTTGTGAGAACAATTTGAATTGATTTTTCGACCATTTGATTCTAAATATTTTAATTTTTTTAAATACTTACTACTTTGTCATTCCCCTTAAGGTAATAGTACGTCTTACTGTAGAAAAGTTTTCATTTTTAAGTTATAGATACCTGAAAATTGCTAATCGTTACCTACCTTACATACAATGCGTCAGCGTGAGTAACTTGTGAGGGAACGCTACCGCTTTCCTTGATCCATATTATAGATAAGTCCTATTATAAACAGATAAACCACAAACTCATCACGATGTTCCAAAAACTCAAAGTATATGAACGCTAAATTTGGTACTAAATTTGGTACTAACATTCCATGCATGTCACACGCTCGCTAAGAAACCGTTAAAAAAATTCAACCCCTAAAGGGTTAAAATTGGGTAAAATCTAACTTTAAATTTTATCTCTATATCTCTGGAGTCAAAATACGTATGGCCTAGAGCGCTAAAGTTCGGGACACATATTTATCTTAGGCTTCGCAGATGCACGATGAACAGTTTTCCGAAATTCTACCATTAGATAATAAAAACCAACTTCACTTCTTATCTCTGAATCCACTGATGCAAAAGACGTACAGAACTGAAATTTATTACACAATTGGTATTATTTCATAATTATTATCTCTTAAACACATACTATTGTTTTTGCACGTAACAAACACTCTTTAACAAGAATCGATATTTGGAGATAAAAAGATTTTATTTTCATTTTCACCAATCGTAAAGTACTTACTGTCAACAAAATTAGGCACAAACATTATTACAGCTCTAGACTTGGAAAAAAAGAAGCAAATGAGCAATCCTCTTTTCCGTCTTCCCTTTAAATTATGTTAACCGACAACTGAGCTGTTTTGTTTAAGGGCCTATATAATCGAATTTTGTTAAAAAAACGGATAACGATAACGTGACGGAAAAATAGAACACGAAGAAGAACGATACGATATCTTATTTAACTCTTAGCAAAAAACAATAATTTTGTTATTTTAAAAGAGTTTCATATTGGTATAATTCATTTTATGTTATCCTTAAAGACTCTCTTTTTTGTTACTTTTATAGATTTGTTACATACAATTAGTTTTTTTTAAATTAGTATTACTTACTACAAAAAAAATCAACTTAATACAATTCAACTTTTTTTTTAAAATAATAACAATAAATTTTTGTTGACACTTTCTTCTATTTTACTATTCTTAGGACGTAAATCATGGACATTTTAAATATTTTTGAGTGCTTTTAAAATTCACGAATAGTTTCATAGCAGTTCGAGATTTTATTTGGAAGTAAATCTTATCCGAAAGTTTTATAATAATGTTTATGTTGATGATCTCTAAAAAGTATAGGTTTTCAAAGTATGCTGGAATAAAAGGCACTTAAATTCATTTATGTTCTGTTTTACATTTAATTGTTCAGAATATTTAACATATTTATTTGTTTGATTGAATTAAAAATTAAAATCGTAAAGAAATTTTTTTATTTAAATTATTTTTTGCCTTCAAGTAGGAATATTTGTTGTTAAAAACTGTTTTCAACTGTAACGTGACTGTAACCTCATTTTGTTTTAATAACTGGGCTTAAAAAATGTTTACATGCAAGCAAGTTGGTTAAATAAAAATCATTTACTCTCAATGTTTACATTGCAGGATTTTCTGTAACTTTTATCAACACAAATGAGATAAAAGACATTTTGAAATCTAAGAAAATATATAATAATTATATTTTGAATTTTTACTTCACTAAAAATAAAGGGAAAAGGAAGGAATTATGAGATATGAACCAAGTTACCAGGTTACTGGATATAGTTTAAACAAATTTGTAAGAACTTTCATACGTGAACTTTTCTTATGTTTAAATTCAGTGAAAAAAATACACATAACGATTATATACTCCATTGTTGGTATATTTTCCATTCTTGTTAATTATACTTATAATTAATTATTGTTTCAATTTATCAAGTTATAAACTGTTATTACACCAACGCGCACACGACCATACGAGCACACGCGCGCTCACACATACACACAAAGATTATTAAAAATATTGGCTGAAAAACAAATTTTAATAATCTATATAAACCAGCTTGATGTCCTCGTGACTGGTTGTTACTGCAATATCAGCTTCAATTAATTGCTACGTTTTTAGAGGATATTTCGTACTAACATGTACAAAGAGAATTGCAAACAAAAAGGAAACAAACATATTTATAAACATGCACGTGTTTTGTTTCATGCTTCGTTTAATTGAGCTCAAGTAATCAGAAACTATTATTGAATCGTAAAGTGATATTTCCATAAAAACAATTGTTTTACGGAACTTCACGGAACAATTGGAACTTGATTTATTATTGGTTTTACTGGCTATTGTAGTTTGTTGGCTCATCTAATAATCAGTAACAAAATAAATACATAAAAATACAAACATAAAAATGAATTATTCGCTTTACAAATAACTCTTTTGTATATATAGTTTGCATGTAGAGCAGTAGCAAGCATTATAGATAGAAGAGTGCATTTGCAAAGAATTACAAAACAAAAGATAGTAACAAGACATTACAGAAAGAAGAGTAGAGTAGCCAGGTATTACAGATAGAAAAATAGAGTAGTAAAGCATTACAGATAGAGTTTATTTTTTAAATATATTATAATTTATAATATGGTAATAAATTGTGGTTAGATGTTGTGTAAATTTAATTTCAAATATTTAAAGAATTCGGCATATGATTAGAACTAAACTTACCCGTGTTTTGATTGCGGTATCCGCAATTTTTGTAATATAACATTATTACATCTTCCATATGTTGCTTTTAGATCCAGTAACAAGAATTGTGTCGTCACTTTGTATGCTATTTTACTTTGTACGGAATCATTGCGTTTCTAATTTTGAGTTAGATATTAATCATTTGTACAAAATAGTAACACTGCCTTTAATTGTACCCTTTACTACTCACCCATACTGTATTCACTATTTTTTATCTATCTTGTAATTTTGATACCTCTTCCATTAAGGTTATAGCCCATTTTAATATTTACATTCTTATTTTATTAGTGCATACGTTATAATTTCATATTTACTTAAATCAGAAGATATAATTCACTTAACTCTATTCAAACTACAACATCCGAAGTAAAAACAACCGTTCAGTTGATAGCCAGCTGACTGTATAAAGATTTTTAAATACTGTTTATGGATTTAGAAGATACAAGAAAAAGTTTTACTTTATTTTTACAAATCGTGTACAAATTAACAATTTTATAACTTTTTTCTTAAATCGAAACGAGTGATAAACAAATGAAACAATAAAACGATAATCAGGAAGCGTTCTACTTCCTACCACTTTCGACCTAAACAGGTCATTGACATTCTACTAAAAATATTAAACAAGCATAACTAAGAACACAATAGTTAAGTTTAGGAGTTAGGAAAGTAACGACTGACACATTATACAACACAAAAGGTTATAGGAAAAATATCTAATATTTATTACAGTATTGTATGAATACTGTTGGAAAACTAAATTAAAAACAAGGTTGTTTGGTGTGTTTGATTTATTGTATTACAATATTTGATATTATAATGAATTCTATTTTCAGAGTAGCCATGCAAATAGGCCGGTTGATTTTGTCAATTTGTTTCTGTTTTTTGCACGACAATTTTACTTATGCGAGAAGTGACAAAGACTATGCAAAATGCAAACAAACTGTTATAATTGAAAACTACTCCTTAGATGACGTAAGTGAATCAAACTGAAAAATAGTAATTTTACGTAATTGAATTACTACATGTCAGTGTGTTTGTACTAATTACAGCAGACTAGCATAATTCAAAAGGAATTAACTACACATTTTCATTTTGACATTTTACGTATACCGTATATAAGGGTTAGGATATAAAAACAAGAACTCATTTTTCTTCTTGTGCTTTTTTGTTACAAATCTCATTTTTTTAATCTGTTTTAACTGTTCTACCTATCAGAAAGTTAAGGAAAATAATTAAATGTAATTGATTAATTGAATTAAAAATTAAAAATAATTATTACATTACATTTTCATTATTTATTTTTTAATGATAACAAAACTGTCTATGCTAATATAATTTTATAGTAAACATTATACGTATTTGAAATAAGACAAGTACTTATTTCTTCCTTTTTTGCTGCTATTTTTTTTAATACGAAGGGTGTTTAAAATTAAAAAAAAATTGTTTCTAAGAATCTCTATAAATGTGAAGATGTTTTTAAAACATATAAAATTAGTGAACTAAAGTTGTTGGTAAGAATTAGTTGTAATCTAATTTCATTAAAAAAACAAGTTAATGGAACATCTCACACGGTTAAGTTGAAGACCATGAAGTGAGAGCCGAAGAGTCATACTAAAATTCAGAACACGTTTAGAGGAAACTTACACACACACACACACACACACACACACACACACACACACACACACACACACACACACACACACACACACACACACACACACACACACACACACGTGTAATTTGTATAGTTTATAAAAGCAATTCAATTTTTTCAAATATTGCCCATTTAAAATCTTTAAAATAATCTGTATTATATATTTTAGGTTTTTTTCAAAGCGAACTTGTTCATCGCTATCAGTAATAAAGTTGAAAATTAATAATAATAATGTTTTAAATTTTTGAAAATTAGAATATCAGAATATCTGCGAGCAACATTCTTCTAATACAAATTGTTATTGAAAATTTTAAATACTATTTTTTGCAGACTTTTACAGTGTTGTAGTGAAACAATTTTCAAAACGTAGTAAAATAAACAACTATTGTTATTAGATGTAAAATCTTTTCCTAACCATTAATCGTGGCGATTGATGTTACTAGGAAAAATAAAAACATCGACATTATGAGTGAAAATATGATTTTACCCTATGTTTTCTTATCTCCTATAAATAAATTTTAAATTATATTTATATTTCAGGTAATTGGACATAAATTCTACATAAGGGCTATTGTTTCCGACTTCGAAAATATAAACAATAATTTGAAAAAACAGGACAGCATAATTATCCATTTTCATACAACTATTATACCAGGCTTTTATAACGGTACCATGATATTACTTTCGTAAGTGAATATAATTATGTATTGTATATATTAATACAGTAACAGTTGGGCCTACTAGTTTAAAGATTGACTGGATATTATAAAAATTAAATGATTTAATTATTTTGTGTTAATTTTTCAGGAAGAAGAAGAAAAGAAGAGACAATATTTTGATACTTTCATTTGAAGAACGTAAGTTTTCTTGAACACTAGAACTGTCTTCTTTTGATGTTTTTATTTGTTAACATACTGTATTGTGACATTATTAATACATAATCTCTGCCTTACAGGGGACAGAGAACATGTCCGACTGGTAGTCTATAAAAAGGCCGAATTCTTTATGATTTATGAGTGCTCTAAAAACTGTAAGTACCTTCTGTTGTCACGTTTGGTTACTTTCTGCTTTAAGTTAAAAGCGTATTGCGTGCTCCATTAAAAATATAGTTTATGTCTAACGGGTATATACGCTTGCAATACATTTTCAACAATAAAATTAAAGTGATGTCTGCACAATCAGAACAACTCGTTTGTGGTCCGTATATACAAAAATTGTATATCAGTTAGCTGTTCTGACGAAGGAAGATACGGTGCGGCCAGGTACGAAGATCGATATTGTTCAGTAAACTGCGTAAACAGGTGACAGGTTCTTGGTGGAATTCAAAGGTGATTTAATAATATTTTTAATTATAGACTTGGCGAGGAACGTTTTACAACTTGGTGATTTTTGTCATGATTTCGATATTTTCTATATATTTCGATACTTTCTATCAGGTTTATAAAGTATACAATATATTATGCAAAAACATATATTTCCTATAATACAATAAATAATTGTTTACGTATACTATACGCTTAAAGAATGATTTCTAAGGTGTGACGATTTGTTACGTCTAAATCATTCTCTAACGAATAATTTGCTAAACCAAGGTTTCAAAGGTTTCTACAAACAAAACTATTGTAATTTTCTTAATTGTAAAACTTTTTAATATTTTGTTAATACAGAATATACACCGCATTACTAAACATCATGAACAAGAAAATCAGCATTAATTGTTGTATATTTTTGTTTTATTTTTAGTAAGCGGAAATACTCACGTGATGCGGGTATTACTCTCTGCAACGGTAAACTCAAACATCAGTACGGCTTTAGATTACGACAAGAAGATGCAAATGGACAGACCTCTTTACATTCTACCATTTCAATACGTTAACATGATCGACAACTGATATATAAATAAAGTCATACACGTATCTACATATTTCCTGTTAAAAACAAAGGAAAAGAAGTTTTACAAAGAAAACCATTATTTCATGAAAATGAATGTTTATTATAACTAATTGTATTGAGTTAGTATTTTAATAATTAACATTTAATTTTAACATTTATTTCATTTTATTTTTAACCCTCTTTGTGTTGGGCTTGTCATTTTTCAGCAACTTTCTATTTCGTTGAAATTTTTCTTAACATCAAGTTTAATTAATTTATCTCTATTTAATTAGTTAAGAAATAGATTTTCGGAGTGCATATAGAAAATATAAATTTCCTTGTTAGGGATTAACAAAATATTTAGTATTTTATAAAATACATATGTCACTTGGCTGTTTTTATTATTAAATCTAATGAGATAGATTCATATCTTGTTTTAATAACTAAGGGAAATAAAAGGCAACAGTAAATAACTAGTTATTAATAAGCACAAATATAAAAAGAATTAAACAATGTGATTTTCCATATTTTTAAACAGATTTAATAGTAATATCAATAACCATACGTGAGTTAATATTCAGTGAGAAATGTAAAAAAGAATATTTCAGCACATTTATTGATGTTTTACAAAAACAAAATTTAAAAAAATGAACATGTATATAAATCAGATATGAATTATGTTACCAGGTTACTGAACAGAATTTTGACAAATCAGTAAAAGCTGTGAAAAAATTACTAAAGTTTAAAGTTGTTAAACAGAAAGTATACAACATTTAAATATGCCATTGTTGGGTTCACTTTGGGCTGTTTAAATTAATATATATATATATATATATATATATATATATATATATATATATATATATACATATATATATATATATATCCTATACATATAGCTGCACGTTTCAAGGCTTCATCATGGTTCTACACAATTTCTACACATATAAATAGGAATATGTGTTAGTATGTTTACTTATGACGATAATTAACAGTGAAACTGCCCTATGAACAATTTGTAAACGATCGATATACATATATATATATATATATATATATATATATATATATATATATATATATTCTTAATAGAAAAATTATATACATAAAAATGTGGCTTTTTATATTAAAAATATAAGAATATAAGTATATAATATAAGTAAGTAATATAATATATTTCTATTGGTTTATTTAAACTTTGACCTTCGTAGTTGCCACTAAGACAAATTTTCTAAGTAGAACCATAACATTTTTTTAAAAATATGAACAACTAATAATAATTTTCATTAGTGAGCGAAATTGCATGAATATCGATTACGCTAGTCTTGTAAATTTCCCTTCTGGTAAAAGGTTTTACTTTATGAAGTTTGGAGAACAACTGATTGTTAAAATATGAAACTGGAAATGTTTATAACAAGATATTAAAACATCCATTTCTATAATAATGTGAATTTAGTAGCGTAGAATCAAAGTGCACCTCCGGATTAAAATTAGCTAAGTGCTAAAATGTTCTTTGTTTATCGAGACTGGAAGTGTGCTTGAAAGAATACCAATAGTATCGAGCATTCGGCAAACTATTCCATCAAGATAACCAACTTTGACTCCCCAATTATATTTAAAGACAATAGTGTCAGCCCAGGTAAGATAAATAACAAATAACGAACATTAAAATTTAAAGAACCCTAATTATCTTAAGATTTAATTAAAGATCCCGAGCATTAATAACTATTGAACAAATTTTTATAAATTAAAAAAAATCATGTGTCATATCAAATAACTTCTAAAATCTGAACAAGTTGGCAATTAAGAAGTTATAAGGTTGATAGATAGTAGTATAAATATATATTCTTTTAAAAATATATGCAATTAATTAACACGTCGAAAGATAATATAAACATATATGAAAATATCCATAAAATCACACCTGTTTCTTATATGCAATCAAACAAAAGTAATTAACATTGTAATGAATACTGATATTTCAAACAATAACAAAAACACATATAAGCAATTAAACGTTATTTGATTACACAAGTTATTTGCAACTTCTGTTATCGAAGTTCTTGTTGGCTATTAAAATACGATTGGATTTTCCCAACAATCAGTAACTATTGGAGTACATAAAAAATCAAATATAAACAATAATTAAATTGTTTGCTAATTAATTTATAGTTTCGCATAAATTGACTGTAAGACAGGAAAATGCAATACGAATAGATTCTTAAAAGTCGATTTTTAAGCCTGTTTTTTTTGCTAAATTTATAAGGTAAATTTTGTATAAAATAGCATTTATAACAATATGTGTAATGTGTTTTTGTTTACAATGTATGTTTTACAGGTAATGAAAAATTGGAAAAGAATAAAATCTGAAAAAACTCATTATAAAAGTTTTTTCTAACAAACTACTTTAATTCTCTGACGATACGGTCAAAAGTCATTCAGACGCCTTCCCTGTTGTAAAGGCGGTCAACTTATATATAAAAAAATATTACTTGTTTTGAATTTTTTTTTTGTGATTATTTAAGATTATCTTCAGTTGTATACACAAACAAAATGCACTATAAAGACTTGTTTTTAATTTAGAACATTTTTTTATCTTCTTAGAACATTATAGTTGTACACAAAATTTTCCAGAATTGGTATTGTTTTCCGAGAGGAGGATAAATTAAGTTAGTTAAATTCACAGTTGTTGTAAAGAAAAAATATTTTGTTGTTCTTATCGTAAGTTTCCTTTGCCACTGATTGCAACCAACGAGTCCTAACCTGTATATTTTGATCGAGAGATAAGATACTCTGTCAGTAGATCTAACGGTATCCTTTGTTTCTTTACCTTGTTTACCCGACTATTTAAATATATTAAATTATAATTTTATTGCGAAAATAATCGATATTAATAAATGCGGAAAATATTCGTCGTGACAGCCAAAGAATAAACAATTACAAAAAAAATAAAGATTTTTAACCCAGTAATTTTGCATAATATATAGGCGTATATCAAATGAGAATCCTTGATAAACTTCATTTTCACAGATCCAGTATGTTTTGTAAGTAGTGAGTTAGTGAGTGAGTGACTATTGTTTTACATTTGAAAACAAAACAAGGAGAAATATACATATTGTTTGAAGTTCTACAACACCTAACATTTTAGAAAATAATTGAACACTAATTACAGTAATCTAGAAGGACGGAGAGTAAAAGCTTTTTTGTGTGTTTGATTTATTTGGTTTTTGTTTTTGTCACAGAATAGCGATGCTGATCAACTTTTTCATTTTCACGACCGGTAAATGTTCAAAGATAGGAGAACTTATTATCTCTACGTATTTCCCTTTTGAAGGTGATTTGGCGCAATGTATGAACACTGAAATTATTAAAGGACACACCTACTTCAACGTGAGTAAGACAGAACTGTTTAACTGTTAAGTTTTAAATACATATATTCTGTCAGTTAGTGTGTTTGTTCGCATTGCAATAGGCCTATACTCAGAAGGACATGTCCTATTTGACATTTTTTACATGTATGTATAAGTTTCATATGCCATCGTAATATTACTAATACTCATTAAACTACAGTATAAATTAGAATTATTTATACAAAGAATATCTATTACGAAAGGTTTTGTTATTTTCTAATGTATACGATCTAAGAATGAATTTGAAAGAGTTATTAGAAGTGAAGTATTTATAAAAATTGTTATTAAATTTCAACTAAAATTTACAAAATTAATTTATGTATTTGTAATAATACTTCTCAGTTATAAATTAAGTTACTTGAGTCACCTGGACTTTTAAATGAGAGCCAATACAAAAGTATAAACATTTGATAAATAGTTAAAATTTTGTGTGGGTTGAAATGGCAAATTACGTAAAACCTAAAAGAAACTACCAAAATTGGAAAAATTGAAATACAATTTTTAAATTATTATAAATGCAAAGGAAGTAAAATTTGTAAAATCGAGTTAGACAGGGGTCAGGGTTATCGCCAACGTAAACAAACATCAGCCAGTGCCAAACAGTAGTTCCAATTAGTTGCCCATGTAAGAACTACGGAGTTGACTGGAATCGGAGTTACGAAAAATCGGCAAGAAGTCCAAATAAAAAAGACAAAATAATTTTTGTAGTGTTTTTGAAGTGTTAAGAGATTTTAGAATGTTTATAATAAACAATAATTTTGATATAATTCATAGTTTATAACATATTAGTATTAAAGTTAAAAAATAAAAATTTAATTTTAATGAAAGATAGGTCAAGAAAGTTTAAATCGTCATGCAAAACGTTTCTCCGACATGAAATTATTACATTACCCATGAAATTGATATTTTTTTTAAAAATTGGCAGACCTTGAGTAGAGTGGAGATGTCAGCAATTTCAAGTAGTTTGGAACAACAAAATGAAGGGACTGCATTTTAAACTGTTAAATAATTTGGACGTGTTTTACGGAGATAAAATATTCTTAAACTTTGAGAAATTTTGCGTACAGATTAACTGCTTACGTGCAAGAACCGGTTGGATTTGTAACCTAGATTAGAGTATATAAAGTCAATTAATATGAAACAAAAAGTCAAAATTGAGGAAATTAATTAAATAACAAAATTATAAAAACATAAATTGTTCACTCCACAAAAGGTGAATATTTTAGACTGCTAATTTCGGGATTGTTGCGCAGAGATCGTTATCGTGAAGAGAATTTGATGTCAGTCCTCACAAAGGACCTGAGAGAATTCTACAACGTCCTTAACCAGATGTATCAACAGATTACACCAGCCAGTTCTACGGAAAGGATAGGAACTTACACGAACACACAGGGGACCAATTTCAGAAAGAAGCCGCCCAGCCGAGAAAGTTAACTTCCAACAATTAAGGTAGAGCGGACGACTTTACTTCCTTAAAATTAAATAATCTAATTAATCTTGTTTTGTGCAATAAACATTCCTGCATTTATAAAATTTATTTTTAATTTAAAATTTAATCGTTCACTCTCATAAAGTATTTCACTCTCAGAAGTTGAATCATAAAATTTTAAAATATAGAAAGCACGTTTATGAGGTAAAAGAAATATAAACAAATGTGGAATAACAAATTTTGTAATACTTTAATAAAGAAATAAATATAAAACTTTTATATGAGAATTTATAAACTCTTCTCATAGTGTATAAGTTCTCAAAGCAAGAGCTTTCGGAGGGAGATAAATATAAAATTAAACATTCGGAAAAATAAATTTATTAAATTGTGTCATAGAATTTAAATGTCAAGAAAAGTAAAATGTCAATAAGAAAATGTCAAGAAAAGTAAAAGGGAAAATTTTGAGTTAAATTTTAAGTAAAAGTGAAATTAAGTAATAAATAATTTGTATAGCTAGAAAGAATCTTAACTTCGGTTTGTAAATAAATTTATTTACTTAACATCAAAAATTGTTAAAAGTATTTATAAATTAATACTGTCTACCGTTTCATAATATCCTACAATTCGACATAGGTATATACAATATTTGAACAAATTTCAAATAGTATGTATGCCCTGCATACGGTGAAGTTAAATTTAAAAAAAATCACCATGTAACGTGTCAAGTTGTCCTTGAACAACTGAACCAAAGAATTGTGGAAAATCAGTAGGCAAATATTCATATATAGTTGAATACAAAAGGATATAAAAACAAATGCTGGATAGTGAACACTACCGTTGATTATTAAATAATTTCTTTTCGTTTTTATGTCATATTGTCAGACAAGGAGCACTATATATCGCATACACTGATTCAGAAAATTAATAGAGTGTTAAATCTGAAGTTCAAAAAGTACCTAAATACTAAATTCAAAAACATACATCATAGAAAATACTATTAACAGATAATTTCGAAACAGTTATAGTATAACCGCGATATCTTTGAGTGTTGTAGAAACTAGCGCAGTCGTAAATATAACGGTAACGTTACGATTAAAGTCCCATTATGGTACGTGTGTGTGTGTGTGTGTGTGTGTGTGTTTTACACGGAAATATAGTAGTAGTTGCACAAGTTGTGGTGCTACTGTTTTTTTTTTTTTTAATATATTTAGTGGGAAATTAGTAATTTTGTTGTTCAATATTTATTTTCTTTAGACCTACGTTGTGAGTGTTAATTTATTTATTAATTATGCAACGGAAATAACCTGTATGCTATTTATATTTGCTAATTTATTTTTATTTCTCTGTTGCTAAAGACTTTTAGTATTTCCCTTTTTTTCTACCGAATTTTATATATCCACCTCACAATCAAATACCACTTTTGTATTATGTAGGCCTACATATGTGCAAAATTTCTGTTATTGAAATTTATGTTGATTTGAACTGTTTATGTTATTTTATTTTAATCTGATACTTTATTATTTGCACTTTCTTTGGTTGATCACTTACCCACTACTCCCTGACAACGTGTTGATAACAAAGATGGAATAATCTACAACATAGTCAGTAACTGCTGTACAGAAATAAATTGTGATTTATTTCCAATCAACAATTACAATCTGTAACTACCAGCCTGCTATCTCTGACTTTTAATAGACCTTTGGTGCAACTGTTGTAGGACAGTTAAAATTTAATTACATAATTGTAATTATAATGTATACGTAAACCTTATACACTGTTCGCACAATTTTTGTACCTCTGTGGTAAAGTATTCCATACTCGTACAACGAAGTATTCAAAATTTGTACAATTTCTTTTTCTTACAGTACTTTGAAACGCTTTGTAAATGCCGGTTTGTCTCTAAACTAGTTTATTTGCATACATATTAACACATTCATGGCAATCGTAACTGGATTTATAATTTAAAATTAAAATTATTCCTAGGCTTGTAAAAAAAATTACATTTAGTACACATTATTTGGTATAAGAAATTTTCCCATTGCAATGTGTGTGTGTGTGTGTGTGTGTGTGTGTGTGTGTGTGTGTGTGTGTGTGTGTGTGTGTGATTTTAAATATTTAATTGTTTTTTTTAATGTATTTCCATTATGTCGAGCAAAGTGCAACAATTATTGTTTTAATTGCGAACAACTATAATTTAAAAATTACTTGTTGATCATTCGTTTTTGTACCGTGCAAAGCTGATTGTTTTTTAATTTTAGCTTTTTGGTTTCAAATACTACTTAAGGGCTATTGCTTCTTCAAAGCAAAAATATTTTGTAGACGATGAAAGTATACATGGAAACCAAACATTTACAAAATTACAACGAAACGTGTTTCGTAAGTGAATGCCATAATACATTAAAAAAGTAATTATTAAGTAACGTAGTTTTAAAGTTGGCAGTAATGCAATAATATAATAATATTTGTGTTTTTCAATTTCATAAAATCAGAAGTTATCACTATAGACAGTTCTATAGGTGAATTTACAGAAATTAAGTTCTCTTTTATGATCTGTTCTCTTTTATGTGTTTGCTGATTTTATAACTTAACTAGCCGCCTCGGTGACCTAGTGGATAGCCTACTAGGTTTCCACCCCGAGGAACCGGGTTCGATTCCCGGCGAGGGCTTGGCATTTTCATACGCTATAAATCATCCCATCGTCTGCATTAACCCAAGTGTGCACAATAGTCAAACGTTAAACACCAAACAAAAAAATATTACTTAACTTCCTGTTTCTATGATATGATTAATGAAATATTCTATGACTTAACATGAGAAAAGAGTGATTTCCGACTGGTTGCTTATGAACCTAATGAATACGCTCTAGTGTACATCTGCAGTTCTTTCAGTAAGTATCTCCAGTTTCATGAAATGACCTACATATTGTAAGGAAGTAATTGTCTCAATTAAAATTTTTTAATATAAACTATTGTTTAGAATTATGTTTTAGTTTCTAAAGTTTTTAATATTTGTTTTAACTGTATTTATTATTTTGTTGGTTTCATTTCTGCATTGAGTGTCTAATTATCTGCAAAATCATATACAACGTGTAATTGTTATTGACCAAAACTTGAATATCGTGCATTAGAGAACAGTTTAACAGATCTAGAAGTCATACTTGAATTATTAAAGTATTAGTTATTATATGGTAATAATACTTTAAATATCAGATTAAAGTTAGGGGTCTGCTTGGAAGGTAAGGACATGTGGGACATAAGGACCAAAAGGGTACATGGCCCATGTTTGCGAAGTATAGGTACTGGTAATATACTTTACAAGTGAATAAAATTTATTCACGATCAAAAAACTGTATATTGCCAACGTTCAAAGAGCAGCCTACATTCACTATTAATAAACTAATTCAAGTAAATGGTGTGCGCGATTGGAATAACTTGTGGAATATTATTTACATTATACATCTACATTTACATTTACATTATTACATTAATACATCTACATTTACATTTACATTATTACATTAATACTTCTACATTTACATTTAAATTATTAAATTAATACTTCTACATTTACATTTACATTATTACATTATTATATTATACTTCTACATTGACATTTACATTATTAAATTAAAACTTTTACATTGACATTTACATTATTACATTAATACTTCTAAATTTACATTTCCATTATTACATTAACTTCTTCATTGACATTTACATTATTTACATTAATACTTCTACATTTACATTTACATTATTACATTAATACTTCTACATTTATATTTCCATTATTACATTAATATTTCTACATTTTCATTTACATTATTACATTAATACTTCTACATTTAAAAACATTTTGTGTTCATCCTAAGATATGTATGCATGTCCGTATTTACCTTATATTTAGTATAAACTATTGCAATATGCCCAAAAACGTAATATTTTAATGTAGTTTATGCTTAGCGTATGTATGCCCGATATGTATTTGTTATAAAATCTAAAGTTATGTGATTGTATGCACGATCAAAACATCTTGTGTATATCCCAAGATTTTCGTACGTATGTATGACCGCGTTACCTTATATTTAGTATAAATTATTACAGTATGCATAATAACGTAATATTTTAATATAGTTAATGAATAGACTATGTATGCACGAACTGTATTTGTTATACAGTCTAATGTTTTTATCCAACGCTACAAACATAAATATTTTTCAATTTTCAAAATTGTATTAATTCCTAATTACCTTTTCTTTACTGTATATTCCATTAACTAATCTTTAACAAATCTGTATTAGTGGTTAGTTTTTTTCCAGGAAGAGAAAGTAACGTTGAAAGATTTTTACACTCTACAAAATTAAACACGGACGTCAGTAAGGCTTCAGCCACTGACAATTCGCGCCAGATGAGATATCCTCTCGTTAGCCTTCCGTGTAAGCTTAATCAACAACTGAGCGGTGATATTTTATATTACATCAGATCCTTGATAACACTTCTTAACTAACAAATAACAAAATAAAAATATTTAATTGAAAACAATCGGACCAGCACGATGACGAAATATGATAAATAATTGTTATCAAAGCAAAAGCGTTATAATTAATATTACAAGAAAATATAATTGTACAACAACAAAAATGTGCACACTTTAATACTTAATGATATTAGACCTAGTTTTACAGAGTTTTTCACATTTATAGTTGATTTTACCCAAAACATTTTGTTAATGCTCAGCGTAAACACAAGTGTAATGGAGAGTCCAAATCCGGGTATAAAAAAGTGAAAATATTTTCTAAATCCGATAAGACTGGGAACTTGGAGGGTGTTTGTAGTGTTGAGAGAAGCTTTAGGGATCAGAACATTCATTTCAAAAGCCCACACAGGACTGGGTATTTCTTCAACAATACAACGCACAATCATTCTAAAATTCGCTTACAATTTGTTTCATGAGGCTGTCTTGGAAACGTTCTTCTCATTACGCTAAAACAAATGTTTTTGAAATAACTGTTTGAAGTTTCGTGAATCTATTTGGAACAATATGGTTACCAGAATTAACTAATAGGTAATAAAATTAGATCACAGAAAATAGGGTAAAACTTTGATTGACAATGTCAAAAAACTATAAAATTTATTTCCTCTTATTTAAATATATAAAGAATATCAAAAACCCTTTATTTTATTACACTTTAAAAACTTGCACAAATCTGAAATAACTATTGTATCAGGTGTAACAAAACTCTACGTTACGTCCCCTGCAATTGTAAGAATAATTTACTATATGAAATTTCCTTAAATAAACAGAAACTGTGAACGCAATATTAGCACAACACAAGTACACTTTTACTTAAAACACTTAAAAGAGAAAGTTTCGTTATATTTTTCACTAAATCCGTACTAATTCTTCAATATGATAGTTTTCAAAGGATAATAATTACATTTCGAAATTTGACTTAAAATTGTGTTTAAATGTAAATTAGAGTAAACTCATGAAAACACTCCGTTTAAAATAAATCAGGTGTTTTGATTGCCCACCATTTTGTATGACAATTTAAACATGAATATGGTATTTAAGTCTGCTTATAGTATTTTTCCTTACAACCTTGTCACCCCTTCATCAGCGGTTTGTCGGAGGAAAGCGGTCGAAGTTCCTTTAACGTAACAGGCAAATAGATCAGGAATTTTAAGTTCTCTCATTTCGTCATTTATATGTGACTAATAACGTATTAAACTTAGTTACATCCCTATATAAAAAGGTTTCATAGAAGTGCGTGAAACCGTTTTGCAGTGAAACACAGATAAAGAATTTTGTCTCTATTTTATTTTTAGAGACAAAATAGAGTTCTTGAGTGGTCGCCATTTTGTTTTAAATAGGCAATGTCAGTTTAAAATTGCCTGAAACCTTGTAAAAACTCCTTATAAAAACGAAAAATGCGTTTTTTCAAAATGCAAAAAGCCGTTTTCCTATGAAAACTGGGCAAGGTGTATAAAAACCGAAAATTTTATATTCTAGAAGGAAGCCTTTTTAAATCATTTCAGTATTGTCGTTCAACTCTTACCACCGCAAAAATAAAGTTTTCAACTATTTCTTCACATCCAACAATTTTTTCCAGTATAGTTGCTGTAAGATAAACGATAACGTAAATATGATTGATATATACTAAGACTATTTGATGTTACCACTTTAATGTTCAAAGAGAAAGATTAATATTTTCAAGTCCACACAAATCAACCATTGATATTCCTAATAATTTAACTTCTTCGATACAAAAGCTATGGTATTAGTTTATTTGCGTTGAGTTAGCAATTGATATTAACAAACCATATTTATTCCTACTGTGTTAGGAAACATTTCAAACTATGCTGTAATGTGTCGAATAAAAATGATCAAATCATTTGGAAAGTAGTTTAGAGGAGCCATTAATTCCCGTAATTTTTTTAAATTTCGTGATAAAGTACAAGGTTGTATTTTTGAGAGAAGAAGAGGATTGGAGACGCTTTTATTCTGTAAAAGGTAATTTTGGTTCTTTGTTTAGCAAATGTTTTCTTGTAATCTGAAAACCAATAAATCAGAAGCTTCTTTTGACAGATTGAGATCTCTGGTGAAGTGATTTAACTCATCCCAGTTGAAATGTTGAGGAATTGACGTCTTCTTCTCATAATTAGTGTCACTTTCGTTAGTAGCAGAAGGGTAATGGGAGAGACAACACTCGCCTTCATAGAGCTCTTGTAGCAGGTGACACATTGGGATCGGTACTTCTTCTGAGGGACTGGTTCTTGTGGAGACTAAGTCAAGATAAGTACACTAGCTACAGTAGCACCAATTGATTCTAGTAATATTTAATGGGCAGAAATAACAATAACCAAAGTGGATTAAAGTTCTCTCCAAACCATCAAATTTCAGACTTTTCTTTTTCCAGTAAACTGTCGCAAGTGTTCAGTACAAATTTAACAGACCTGATAAGTGCCCAGATTTTATCCTGATCACCAAGCCTAACTTCAAAGTATACAAGATAAGCTCTCTTTACAAAGTCACTAAGAGTTTTTCTGTTTTATTTTAACGTGCATTCTCCTCTTATGTAATAAAACACACAACTTCTACTTAACCCATTATATTTCTATTCAGCAACACAAATATAAGAATCTACAACACATTATGTCAACAACTCTCCCCTAAATACAAATATCACACTGACTAACTTCTATCTACATTACACGCCGAACTGCCTTCCCGAGAATTTCTCTCGAATGTAAAAGATTTCCCCTCCAACTCCCTCCAACAATTCAGTGGCACAGACGTCTACCGGCCTGAGCCTACAAACTATTACTATTCAACAATAGTGAAGGAAAAGGAGGGAACTGTGGTGAGAGAATGAGAACTCGACTTCTCGCTCGCACATTTTTCTCTCTCCCCCACTGATGTTTTAGCAAGTCGTTTTCTAAGCGGTTGACCTAAAGTCACCTATCATGACCTGTCAAATTCATTCAAGTTAACGGATGCTTGCTCCATCTAGTGGATTTTCCTGGAACTAAATGAATAGCAGACTGACAATACGGCAAATATACAGGAACCAGAACTTGCATGTGTGATTTAGAACTGCACAAAATGGAGTTAGAAATAAACATTTAGTGTAAGATTGCATGTAAAATAAATAAAATGGGAAAATGATTTCAAATTTAGAATCAGTGCCCCAAAATATAGCTATGATAATTTCTAAATCTTAGGAACAAAAAAAATTGTTTTCTTTATCAAAGGTAATTTATTTGCAAAGGTAATTTCTTCGCAATTACCTTCGTCAATCTTCTTCAAAAAATATTTTGCTCAATAGCAGAGCGAAAAAATGTAAAGTATAACTGTCGTAAGGTTGTTTCAATTTATTCAGAAACAAATACACATTTTATTTAGTAAATCCTCATGAAATATATGATTACATGATTTCTCTTTGTTGGTTTTCCTCATTTTTCGATAATTTCCGAACAGCGAATTTTTAAAAAAACAACTTTAAGTACTTTCTGCCTGTTAACTTAAAATAAATACTTAATGGAATAAATTTATTATGAGCAAACATGTGCATTACCTTTGCAACATTATATTTTAAAAAAACCTTGAAAAAACAATTCTACTGTGTGTGTGTGTGTGTGTGTGTGTGTGTGTGTGTGTGTGTGTGTGTGTGTGTGTGTGTGTGTGTGTGTGTGTAAATAAACAGAAGCAACAAGTGTGTTTGGGTTCTTGCCGGTGAGTCAGAGTGGGTGGTGCAACAGTTGCTGCACGTATTGATCCACCGCGGAACGCAACCGGCGTTTACGGCGTTTTATTCACAGTTGAAACTTTTTTTTGATAATGTAAATGGTAATTACCTCTTAATCAAATTTGTGCCAGAATGTTATATGCAGGATACGATTTATGAAACGTGTTCACCTGTAGGCCTATTACTGAGTAAATCTGTTGCTTATAATTAATTTAAAAAATGGGGATGATAGTTTTTGCAGATAGTTTTAAATAACTCTGTCAGCAATACAAAATATTTTTGAAAAAAGGGTTTTCTAGTCAGTAACTATGTTGTTTTATTCTGCCATCATAATTCTGTTAAAACCACGCTAAAACTTTTTGACATTGTTAAGCTTCTGCTTACCATTACAAATAAAAATTAATGGTGCCAAAATAGCTTTTAAATTTTTATTATTCGCTATAATAATTTTACTATTACAATCTGATCTTGAAAATATCAAAACAACAAACAAACATACAACTAATTTATATAAAGTGTTTATTATTTTTTTGTTGTAATTATTTGATATATATATATATATATATATATATATATATATATATTTGGTGTTTAACGTCCGACTATTGTGCACACTTGGGCTAATGCAGACGATGGAATGATTTACAGCGTATGAAAATGCCAAGCCCTCGCCGGGTATCGAACCCGGGTCCTTGGGGTGAAAGCCTAGTACGCTATTCACTAGGCCACCGAGGCGGCTTATATATATATATATATATATGATATATATATATGTGTGTGTGTGTGTGTATGTATATATGTATGTATGTATATATATATATATATATATATATATATATATATATATATATATATATATATAAACGTTTTAGTAAGAGTACGATTTCAAATTTTACTATAACATAAAGCTCAAACGGAAAACTTTTATGAATTTAGTACAGTAACTTGTATATTACCAAAATTTTAACAAATTGTGATGAACTGATTTGCAGTAATTGCTTCTAATTTTTAATGAAAACCTCTTTTGAAGAGTTCCTTGAAGAGTAAGTTTCATTATGTTATAATCGGATGTGAAACCCTTATTCCAGTATTTTCGGGAAAAGTAGGGTATTTTTTAATTGCTATGAGTTTACCAGTTAGGTCTATGCAGCGGGCATTCGTTTAATATTACGAAAAACAACGCTTCGTAGATTATGGAGGCTTTAAAAATATACATTACTTAAAAACAGACGAAGAACCGACGAAAAAACACAATGTAAATGTTTTCATTATATTGATCAACTTTTGTTTTCCTCTGATGTCATTCACAATTAGTAACCTTCTCGTATTTCAAATTTGTTGCACTGAAATCTTATGTCAGTTTAAAAATTTCTGCCAACATTCTTCCCAATCTTACATTTTTCGGTAATACCATTTTTCACTGATAACATCAAAACCAGAGTGATAAGAACCGCAAGTAACAGTCATACAAACATGACAGCCATGTAAGCGCTAACAATTCGAGATTGTCGAAAAGTTTACGCACTGTTCCTCTAGCCTTAGGCAGCATAAGAAAATACAATCCTCCAGAGCTATTACGATGCTGCCACAAAAACGACGCCATTGTCTAAATTATATTGTTCCCGAAATGTGGGTGGAACGGAGCACAATATATTCGCGGGGCAGCGCTGTCGTCCCTTTGGAATAAAGAGGTCTCCAATCTGCTGCTTGTTTATACTGAGGTCGACAGGCAAACAGATAAATTTTGTTGTTTTATTTATATCTGTAACGTGAGCACAGGCCTAGATAAATTCTGTAGGACCACTGACAGGTCGAATTGTCACGGACCTGCAGTAGACATTTCTTTTTTTTAAGCAAGAAACTTCTAAAAAGGATATGGACGTATTCTAACAATACTGGACGTATTTTTTGCAATATCCATATAATCACTCATTATTCACTGAATCTCCTACTCATGGTGAAATTAAGCACAGTTATTTCTTAGGCGTTACATAGTCAAAATAAATATTAATTTCTATAATTTAAATTTAAGGGATGAAACTCTCACTAAGCTTTATATGAAAAGTCCTACTTTTTTCACTCCCAATACATGTACAGAAATTAAATTTAACGTAGTTTTTTCACAAACTAAAATAGTATTTTTTATTATGTGTCTAACAATTGTTTAAATGTATTACAACATATGTTTCCTGCTTTAAGGGATATGTATTGTTATTTTATAAATTTATAAAACACGTAAAAATTGAGTACTGCAAAATAAAAAAAAAGATTCCATCAGATTTCATTCAAAAGTATATGATAACTTTTTACTAAATGTGTTTGGGCCTGAAATTTAAAGTTTAAACAAGTACAATAAAGTTTAAACAAGCACATTTTTGGTTTTAGTTCAATAAGAGGGATGAATAAAAGCAGAGTATACATAATTGAACTATATATCATCATTAACTGAGATAAAACAATAAAAACACCAACTCACTATTATCTCAAATTACGAATTGACAGAAACCCGAAAAAAATGTAATTTCATGGTTTAAAAATAACGTTAGGCCTATATTTGTTTTACATTATTCCATATATTTGAGTAAAAACGATTTTATAAAATTAGACCTAGACCTATATGTAGAAGTGGCGTCAAACACCTGGAGTAGATATCTTTAATAAAAATAAATTTAAAATGTATCTACAAATATTTGTTTTTAACAATCTTGTTTCAGACAATTTACCATTTTATATTTAAAAAAAGTATAATTTTGGAAGTAAATAAAATACTGAATTACGTCTTGCGTTTGCACTTTTTATTTAACTTCTTATAGGCCAAGTGTGCAAGAAATAAATATCATTTTTAAATTATTTTCGAAATAGCGACGGTTTAAAATGTTGATGTTCAATTTCTTGAAAATGATTGTAAAAAAATTATAAAGGAAAAAGATTTCTTTCTTTTAAATAAGAAAAAAATATGTTTTAGTTTTTTTTCTGTAAGTTAAAGGATAACAAACGATTAAGAAAAAACTTGAAACATTATTTCTTGATCGTTTTGTGAAACACATTAGGTTAGAATCTACTTTTGAATTGTTTTTAACAATTAGTTATTTTTTGTTAAAAATATTGTGCGTGGATAAACTTCTTCATTTCGAGATATTCGGAGGAATATTTTTTATAGTCTACATTTTTAAAAAAGATCAATCAATTAAAATGATTATGTTTTTGAAATTAAATTACCTGGTTTGTTGAAATTTCAAATTCATTAGATTAAACATTTTTCGTTGTACTTTTTAAAAAGAAAAATCAAAACCACGAATAGCTAAAAATTTATTTGAACACCTATTTTGTACACATATTTAACGATCATTAAAATATCGTTTGAAGATTTGAAGATATATACAAGAACCGTACTCATTTTACAGAACCTATTCTGCTTAAAGAAACCTTGATGGCACTTCTGAAAGCACGGAATCTAAAGACAAAATATTTGACTCTTTACCAATCACATATAAACTTTATTTCTCTAAGTAAGTAGAGATACCAGGCAAACTAAAAAAAAAATGTAAGAGATTGATTCTAACATCAAAATAATAAGGTAGTAAGTAAAGAGCAAGCAGCATTGCTTATCACATAGAGAGAGACTAAACCGAAAAAACTGGACAAACAGCGAATAGTGGCAGATCAAGATGGCTGATTACCGAAACAATGATCTAACGTTTTCTTGTGTTAAATAAATTACAAAGTTATATATTATGTTGCCAATACACCTCGATGTATTTGTGAATAAATATACTTCATAAGCTACAGTGTTAGTCAGTATTTGTTAACTGTAATGTTAAAGCTAATCAAATGAACCTTAAACAAAGATTAAATAAAATATAAACGTTTGTTGCAAAATATATTCGAATATGCATGCAACATTTGAGGTCGTTGCATTTGTTTTCGCTCGTTAAATAAATACATAAAATTTAATAAACCAACTTTAAAAATGTATAAATGAAAAGAAAAGTTAATATTGGCTTTTTCATATGCTTAAATTCACATGTACAGAATTTGTATTTTTCAACCTTCTTGGAAGTATTTCAATAATTAATTTACTGTGACTTACTGATTGGTTAAAATTAGAACAACATTTTTGATTATTTAATCTTTAATTCATCGTCTTACATGCAATTGTATTTATTATTCTAACTGAGCCAATCAACATATCCGTCTCCGAGGACTATCAGTTCTCCATCGAATCCTAAGCGAGCATCGTTCCTTAACAATTCTCTTTTGAGCTGTTTCGTCAATACCGTGTCCCCGAAAAGAAGAGCATATCTGAGATCCTTGTCGTAGCCTGAAAAATGCATATTTCATAGTTGATTATTTCAGTTCTTTAAAATTATTTAGGAAATTCTAAACACACGAAAATACCATTATCTAAAAATGATAATAAATTAAACACAACAATAAAGTCAACCCAAGCAATATTCGGCTTCGGTTATTCAGTACAGATGAATATTTTTCATATAGATCATTTATTTTACCAGTATATGCGAGGGTAATGTTCTTCTGTTTGTTTAAATAAAGACTTTTGCTATTCCATATTGTAACTTTATCAAAAACTTAGTTCTTTCACAGTAAAAGCTTTTCAAACAAAATATAATTGTAATAACTTTTTTCCAAAACAATTGTTAAACACATTTATTAATTAAGCAATAAAATATCATTTTTATATTTTTTATAATTAATAAAATAAAAGTAAGTCATGTAGCTTATTTGCCATTATAGTAGGTTTTTTTATTTAGAAAATAATATAGTTTTAATTTATTTTAAAAGTATATTAATAATATACTTGCATTCTTAACTGCAAGTATCAAGTTTGAGTAAAATATCTAGAATCACTTTAAATCCACTTAAAGACAATTTTTTAGTGGCTATTTTAAAAACATAATTTACTTTTGCTTAAGTACACGACAAAATTTGATTCAATCATCTTTATAAAAAATAGTTAGTTCTATAAATCGTGTTCCATAAATTATCAACCACTCGTTTTTATAACCAGGGTCAAACTTTTTATAACACAGTTTTTGAACAATATAGGTCTAGTCATTTTATAGACAAGTCCACAAACTGCCAGACATACTGCATTACAAAAAAATACTCACTTTTATTAAAGGGATATTAAAATAAAATATGTATTAATTAAGAGTTTATAACTATCTTACTAATTTCAAATATAAAATACGAATAGAGATAAAATAAATAATTATGCCATTACCAGTGTTATAGCACACATACATTTGTGCGTACGCGGAATCTTTGTATGCATAAAAGGTGACCTTATTCTTGATATTGGTAAGTACACCTGCAACAAAAATGTATTCAACATAAAATAAAATATTCTGTTATCAAAGATAAGCTAGAAAGATAGTTTAAGGGCTATTTTAAATTTTTAAATTCGTGGTCTTTAATTTCACATAAAACTCTATATTTTCCTGAATTAAGAGCTCTTAAAAAGTTGCTATAAAGGGTGAAAGTTCCCAAGAAAAATAAATGGTTAATGGAAATTATCAGTTGTAAATATTAATTGTTTCAATATTGGTTTCTATGGTAAGAGTTTAAATAATTAATTTTAAATGAACCTTCAGCATCGTTAACTTGACCCGCTAAATAGGTAGGGCTTCCCCTACTTATAAACAGTGAACTGCAAGATAGTTATTTTGTGTGAAATATTGTTGTATATTAAGAATTATTACTTTACTCAATATTTCTAAGCATGTATGCCTGTTTTAACTAACCTAAAACTTTATTGCTTTTAACGTCAAAAATATTTATTTTATTTTATGAGCGCTTACAGTACTGTATAAATATAAAACCAATAAAATGTATATTTTTTTGTATAGGAGAAATTTGGTACTTACAGTTTTCGTAGCAGGAAATATCTCAGCAATATTTTCACAAAAACAATGATTACAAAGTTAAGCATTTCCGCGTTTCCAATAAACGTTTTCCTCCTTTAACACTTATAACGAAAAATGTTTAATCACTCAAGTTATAAAGTGAAGCTGCTTACGAAACAAAGTGCTTACTAATCTCAGTGTTAAAGATTTAAAAAAATTATTAGTGAATAAGTCTGTGGTCCAAAAAATACCATATTCAAATTAAATTATTACAATTTGCTTACCATCACAATAGCATTTAATGTCAACAAGTAGTCTAAATTCAAAGGACAGTAGACCTCGCATTATATTCGTCGTTAATTTTTAGCGCTCATATTTTCCCCGCTCATTTAGCCGGTAACCTTAATATTTACGAAACGTATTACAGGACAAACATTTTTGGATATGTAATGATTTTTTCGATGTAAATTATGACAGGTTTTACCGTTCAGACAATATAACAAGAAGTAACCAGAAACTATTTTCTCAACATTGAATCAGAGCCCGCCATCTTGAAAGGGAGGTGAATGGGAAACAAGCTTACACTTAGTTCACTCGGCTTTATAAAAAAAAACCAGCCATGTGTTGGGTTGAAATTGCATACACTCATTACTGTTAAATCAGAGGCTTTCATCTTGAAACGGAAGTATGTAGGAAAATGTTACACATAAGTCATTTGGGTTTTATACCTTCATAACTTCATATTAAATTTCAAAAAAATCTTTCAGTGCATTTGGCTAAAATTTTAGCAATTGCATACACTCGTAAATCACAGACCGCCATCTTGAGTGGAAGTAAATGGGAGAAAATATTACGCATACGTCGTTTGGGTTTGATAAATGTTACCTCCGTAGTAAATTTCAAAACAATCGGTCACTGCGTTTAGCCAACACTTCGTAACACACACACACACACACGAACCAAATACGAAATGTCAACCAAACTTGAAACAGAGATGTCGCTTTGCTCGGTCAGTTTAAATTTGTATTAAATTATAAAAACAAGTATTTTTAAGACTTTTAAAACATACACTAATTTATAAATTTATCAGTGAACTTACCGTTGAGTATAAGAGATGTGAAAATAGTAGGACCTGAGACTTTATCTATGAGGTAGGCAATGTTGTTTTGTGTATCGTTATATCTGAAAATTTTAATTGTATTTAAAACTATTTACAACTAAATAAAAATTGTTTAATTGAGAATTCAAGCAATTAAAGCACTATGAATGAAATAAATACACTTAATTATATTAATATATGAAAAATCTATTTAAACAACATATTAAAAATAGGCAGGCATATTTGCAGAGAGGATGGAATACTTACCACTTGTATATACCTAATTTTACAAAGAATGCTTGTTTATAAAGCAATTAAAGCACTATGAATGAAATAAATACACTTAATTATATTAATATATGAAAAATCTATTTAAACAACATATTAAAAATAGGCAGGCATATTTGCAGAGAGGATGGAATACTTACCACTTGTATATACCTAATTTTACAAAGAATGCTTGTTTATAAAGCAATTAAAGCACTATGAATGAAATAAATACACTTAATTATATTAATATATGAAAAATCTATTTAAACAACATATTAAAAATAGGCAGGCATATTTGCAGAGAGGATGGAATACTTACCACTTGTATATACCTAATTTTACAAAGAATGCTTGTTTATAAGGGGTGAGGTATATACAGATTTATCCTTCTATTTTTGTTCCATATAGCAACAATATGTTAGCCCTAATAAAGCTTCAAAATGTGGGTAAGCATGGGTGAACTAAATAACTAATAATTAATGATAGAATGCATTGTGAGAGCAGAATGGATAAATAGAAGTGAGATATTTTTGATTATATAGATGGGATTGGAACATTTAATTAGGTACAAAATTATACTTTTACATTTAACTTATTGAAATTAAATTATTAAAATTCACTTACCATCACAATAGCCCTTAGTACAAACAGCTATACTATACACGCCATCAAATACAGGCTATTGTAATGGTTAAGGCTTAACTAATTTAATTAATATGAATGGTGATAATTAAAATGTATGAATGACATGTTTTTCATCAGTGTATATAAAGTGTATTTTATATTATTTTTTCATAGGAAGGTGCTATTTTTCATTTTTCTCAATGTAAAAAATAAAATATAAAATTACGGTGACAGTCTGTAATGAAACTAGGCCTTTAAAAACCAACGGTTAAATTTGGTAATGTAAGAAAAACTTACTTGTAATGTGGGAGAATAAGATATCGAGAAGAATATTTGACAGTTATTAAAAAAAGAATATATGAAGATAGCATACAAAAGAAAAACTAATGAATCTGTTGGGGATTATATGGAAGATTAAAAATGGAATGGATTTATGATATTTGATATCCTGAAGGATGATATTCTTCAGGATATAGACAAATGCAAGAAGGAAAAGAGAGACACCGTAGAATGGGAACGAAAAAGCATGAGAAAAAATTTTACGGAAACCTGGAAAGTTTTAGGAGGCTATTTTAAACAAATTTCGATATAACTGACGTTAATAAAGTAGAAACAGAAAAGAGAAAGAAGAAAAGAAAAAAAAGTAGGTGTGTTGACTAAAATACTACTCACAGATTTGCCGTGAAAATTGAGTACCATTTATCTTTTACTTTTATTGACGTCTCGCTGGCAGTTCTGTAACTTCTAAATTCGTCATTGTCTGGTCCAAGAGCGTATGTGTATTGGTTGTTGATAAACTAAAACAAAATTTCAAAGAACAACTTTGAATCTGTTAGTTCTGTTTGTTTTCTAGTCAATTATTGAGTTACTTCGAACCTTTAATGTATGAATTACATTTTTTGAACAAGTTTAATTCTACGATGAAAAAATACAGCAAAATTATTTATATTTTAGGTACAAAAACCGTCTGTTTTGTTTTATGCGTTTTAGCACTTACAAACTGTGCTTCTGAGTATTTAAAGCTTAGCTGTTTTCAAAAATCGATTCACGATAATTAGTGAAATGTATTACAAACATTCTTTATAATTTATAAAACTATTGCCAAAAAATTAATATTATTGCAAAGGTGTACCTTATTAAAATTAAAATTGATGTCTCCTCGAATGTTCTTGCAATCTGCCGAGTTTTGCGAATATTCAGGAGCTACAGTGCAAAGAGTGGAGAGTAAAACTAAGATTATCTTCATTCCTGAAACCATTTTGTTGTGACATTATTTTACAACCATAAGTTTACACAAAAGGCCACGGTAACAGCCTTAACTAGTTCAGCATATATAACTATTGCGAGATTGGTTAAAACCTGTTATTCTAGAGTGATTTTATGATTCTGTAGTGATACAATCATACCCCATTAACTACAGTTATTTTTATAAAATAACAACTTAAAGAACTTAAATGTTTTCTGTATTGTCTATTTTCAATAAAATAACTCATTTCGGAACTAAGAACAGTTAAGATATTTTGAAAGTCGCTGTAATATTCAATTGCCAATTACTCACAGATGTTGTCAAAAAATGCCATACTTTCAACAATAACACCGTGATAAATTATTGTTGCAAGAGTACGTTTTTGATACTTAATATCGCAACCCCGTAAGTGTGAGAACCATTATCAGACATGAATCTGTAAAAGTAATTTTCTATTATGTTCTAAAATGGAACTAATCTTACTGAGAAATGATTTATTACTAGTTTTAATTTTATTGTTTAATAAAAGTTTTCATAAATTCTTAATTATAATATTGCTGTACGAACTTTTGTAAACACGAAAGAAGTTATTTTCTCACGAGAATGTGTGAGTCTTGTGTTAATTAAACTTGTTAAATCTAAACAAAATCACCCGCTCATAACTTTTAACGTAACATTTCCATACCTTATTTTGAGTTCGTTAAAGTAATGGATCAGTTTACGTTAAAGTCTGATCGTTCAAAAAGTATACTATATTCGTGTAGGGTACAAAAAGTAACTTATCTTCCTTTTAATCGTTTATCCTTAAATTTATTTAATTTTGCAGTTGTTATAGTAATGTTTCTGTGTAATTAAACTAAAATAGCCAAGAACGTTGGCTTAATATTGGCTTGATTTTCTAAATGAAACTTATTTTTTGAACCTAATAATTTGATGTAAGAATCCGTGTATTTATTACTTTGAGAAACAATTATTTGTGTATGGGTTCACTTTTGTGTTCATCTTAAGTTTCAACAATTTAAAATGCTCTTGATTAGCGGTACTGATGTAACAAAGTTTTTAAAAAATGACTGTGTACATTGTGTTAACAAATTGTAATTGTTTTACAACAAATGCAATTGCATCCGCTTTTATAAATATTTAAAAACGTTTATAATATATTTATAAAAAAAACTAAACAAATCCGAAATATAAATTTACTACACGACACTCAACTCACCTGTTTGATGGTTCATCTGTGTCAAGTTAAAATTAATGACTGGCTTCGTTCAGGAAGGTTATATAGTCTGTGGCAGGTGTTTTTTTGAAAGCTTTAGTATTTGCTAAACGTCTGTCATTAGTCAAAGGCTGTCATTAAGAAACTATTTTTTTATACGAACTAATACGGTTTCAAAAAGAATTTACAGAGATAATGTAAAATCACAAAAAGATATCTGACATTTTGAAAGTGAATGTCGATTTAAAAGAATTGAATACATATATATTGCAGTACTTCTAAAACAATGTATTATTAACTTTTAAGTAATACATAAATATAAATTCGTTTAATTATGGTCTTCAAATTAAAAAAAATGATTATTGAGTTACAAAAAAATATAAAAATTTGAAATATCTTTTTTTTTCTTCTTCTTTTCGTTTCACCCTCTTTGGGGTACGCTGAATGAATCATTTCTTGCG
This sequence comes from Callitettix versicolor, assembly GCA_022606455.1. Taxonomy (NCBI): domain Eukaryota; kingdom Metazoa; phylum Arthropoda; class Insecta; order Hemiptera; family Cercopidae; genus Callitettix; species Callitettix versicolor. Next base: position 1,127,047 of record CM040191.1, on the reverse strand, counting down.
CGCTGTACTTTTCTTTGTTCCCAGTAGCTCTTCATTCTTTTCGATCTTCTTTTCCTCTCATCTTCCGAAATGACAGGTTTAGGTCTTATTTTGGTTTTATCTTGGAATCTTATTCTTTCGTCCTTGGTACTTATTTTATTATTATAAGTCTTTTTTATTATTATGGTCGTCTTTTTTTTTATTTTAATTTTTTTTATTTATATTTTTATATATTTTTATATATATATTTATATATATTTTTATATATTTATTTATATTTTATATATATTTTTATATATTTTTATTATTTTTATTTTTTAATTTATAATACATGGATCGGCTTTTACCATAACTAACTTCTTCACGTTTTAATGAAATCGTAAAAATATTTCACTGCTAGAGTTGAAATACTAGACAGTTTTGACAGTTTGATAGTTTTGAACAGTCATTCAACCGTGATTTGTATTTAAGTATTTTTTTATTTTATTATTTAATTATTGTTTTATATTTTATACTTAATGAAATAGCTTGTGTGCTACGAGAAGCTTATTTTACAAAAATATTAATATTAAGTAATAAAGAAATTTAGCATAAATATAACACCATCTTTAGATTATATTAAAATAAAAACTGTGTAAATATTTTACTTGTGAATATTAACTTTCTCGAAGAAAAGTACGTAAATTTGTCAGCCTAACAGTATATATTGGTCTGTCTTGAAGAGTTCAGGTTGAACCACTTTTCTTTGAGGGTACAGCTTATTTTCAAACTTACAAAACAATATTATACCTGCTTTAGAATACAATTATGCTAAAAACTTGTACTTTCAAGAAGATTGGACTGCGGCGCCTTATCATTGTACGTGAGGATATTTTTTTGAAAACAACTCTCCCTCAGCGATGGCTAAGACGAAGGAGAAGTACTTCGGAGTACCCATCACGGTACGCCATCCACATTACACGCTCACGAACTATTTGTGGTATTTTAAAGACAGTGTATAGCTCAAAACCAAGAGAATAGCAACAGCAATTTAAAGAGAAGATCGAAACTTCTTAGATACGGTACAATAATTAGTTTGTCGCTCTGTATTAGACCATTCTTATAGGTGTATTGTAGTCAACGGTGGTTGCTGTAAGCCCAAGCTTCTTAATGTATCATTAAACAACACAAGTGCCATGTATTTATAATTTATTTAAAAAATGAAATGTAACACTTTATATATTTTGTTAACATTTTTGTTAACATATAGCACTCCATATATATATATATATTTGATATGAATTTAAATTTAAATTCGATACTTTTTTTTAACAAAGTAACAAGAAAATGTGCGTTTTTATAAATAACAATTGTGGATTGAACTGACCTAATTTATAGATCATGTTCGATTTAAATAAATGATCATGAGTTGTACACAAGGCATGCCTAATGACTGTAATCAAAGACTATAAACATTTGGTTTACTATCGTTCAAAATATAAATTTGGTTTTTTTCCATAAATTTATGGAACTATTTGATGAAATTTTTTTCATAAATATATTTTTCATATTTTGACACAAATAATTATTCAATACAATAATAGATATTGTATCCGCCTTAAAGATATTTTAAAGTGTTTTATATATTATTTATAAAAAAATGTCTAAAAAAATACGAATTATAAATTGACTGTAAACGTCAAATTACACACTAAATTAACTGTTTGATTGCGTATTTGTATCAAGCTTAAATAAATGACGAACTTTGATCAGGAATGTTATACATAATGCATGATTGGTGATTTTTTTTAAGTATTTGCTACACGTCTGTTATTAGTTAAAGGCTATCATTCAAAAAATATTGTTTCTTATAGACCATATTAAAAATAAATCATAATGTTTTTGAAATGTATTATACAAAACTATCTCTGTCAAATTTTGGAAGCGAATATTCAGTAATTAATATTAAATAGTTTTGCATAAAAAATTATACGGTTAACTGTAATAAATAATTATTTTTATTTAATTCTGTAGTATTCAAAAATTAAGAATCATATCATACTATCAATTCTATAAAACGTAAACTTATCAACAATATTTGAGAGTAAGATGAAAATACTATATATAGTTTGTGTAGATTTTTTTAAAGAATTAATTTATTTTAAAATATAAACAAGCGGAATTTAAATTAAATTATAATTTTTTAAGTTTTGAATAACCACTATTTTAAATAAATATGTGTTTTCTGGTCAACCTGCTTACCTGTTAACTTGATTACTTTTCCATTAAAGTTGTAATAATATCGAGCTATAATTTGAAGGCTAATATTTAAATATTAGACTTATACAGTTTTGAAGAATCACTGGTAGTTTTTATTTCATGGTCTTACTACACTTTGTGACCACAAGCCCAGATTCTACAAAAGCTTATTTTACATAAAAGTCGTCAAATAATAGAGACATTTTGTATAATAATGGCAACATTATTAATAAAAATATAAAATAACTAATAAACTTTACTATAACATATATAATTTCATTCTAATTTTACTCTTTACCGTCGCAGCTGCAAATTTATGAACTTACAATTAAAAAATATTTACATTTTTTAAAGAAAGAAACGTTAATTGAAGTAAGTTTTGAAAAAATACGTTTAGAATTAGGATTTGTTTATAAAAACATATCAGGTTATATATTAATAAAAATAGTGCTTATACTTTCGAATAGTACAATTTTAAAATTATTAAAATACTAGCTGTTAATACTAGCCGTACTAGTTTTTGGTACTATACGGCTGGTATTTTTACGGCTGATATATTTATAGTTTTTAGTATTTTACGGCTGGTAAAATACTAGCCGTTGTGGTTTTGCCTGCAATTATAAATGTAGGAAATAAAATTTATAGTCGATTTGCAAAATAAAAATAGGTTCATTTCATTTTAATATATTTATATATACAATATTACACGATTTATGGTTTTCGGCTAAGACATATAAATTTTTGCTACTCGATACTCTAAAACAGGGTCCTGTCATATTTTAATAAAATACAGTATTATTAAAAAGTCACTATTATACAATTAAACTGGAATAGTATAGTGTTTATCTCAGGTACCTAAACCGTGTTCATACCAAATTTAATCTCAATTGGTCCAGTAGTTAAAGTGTGATTGAATAACAAACAAATAAACAAAAACAAACTTTCAGAAATACAATATGATTAGCTGTTACTCGTCACGGCTTAGCCCGCAATCATAATATACATTAAGGATCACGCATCACCGTGTAAGGACCAACAACCGTTTAAGTTAGGTTATGATGTATTATTTTAACGCATCACAGTGTTAGGTCCAACAACCGTATTAGTTAAGTTATGGAGTACTCTTTTTAAAAAAAAATAAATAAAGGTTTATTTAATGCATCACCGTACTAGGCCCAACAACTGTGTCAGTTAGGTTATGGAGTACTCTTTTTAAAAAAATAAATAAAGGTTTTTTTAATGCATCACCGTGTTAGGCCTAACAACCATGTTAGTTAGCTTATGGAGTATTCTTTGAAAAAAAACATAAAGATTTTTTCACGAATCACCATATTAGGCCTAACAACCATGTCAGTTAAGGTTTGGAGTACTCTTTAAAGAAAATAAAGGGTTTTTTTCACACATCACCATGATAGGCCCAACAACCATGTCAGTTGGGATATGTAGTATTCTTTAAAAAAATATAAAGGTTTTTTTACGCATCACCGTGATAGGCCCAAAAACCATGTCAGGATATGTAGTATTCTTTAAAAAAATATAATGGTTTTTTTACGCACCACCGTGTCAGACCTAACAACCGTGACAGTTAGGTTATGGAGTATTCTTTTTTTAAAAAAAATAGGTTTCTTATCACCCACAACCCGAGTTAAACGTATTTTTTATTGTTTTACCGATCTACAACACGGAACCGATTTTTGTGCGGTAGCAATTTTGAGGTTATTTCGGTCACATTTATTTTCGATTTTTATCGTACTTCTCGTAGTTTCTGTGCTTTTATAGTTTGGGTTCTTGCCTTTGGGTTCTTGCCTTTGGGTACGTATAACAAAGCGTTTATTAACAAAAATATCAAAAAATCCAGATAATACTATACTACATATTTACCATTTTTTCATATAATGTAATTGCACAAATATATATACTACCTGTCAATTAAAGTATCCTAATAAAATTGTATATGTTATATATTCTGCACTCTGCGTCGAAAACATTGAAAAGTCTTAAATGAGAAACACTAGATTGTGATTATTTGATCTAATGAAACTTAAAATAACAAAACTACAAACAATAAAGCAAACCAACTTTCACAAAGAGAAAATACTTACAATTATAGTAATTTTTAACGTATCGTAATCTGCACTCTCTTTTACATTTAATATTGAAAATTCAACACAAAGTAACAAATTAGTCAGTTTTGAAAAAAATTCACCTAAAATAATTTAAAATGTAACATTATAAGCAATAATTTTGCAATAAATAAAACACAAATTAAGATTCTTAAAATGGGATTAGATCTATGCCCATCTCAGGTGCCTAAATCTCATGTCCAATAAGCAGTAATTAAACCTAACTACAGTTAACATGCCACAAAATTAAATACTACATAATTATGTTGTGCTGGGTAAGTAGTATAATGACGTGTTTTAAAACGGGAATAGGCTAATGTTTATCTTAGATACTTAAACCATTTTCGTACCACGTTTCATCTCAATTGGTCCAGTGGTTAAAGCGTAATTAAATTACGCTTTATTATATTATATTAAATATTTAAATATTAAATATTAAATATTTATATTCATATTAAATATGAAACAAACACACAAACTTTCAGAAATATAATATGATTAAGATTAAGATAAACAAAATTGATATCATTGCAGTTTACCAGTTTTTTGTCATTTCAACTTACTATATAAATAAATTTTCAGAAATTAAAACAATAACACTTAGAATATTATCGGGCATAAAACGAGGTTTTTTAATTCTTTTATATTGTTTGGATATTATGGTTATCATAAAATGAACATAAATTTTTATTTTAAGTTTTTTATTTTTAAAGTCACACATAGTTATTATTAATATATTGAAAAATGAATGTATGTATAAACACTCATAGTATATTATGTATTTTCATTTTAAAATACAATATAATTAAAATTTAAATACATTTCATTATTCATCAGCATCGTCTTCCTCAGCGTTGCCTTTCCTTCGTTGCTGCTTACCAATCTCAACGAGTTTCGAGTTGAATTTCTGTTTTTTGTCGTTATCTATCAACTCTTGCCTTAGCTTTTTATCCAATTTCAAGTTACCGAAAATAAGAGTATACCGCATATCGTTTTTAGTTCCTTAAAATAAAAATTGAAATTAAAAATCAAATTATTATAGTATCAGACTAAACTAATAAAGCAGAAATTTTCTCTGACAATATAATTTGAATCTCTACCGAAAGACCTAATTTCCGTAGTTTTTAACTATGATAACAATAATGAAATTAGATTTTTTTAAAATAAAATAAAAACATGTTTAAACATTTAAAATTACCATTATTTTCAAACTGTTAAAAGAATTTTGCTAGTTAACGAAAGTGGCTACAATTAACATAATTGTGTCATGTCTAAATCAAAACGATCTAAAATGACAAACGTGAAAACACAGAACACACACACACACACACACACACACACACACACACACTCGATTACAATCAGGTTTCATTTTTGATTTAACTAATTTAACGTAAATGTTTAAATTTAGTAAATTTTAACACTAAGATTGTTAATGATCACTGATTAAGTAAATTTAAAAAAATTTTGAATCTTGTGTATTTCTAATTGTCTACAATTTATGGTTTATTATTACAAATAGAGTTTATTTTCGATTGACTTTAGCAAAACTTGTACTTTCGTGTACCGGACTTCTGATGCAGTAGCTATAGCTAAATCTAGCTCTTGCATCAGATACTCTATATTGTATTATTATTATTCAAATGAGAAAAGCTTAAAAAAACTCACCAAGATCTCCGCAAACTAAGAACTGAACATACTGTAATTCTTTGAATGCATACACGACAACTCTGAATGTGGAAACTGGGGCATCTGAAAAATAAAAACAAGATTAAAACTAAAATTTAGTTAAAAGTCCTTCTACCGATTTTCATAATACAAAAAGTGGTTTGAAATAATTAACAACATTACTCATAATTATTGAATACACTTTCAAATATTTGCGGCACGCAGCTGTCTGTCGGTGAAGAGATGGAATCAAATGTCAAAAATTATTTAAATCAGTTCTCAGTTTTAAGTATAAAATAAATATAAACGTAAATGCGAACGTTGATGGTCTAAAACACACACACACACACACACACACACACACACACACACACACACACACACACACACACACACACACACACACACACACACACACACACACACACACACACACACACACACACACACAACACACACACACACACCACAACACAACACAACACAAACATACACAACAACACAACACAACACACACACACACACACACACACACACCGCAACACAACAGACACACAGAACACAACACACACACAACACACACAAAACACACACGCAACACACAACATACACACACACACACACACACACACACACTACTCACAAACACACACCACAACACAAAACACACGCACATACACACACCAACACAACACACACACACACACACACACACACACACACACACACACACAACACAACACAACACAACACACACACACACACACACACAAACACACACAACAACACAAAGCACACACACACACACACACCGTAACAAAACATAACACACACACACACACACACACCGCAACACAACATAACACACACAGACACACACCGCAACAAAATACAACATACACACCATAACACAAAACACACGCGCGCGCGCACACACACACACACACACACACACACACACACACACACACACACACACACACACACACACACACACACACACACACACACACACACACACACACACACACACACACACACACACACACACATACACACATACACACAAACACATACAATTTTTAAACGACCCTCGAAAAATGAATTAGAGAATTATTTTGGCCATTTAAACATGTACTATACCAATTATGTAGCAAACTGGAATGTATATTTTTATTCAAAACTAGTGAGGTCAGTATCGGCGCTGGGTCTGTACCTTACCATGATGGCCGTTCCAATTGCTAATTTTCTCAATGGAAATTCACTAATAAAGTTTATGTATAGAAAAAAAATAATCTTTTAAAAAAATAGCAGTTTTTGATTCTATCAAAATTAACATAAATTAAATGAATATACCAAATGTGAGTAACAAATGTATACGGTTTTCAATTTAGCAAGAACATAACAATACTCTAAGACTTACAGTTACAAAATATTAGGTTTTACGTAATAAACGTGTACTGTTGAATCTATTTAAGAAAAGGAATTATCGGTTTTAATTAATTTTAAAATTTGTACAGTATTACTGTTTTTATCAGTAAATAACCAGAGTTTTGAAAACTAAACAGATGTTGTTTTCTGATAAAATAAATACAAATACATAAATGAGTACCTATTTTACATAAATTATTTATTTTAAGCAAATATATTTTAAATTTGAGATAAATAAAAATAATAAATTGAAGCTGATTTTGAAAACAAATGTTATTTATTATTTTATATATTAACTAAGACTGTTGTTAAGCCTAAATAAATTTTGATAGTAAGACAGGCGAAAAGTTTCTGTTTGGTTTTAATAGAGTCAATGGTATTAATATTTAAAACAACTATTTCCTATAAACAGTTTGAAATGAGACTTGTTTTTGCAAAAATATTAAACAAATTGTTTTCGTCTAATCAAGAACTTTCAAATAAGTTACAAGAATATAAAAATGTATGTTATAATTTTTAAAATATTTAAAATTTGTGTTTAAATAGTTTACTTGCCATTTTTTATAATTGTATCTATTACTTCATTTCCATTCCATTGGTTAATAGCATAATATATATTATCTTGACTACCATTAAATCTGAAACAATCAATAATTGATTATTTTAAGCAATAAATAATTATTACATAGACACTTCTTTTTAAAGACTTACAAATAAACAATTACCTAACTATTTGGTAATAGCCATCGTAATAATAAATTAAGCGGATTGACCGTATTAAAATGTAATAAACTTACAATTTGTGAATAAATTATTTTCGATTTTACAGTTTTGTTTAAATATTTTACGCTTTTAATGTTAAAATATTTTACAAGAAATTTTGTGTCATTGTTTTTCTGTGTGTGTGTGTGTGTGTGTGTGTGTGTGTGTGTGTGTGTGTGTGTGTGTGTGTGTGTGTGTGTGTGTGTGTTTAACGTCCACTTGGGGTAATGCAGACTTGTGCACACTTGGGGTAATGCAGACGATGAGATGATTTATAGCGCATGAAAATGCCAAGCCCTGGCCGGGAATCGAACCCGGGTCCTCGGGGTGAAAGCCCAGACGCTATCAACTATGCCACCGATGCGGCTCTCATTGTTTTTATTTATTTGACCTTCCGAAAATCATTTGACATTTAGCGCTAAACCTTCCATGGTATTTGTTATTTCTTTTCTTCAACTATAATGGTTGACGGGATAACTTACTGAACAACAATGAAACGCTGGAAGACCTATTTGTTTTGGAATGAATTTCCTCAGCTAGATTTAACAAATTTGACAATACAAAATGAGCTATTAAACAGATATGAATTACTGTAACACTCCAAACCAGTAGCACCATAAAATGGGCAGCAAAGTAGCGTTTGAAATGTTTTTTACGTATATGTGAAAGAGAAAAAATCCAATGAGACCAATTTTGTATTATTTTATTTTTAATTCGAATATTGGAAAAAAGCTCAAATGAATATTGTTCAGGGTGGCATCATACGAGGGTTGTCCGTAAAGTAAGGTTCCTAAGTGACCATAACCGCTGCGAACGTTGTTACGCAGGATCCAGTGCCCCTTGGCTTGCAGCTTGTTCCTCCACTTTCAATTTCCACTCCGCGATCGGTCTGTGACGCTCAGTCTTGGCTTGGTAGACGTTACTAATGGAGTTGTCTTTTCTGTCTCCCACCAGGTGCGATTTACGCTCTGTGTGCAAAAAAAACTGCGCCGGTGGACATTCATATCCAACTGTGGGAAGTCTGCGGAGAAAAATGTATGAGCATACAACAAGTGCACAAATGGTGGAGAGAATACAAACGTTCATGATGAACAGCGTTTCGGACGAAACGATTGCAAAAGTGGAAGAAGCAATGCTGAACGATCGAAGGGTGACTGTTTGGGAGCTCTCCGAGATGATCCCTGATGTCAGCAAGACCTAGATTGATAAAATGTTGACAGACCATTTAGGGTATAGCAAGGTTTGTGCAAAATTGTTCCCAAGACAGCTTACAGCAGATCACAAACGGCAACGGATTAATACGGCCCGCGAATTTCTTCAGGCCCACGAAACCCATGGCGAAACATTCTTGCACTATATTGTCACTGGGGACGAGACCTGGGTACACCACACGACACCGGAAAATAAAGAACAATCACGTCAGTGGAAACATCCAGAGTCGCCGAAGCCACGGAAATTCAAACAAACACTGTCTGCCGGTAAAGTCATGGCGAGCGTGTTTTGGAACAGGAGGGGTTATTGTTGTGCGAATTCATGGATACCGGCACAACAATAAATGGTGATCGTTACTGTGAGACGTTAAGAAACCTTCGCCGAGCGATACAAAACAAGAGGAGAGGCATGCTCACGAAGGGAGTTTATTTCCATCACGACAACGCTCGTCCACACACCGCCCGTGTAACAACAGATCTCGTCAATCAATTTGGATAGGATATTGCCACACATCCGCCCTATAGCCCGGACTTAGCCCCAAGTGACTACCATCTCTTCCCTAATTTGAGGAAACACTTAGGTGGGACGCATTTCAGTACTGGAGAGGAGCTGAAAGGTGAAGTTTTAAGCTACCTTCGCGGCGCGGCGGGAGAGTTTTTCGACTCAGGCATACAAAAGATGGTTCACCGTTTGCAAAAATTCATCGATTTCTACGTCGATTATGTTGATAAATAGAAAAAAGTATAAGCTTTCCAAAAATGTATTATTCAATGCAAATAAACATGTTTTTCATTGCGAAAAATTATTGGGAACCTTATTTTACGTACAACCCTAGTACTTTCAAAGAAAACTTGTAAAACAAAGTTTATATAATTTTTTAATGTTCGCAATTATAACTGCTAATAAATTACCAGAAATAAAACTTGTTTAGGCTAATATCAATATAAATTTCTTAATAAAGTCAAAATGTTTCTACCAAAAATGTTCCTATTATTATTTTTAATTTCGGAAAATTTGTTTTTATAATTCTAGCAAGACAGCTGTTATTAGCGATTGTCAAACATGCATGCACTTTTTGATAGTATTAAGACTTTTGTTAAATCACAGAGCTGCCAAGTTATATTCCTTTAATAAAAAGAGAAGTAACTAGAAAACAGAATGTATTTATAAAGAAAGGACTTACTTGTTGACAGTTAGGATGACGTACCATTTGCCTTTATCCTCGAAAGTGGTTTCATAACCAGATTCATAGTCTTTAACTGTAGGATCATCCGTTAACATCGCAATTCTATATTGATAGCCAGCAAACTGAATGTAAAAACAAAAAGTATATTTTAATTTGATAGTAGGAAAATATGTGTTTGTGTTATATTAATATATACACATGTATTATTGTTGTCATTGTTATTCTAGAACATTTGGTATTATTAACAACACAATTTTTATTAAACTATCGGAAAACAAAATTAAACTGATATTTTTACTTAAATATAATGGTCAATACATCGAAGCATGTATTAATTGTCCTTGTGCCATTGTTTTAAATATAAGTTACGTATTAAAAACAATGGATCAGCTGACTTTCTAGTCGTTTGCACTACAGTGACGCGGAATGTATCGCTTGATGTGTATTTAACTAATTTAAGTGCAGTTATATGTAACTGCACTTTCTAGATTGTATTTAATGCCTAAACAAAGCAAAAGTAATTTGAATCTTATTTAACTTACCCTGTCAAAGAGACATCAGTGTAAAAAAAACCTTCTATCATTGTTAGTGAATTTTTAACAAATGCCGTTGTTGAGATCCATTAATAAAAAAAATATGTAAAATATAAAATAACCCGAAAAAAATTTTCATTTTCATCCAAACTAGCTTCACAAATTTTTTGTCCCTTTTCCGACCTAACGTGTAAGGGGTGCTTTACGACAGATAGACAGGCAGAAAAACATGAAAGAGAATTTAAATAGATTTGTCTACGAATCTAAACACGATTTAAATAATAATAATATTTATATTTTGTCTGACATAAATGACTTTGACCTTTAAATGAATGTGTAAAATATCTAATGAAACATAGTTAGTTCTTTCTGGAAACAAATTTCATATTAACAAAATTATAATATTTTTCCTTTATTCGTTTAAAAATTACAGCTATTTCAACTGTTTCGTAGTAAAACGTAAAATAGGAATTCGATAAGGATGTGTTTCTTTTTTAATTTAGAGTAAAGGTCTTGCTGGTTTTTTCTTTAATTACAATTAGCAATTTAAATCATTCATAGGACCTTTCAAAACACCAGTTTGTTAAATCAAGACTTACCTTGAGAAAATCATAATTTGTGGCTTTTGTAACTACTTCTTTAGTGCATGTTGGCACATCAAGTTTATTTCCACCAGAACTGGCACCAAATACTTGAGGAGCTACCAAACACAAGGTAGCTAATACAGCTAAGAGCATCTTCATAATTGTTGTTCTGGACAAAAGAGTAATTTATTACTTACAATAAGCCTGATTAACTGATTTTACACTACACTATCACAAAACAAAATAAAACTCCTACTAATACTTAAATTAAATGAACAACACATCGAAACATATATTAATTGTCCGAACTTGCATTGTTTTAAATAAAATTACATATTAACAATAATGGATCAGCTGATTTTCTGGTCGGTTATTGCTTTCTCGTAGTTTTAACAAGTTATTGAGTTCTCTCAATAACAAATAACATATAATAATAGTTATTTTGTTCTTAATACATTCTACTGCACCCTGCATCTTTTACTATAATTCTTACGACAGTCGGTTACCAACTGTTTTTAAATGTACAATTACATTAGAATTTTTCAAATCTCAATTTGTATTTCCATTCTCTAGTGCTTTTCTTTGACATTATTTTATAATAATAATAATAATAAGTAATTACATACATACATACATACACACACATATATATATATATATATATATATATATATATATATATATATATATATATATATATATATTATACACTATATACTATATACTATATTATAATAATATCTTTTATTATGATATACTGATATATTTGATAAGTAATCATTTTCCAACTCAAATGAAGTCAGATCAACCTCTTGATAACTGACTTTACAGAACATTCTTTGATTCAATCGTTTACCTTAATCTCAAGTAATTTAAATTTATCATTATCAGTTTTTTAAAATTATTTAGGTTTTGACAGTTTTAATAAACTCACTAAGAAATTTTAAAAAAATTGTGTATGCAATTTTGCAATTGTTAAGCGTTAATATTATTTTCTGCTTTCTTTTAACTGGGTATAAATTCAAAAATAATAGGTTATTTTACTTTTTTCAATTTATATTTTAAAAAATGTAACAATTTTCGTTTGCAAAATAAATTTAAAAATAATATTTTGAAATGCTTTTTAGCAATATTTATTCGTAACAGTATCTTTCAATGTATTAAGAGAAAACTGAAATAATTATTTTCAAAACATTAATAACAAAACCGAAGTAATTTCTAATAATCTAATTTGAATTTGTGGTAAATTTGGTTGATATAATGTTTAAATAGTTATAATGATACAGGTATTTCTTTATATTTTTTTTATTTTAATGTAGATATAAAAATTTGTAAACCTCTAAAATAAATATTGATACCATCAAAAATACAATTTTTATTTATTCTACCATATTTTTTAACTATTAAATACATTATAACATGAGGTTTCAAATAAAAATTTTAAAAGTTTAAGATTTGATTTGTTTAAAACAATTCGAAATTTTTATACATTGTCATAAACGCAAAACGTTAAGGAAAACAAAAGAAATTAAAACACAAAACAAATGAAACGAACATTCAAATAATTGTTGAGTAAAAAACAAAGCAAAATTATTAAAATCTTGTAACTGTAAATAACTTATACATTATTTTTTTAAATGGTTTTCATAATTTTTTCAAAATTATATATATATATATATATATATATATAAATTTAAAAAATAAATCGCGTTTTTGAACATCAGGAACAAAAAAATAATTTACTAAAGACAATTGTTACTATTATAACTAACCATGTTTTCATGTCAATCTAAATATTATTTCATAACGAATTTATATTTATTTTTATGTTTTGGACTCCTAATATAGATGAAGTAAGATATACAAACTAAACTTAATGATTTTGATGAAATATTAACAAACCATAAATAAAAATAATTATAAAATTAAATTAAGAGATGTTTATTAACTACGACCAAATTGTAGCCAATTGTAAATTTAATTGCAATATTGTGAAAATATACAATATTGTATATTCGAAATATAAAATATTGCAAATTGTAAATATATTTATTGCAAATATGAAAATTGTAACCCACTGTAGCATTTACTACAGATTGCTATTTTTTACACACACACACACATATACATGTTTACACACAGAAATATGAAAATATACAATGACCTCTACATGGATTATGACATATTTATATTGAAATTAAAGGATTTAATAGAACGTCTGAAAACAATTTGACATTTTAATTAAAAATTAATTTGTAAAACGTAATTAATTACACATATAATTTGATCCTTTAAAATTTATATTATCAAATCTGTTATAAATTAACAGTACATTGTGGTTTAAAGTTAGGTTCACCAAATTATAGATGAAGTTTTGTATTGTATTCTGAAACAGTCATTACCTAAACTAATGATAGAATACCACTCAAATTTATTTTATTTTATTATTCTTTTTTTTAAATATGTAGTTACAATGGTTTAATAAAAAGTAACAATAATGGTTATATTAAACATACAAAAATAATTCATTTTCATAAATTTTCTCAATAAATGTAACAAATTGTACAACGGCAGGACTAAAAGTTGATTATACTTACCAAATTTTTATTCAATTGATTCCTAGCTACTTTGCAAAATTCCTATATATATATATGTAGAGATGATCACGTGATTTTTGTTAGCTGTTTTGTATCACTTGACATTGAGTACAATACATATTTTATTTGTTTTGTGTTGTAAAACATATTTTTTAATGACGCAAATTCTAAACTAAATATTAATTCCCTACTATACAATAACATTTAATTGCGTCTTACTTTTAAGGTCATTCATTGTTTTGCTAGTGTGGACGAATTGGTCCAACACACACACACACACACACACACACACACACACACACACACAATAAAAATATAACTATTTGTATAACAATTTTGGTATTGATTTGTCTTAAATTTTGGTTACAGAGAGAACAAAATCGGTTTAGTACCACTAACAAAATGTAAAGAGTAAAACTGGTCTGTACCAATATCTTATTATAATTCATACATATGTGTGTATTATATCTGGCTTGTATTATTGTATTTTGAAGTTGTTGATTGTGATAGTGACGTGTTCTTCAATGTATCGTAAAGAATTTGCGTATTGTGTATTTTAAATAAACCTATATTATTTTGTTTTGAAATTAAATTAAAAATACTATACTGTTGGCACCCAGGTGTCTCTGTAACGTAATAGAAGCTTATCGCCGACTCAAACAATATAACTTTTTTTTGAAAAATCTGATTTCATTAACGTCATTAAAATTATAAAGTTAAATTTCAAAATTTCCGCTATTTTGAGCTAGAACGTATTTCGTTGGGTAATGTACTGTTTCGAGTTATACGAAAATCTATTTTAGTACCACGTTTTCTACTAATCAATCGAAAATTTAAAACGCAAAACACATTCTTGTGCTCTTGCCATAATACACGCACACAAAAATGGAGACGTAAGAAATTGCTTGGAATAATATTGAAAACAATATTTATCTCGAAGTACCCAAAACGGTAAAAAATTAACGTGAAATGATAAAATTTAACTAAAAATAACTAACTTTAATTATTGCAGTTTTCTCGACAAAAGTATTAGCACATAGACATTTTATAGTTCGGGTTCCAGTCAGCTGTTTGCAAAGATAAGTTAGATGCCTGACGGACAAAAGTAATGTATTCGGATAAATTACAAAAAATAGAAAAATAATATATTAAAAATTGTTTTGAAGTAGTTCTTATAATTTACGGTGTTTGGATTTAAATAGTGTACAACAAAATAATGTGATTAAATGAATAGTTAATAATTATTGTGTTTTACTGAATATTAATCTATATACTGCAATAGTAATGAAAATAAAAGTTAGAAAAAATATGATCTTCAATACAAATTTTTATATTTTAATATCTGTTGGTAATAGATTGTGAGTAAGTTTGTTTATCAACAAAATTCGTTCAACATTATCAAAACGGCAGCCATTTCAAATCTTTAAAAATTCACGATTTTGTCTGAAATATTAAAAAATAATAATTTAACAATTATAATTTCAAACTCTAACTAACGGTAAAAACTGCACATTAGTAGCAGTAGCATTTAAAATTTTAAAATTAGTTCAAATTAAGAATATGACGGCGGTCTGGATAGTTTTAATTTTTGTACTTTCATTGCACGCCGGATGTTTAAAATGCTAATAAAAACTTACTTTAGTGCTGTTTTCATGGTGAAATTTCAAAATGAGGTTATAATATAAAACTGTTTTGGGGAGGGGGATTCGCTTCCATCACATCAGCGAAATAGCTGAGTATCACGACTATTTATTTATTTTTGTAAATAAAGGAAAAATTTTTAGAGCATTAATGTGGCGTTTTTTGAACCAATACAAAACTAATTCAATTTTACTTTTATTACTGCAGAAAATGAGTTTTAAGATAAACCTTCAAAATTTTGACTTGGGTGAAACAAACAACTTGATTGAAGTAGTGTGAAATAAAACAGCTGATGTTTGCGGGTAAACGAATTTGAGATGTCATTAACGGACAGCTGCCGAGGGTTAGTAGTGAAACCAAAGACGGAAAAGCTTTCTTTCAGAACAGAATAAATATTTAAACAAACTCGTTACTCTAAAAGCATTTTTTATTTTAAAATTAACACTTCTCAAGTACTCGCTTAGTTTACATCGCACTGGGATTCGACATCAATTGAGTTCAAGTTATACAAATTGTTATAAGGAAAGTAATTTATATTTGTGATTATTTTAATGTTATGCTCCTTTTTAGTTGTCAGTTGGTTAAAATTGTATATAATATTTAATGGCCTATTGTATTGCTTTTAAAAACACAAAATCTGGCTAAAGGATTGTAAGTCAAATCTAAATTAATTGGTTTAAACTCATTTCAATATTGCCTTTGTTTCTTGTACCTTGTATTTTAGTTTATATGATTTTTTTATGTAAAAAAATAATTAGTTTTAACATTTTTTCTTAGGGCCTAGTCAGTATATTATGTACTTTGTAGTCTAATAAATTCATATTATTATTAATATAGTGAAATCAGATTTTTAATAAATATAAGCAATTTATGAATATTAAAAAAAAAATTATGCAGTAGCTATTTTAAAACAGTTGACAGAAATTTCCTAGTTTAACCCTTCATGAACGCTTCAGTAGCCCATACTAAAATGGAAATTAACTAATAATAGACAATATAATATTGCGTCGTTTGTTGTTTGAAAGCAATTGTTTCAGATCAGTTGCTGTTTGTTCAGTTTGAAAACATATGCTTTATATTTTACAAAATTCTTTGTAGACACAGATGCAATTCGAAATAAACACATCTGTTGAAAGGAAAAAATAAAATTGCGTCATGTTTTTAGGTATTGTATAGAGAATGATGTGGCACTTTTTTGTTTAAATTTTTATGGAACAAAATTAATAAAACGATTGAACTGAAAATTTGAAATTTTACGTCGTTGATTAATAGTTTAGTAGTATCAAATTTTTGTATTACTTAACATTCCCTAATTTTAGCTGCTTCTTTTACCAGCATGTAAACAAAGCTAGAGTAAACAGAAATGTATTTTTAAAAATTGTTAAACAAAGGTTCAAAGTATTTCAATTTATCTTTAAGCAATTAAAGTAGTCTAATTTCATAATTTCTTTTCTCTTTATTCGAAACAGTAAATTTTATTTATTTCAAAATTTGCTGTATTGACTTACTGATTTTAATATGTAACTAAAATTGAACAAAATCTGTTCAATATTTTTGAAGATAGTTACCAGGTTTCTTGGCAAGTATATTAAGGTCATATGTGGACCATATTTGAACGAAATTTTATGAAGTCGATAAAAATAACGTTTGATAAAATCTAATATTTTTAAATTGTATAGGATTTATTTTTACAAAAAAAAACGTGTGTTGTTGAAATATCTCTCGTTCAGAGATATGTCTGAACAACAACTTTAATAGCTTGGTAGTCTCCAGCAATGTGCACGCTTGCAAGCTAAATATTTCTAGAATTTAAGATACAAAACAAATATTTTAGCTGCTTCATGTGGAAATAACCTGGACTAAATAAAACAGTAAATGTAATACTTTTTTAACAAACATACATTTTTTTAAACAAGTTTTAAGAGTGCACAATGAGTTTCAAGTTGAAATCTTAGAAATTGGCTATAAACAGTGCGACACAAATTAAAGTTTTATTTCCTGAAAATTGTACAATGCAAGCAAATTTTTAAAATATCGCTTTAAACAAAGCATAAATTTTATTTTGTTTTCAAATTGTTTACAATATTAAACCACATGTCAATAAGCGGAAAGTTAAAATAATTTAAAGTTTTTGAAGCTTCGCACGGAAGTAAGAATCATGTTTTAAATTTGCATTTTGAATTCCAAAACGATTTATTAAAATATTCTGGATTATACAGCTGCAAATCGCGTGTATTTTTACAAGCACAAAAATAAATTTTAAAAACTGATTATGCATCTCAAATTTCAAAGCATATGAGTAAACCGTTTATAAGTATGTAAAACTGTATAAAGATCTGGTTAAAATATGTTTAATGTACTTTTTGAAAACTGTGAAAACTAGAAACATATAAAGGCAATAAGTGCGTTAAGCAGGACGAGTCAAGTGACTCTAGTTTAGACATTTTTAGTAATACCGATCTGAACCTCGGTATGTACTTTGAAAACGTATTTACCAACGTCAACATGAACATGTTGACCCTAAAATATTAAAAATAACCAGTCTATAGCCATTACACACACGAAAAAAATTACCTTTCCAGGAATAAACGGTTCCTTTTTACCATACACTGTTTTAGTTCAGCCAATTTTTAAGATGTCGACTTTAAACTCAATCATGTACTTTGTAAATATCCGTATGTATAACACAAACAACTGTAATTTCAAATTTAAGTGAACATTTTCTCCTCCCGTATCGTATTAGAGTTATGAAGTTCCATTGCATTCTAAATTGTATGTTTTTATATTTATAGAGTAGATAATAAACTCTTGCAAATTTAATTTTACTAGTTCTCTGGAATTTCAGAACTAATATTAAGTTCTGTTCACTAATATTTAATAAAATTTTACAGGTTCTGCAATATTTAAAAATTATTAAATATATATTATAAAGAATTGGTATAGTATGTATATGAACAACAGATACTTTTCAAAACATATGCTTGTACTTCTGGTTACGATTTAATTAGGAAGTAACGCAAAGTCTGTTTAAAAAGGTTATAACTAAACAAATGTTTATAATAATTATTAATAATAATAAGTCAGTATAACTAGTATTTTTTGTTATTGAAATATGTAGGTATTTGGGAATATTAGTAACTAAAATCATTATTCTAATTAATTGTGTTTTAATTAATTTAATTTTTCTTAATAACATTTTATTACATTAGGCAGCGTTAGGAATGTATGCAAAGCAATGTGGGGGGGGAGTGTAGGACCAACGACTACAAGGTTCTGAAGCCAGTTATTTAATTGTCAAATATCACCTTTAAAACTTCTGAATTAGTTATGTAATAATTTATTATATTCGATTATAATTTATCAAAACACAGATATTCTGGTAATATATTAAATTTTTTAAATATTTGCTCAAAAATACACTTAAAAACGTTATTATTTCATATTAAAAAATAGCTTGTTAATCCTGTGCATTTAGAGAATATTTTTTTGTAATTTAAAAGAAGGCAATATTATTAAAACTTCGATATTTTAAAAAACGGATTTTGTTTATCAAAAACAACATTGACAATGCTTTCAATGTTTTACCAGAAGAAATTCTATCAACACATCTGAGATATTTTATTTGATTACTTAACGAAAAATAAAACAATTTGGTGGTCATGAAAAATAACGATTTTGATATTTCAATGAATCTCTCCATTTTCAGATACCCTGATTTTAAAAAAGTGGTTTTTTATTTGATGCCTTTCCGTTAGTGTGTAAAATTGTAGAATCGATTTTCTTGAAATCGGATTTATGACTGGTTTTCACAAGAACATTATTTCGGAAGGATAATTCATAAAACCAAGTTTTTAAGCAATTTTGTAAAGGAAAACTGTTCGAAATCTCCAGTAAGGATTTTAGTAGAGCTTTATTCAAATTTACTTAATACGTACCCAGATAGGAGTTATGGCGTGTAATATCCTGGAATATTTTTGTTTTTTTAATAGTATAAACAAAAAATTGAAATATCGAAGTAGTTTTCTCAAAAATAATATTAGATTTTTCTTAAAGGTTGGTTTTACTTAAAGATTAGTAAATTATTTCAGATTTAACTCAGAGAAAAGGCGGGTTAGAATTAGTTTCCTTAACAATAATTATTTCAGTCCTTAATCTTAGAAAACAATTTAAGTAATTGAAAATATGCACAAGCACTTTCCTGAAGTGCCTAAAGCATATTGAAAGTAATGCACCAAAACGCAAAATAACAATTTTTCAATGTTATCCTAACAACACAAGAACAGTAATTTTAAAAAAACGTAAAAAATCAAAATGATTACGTAGTTAAATGCCGTCATTAAACTAACCTTATTATTTCAATTTTATACAAATAAATGAGAGCTTTATTAAACAGTTTGAGCAACTGTATGATTGTACTTTTATGTTTGTACACACTAATTCAGCTTTCAATTATTAGTTTTTCAAGTGAATAATACCATCTGTTATTCCAAGAATTCGTATAAAAGTTATTTGAACTATTTTTTTTAATTTTATTTATCTATTTGATTGTTTAAGAAGGACTCCTAAGCTTATGAAATAATATCGTTCAGTAAAATTTAAAGAACGTATTACGGGTCATAATAGCAATCATATTAGCTCATTTTTCAATAGATATTCAAAACGTGCCCTATCAAAAATAACTTATTTAATTTACAATAGTTTTACTACACTTCAATAAGTGTTCTTGGAGCTGTATATTTGCTTTTACGATAGTTTGTTGAGAAGGACTGCTTAATGTACTTTCTTTTAGTGCTCAGTAGACTGTTTCTTATCGTCAGGTTACATTAATTAAGACATCGATGTACAATAATAATGCGTATGTTAGCTACACATTTTACACTCAACACAAATTTTACACTCAATAACTGTATTGTATACTCTTACAGTAGAAAATTATTTCATTTAAAAGTTAATTTGTATGTATTATTGGTGGCAAAGGCATATTTTAGGCTATTTTTAAAATACAAACACACGCATGTTTCTCATAGAAGCAAACACGAATATATTCTCAATTGTTTACAATTCATTTTTTTTTTATTTAAAAAGTTTGCTACTTCTATGCGCTACGTACTACATTCAACTACCGGGCATCGATCGATAAGGCATTCGATTTTGTCAAGTCTCAAAACCGGAGTATAAGGTTCTTATTGCTTCACCTATCACACTAAATGTGGTGCACAGAAAAACTAAAAGGTACGCTTTGTTATAAAAAGGTACACTAGAGTTGACGTTACACGAGGTCTCGTTGATAAAATTATGAACAATCTTGATTAATAATATTACAATAGAAAATGTTAACAAATTTATTGTACCAGATAGGATCATTTTATATTTGTCTCAAACGAACGCTTTTGTCTGTACGAACAATTTCATACATTTTATTTCCCACTATTGAAAAAAAATGTTGGTTGTGTGAAAAATCGATCTTTAAATTTCGGTGAATCTTTTCGTTTTGATCTCAGTAATATTAAAAGTGTGCTCGATATTAGCAACTAGAATTCAAGTAATTGGATTATCTGGTGCTAGGAACGCTGCAAGTTGCAAGGGAAAAGGGCGAGACGTTTGAGAAAATAAGTACTATTATCTATGTAAATATAGTTGAACATTCTGCCGCAAGAAGCCAGCAGCAGCAAACGATCACCTACCTCTCATAAGGGTTTTCATTCTGGTACGTTTATATTTAATGCCGTTTATTAATGTGA
Organism: Callitettix versicolor; assembly: GCA_022606455.1. Lineage (NCBI taxonomy): Eukaryota > Metazoa > Arthropoda > Insecta > Hemiptera > Cercopidae > Callitettix > Callitettix versicolor. The sequence continues at coordinate 1,105,352 of CM040191.1, read as the reverse complement.
GTGTGTATTTAACTGTGTGTGTGTGTGTGTTTGTTTGTTTTATCCACACTAGCAAAAATAAATTGATATTATTAATATCTTGGACAAATTTGTTTTTCAACAAAATTCGGATTTAAAAATTAGAATTTTTTTATCTTTGTTCTTTTATACTTTTACGAGAATCTGACTCCGCAATAGTAATCAAAGTTAAAATCAGCGTAATGAGCATTTTTAATTTTTAAAACCAAATTTAAAGTATAAAAATAAATTTGACGATGGTTTAGGATTCATTTTCTTTTTTCAAATGTAACTTAAAAACGAAAAATTTCTATAAATGTAGATAAAAAATAATAATGGACGTAAGATAAAAAAAATAATGGACGTAATTTATTTGAACCATGTCAGAGTGATAACTGTACGACTTTGTGTTATATTATTTTTAAACCAAAAAAATCACATTTTCAAAAATATAAAAGATAAAAAATAGACTATATCTTACAATGATTAGTTTTATTTTTGTTTTTTTATTTAAGTACAAAAAGCCGCTTACACAAATGCTAATTATTTATTTTTTTAAACAAGCTTCTATCACGTCAGTAAAACACGAAAGCCGAGATTTCGTAACTGATCAACTAACTTAATATAAAAATAACGACGCAATAACATTATTGAACAAAGAACTTTAAAAACTAATTCATATTCAGTTTATAATTTGCGTCATTTAGAAAAATGTTTTTGTCAATTTAAACAAATGTATTAAGTATTGTATACAACGTCAAATGATGACATACAGCCTGTAAAAAACACCTGATCTTCCCTATATATAGGCAGGAATGATCAAAGTAGATATTACTCAATTGAACGTACAATTTGGTGAGTATACCCTACGTTTAATCTTGCTATTATAAAATGTGTTACATTTATTGAAAAAATTTACAAAAATACATTAGTTTTTAAGTTTACTGTAACCGTTACTATTACTTTTTGTTTAAAAACATAAATAATAAAATGAAATAAAATTCAATGGTGTACTATCACTCGTTTAGGTACTGATTGTTCCAGAAAACAATATAAAACCTTATCTACGATATTGATGAAACTAATGTTAAGTAGTAAGATCGTGTTAGTTGGAAAAAGATTTGATAATTTAATTTTTAAGAGCTCAAAATAAATACATATGTGTTATCTATTAATTTTCTTTTTAATTTTAATTAAAACAGTAAAGTAGTTTTCACAATTTGTATACGATATAATTTCATTATAACCACGTCATACTTAAACTATGTGGTGGATATTAAATGTTTGAATATTTCTGTGTGTAAATATGTATACATATATGACATTATGTGTGAAACGTGGTATTCCGTAAACAATAATAATCAATTAATTTAATTTACTTCAGTTATTTGTAATTGTTGTGTGTTGTTATTTCAATTAAAAATCAATTATTCTAGTTTGCACAGCTTCACCTATATTAATAACCATATAAATAAATAAATAAATAAATATATATATATTCGTTATGCAAAGTTTATATTGACATAAAAACCTGGTCATAACTAATAATAATAATTTTCTCTACCATTAATATTTAGTGTCTAATGTTGTATAAATATTCTTTTGATATATATGATATATATATATATATATATATATATATATATGACTTTTAAAGGCAAACATTAGAAGTATCAGTACCATTGATATATATCACAGAAAGAGGGATTTATGTAAAGTGAAACGAGACTAAAAAGGCACTTATATAGTTACATTTTAAAAAAATTATTATTAAAATTACAATTTAATTTTGTTAGAAATAGGCTACAAAATGACAAAAGAAAGTCTAAGAGAATTTTATTTTAGTAAAATTTACAAATATAACAATTAAATAAACAATATTGGAGATTAACAAAAAGTGTTTATGTTTGGAATGGGATTTATGTTCAAGAATATCAGTGATTGCTAAATGTAATGTGACTTTAAGTTTAAAAAAATCAGGGACATTAGAAGGTAGTACGAGTCAAACATTTTTAATTTTGAGTTTGAATAATGAGAATTATTATTTATGTGAGATTATAGCTGTAAGGATATACGGGGCTGGACTTTGAAACATTATCACAAAATTTAAATTGATCACAATAAATTACCGTGTATTAGTACATTGTGTTAAAGTAAATATTTCAGTAAGACTATTCTGAAATAACATATATATATATATATATATATATATATATATATGTGTGTGTGTGTGTGTGTATAATTTATATATATTATTTATATATAATATATATTTAAAATTTATATACATGACTGGGTTAACTATTGTAAGATTTTAAAAAATTTAGTGAAACCTTATGCATATTTTCAAAAACAAGTAAGATAAAAATGTTTTCAATTTTTCGAATGTCAGGAATGTTTCAAGTTTCTAAAAAAAATATGTACTCTTAAATGTTCTTTTTAAAGATGTATTCTAATATTATTTTAGTGTTTAAAAGTTGTACTTTGCTATCAAGTCGGCAAGGTCAGTCTGCTGCGTCTCTGAACTTGCGCCCAAAAGGTCGTAAGAGTAAAACTATAGTTACTGCATTAACTTCCGCTAACGCCAATCTCTAGACTTCATCGGTATAATAGGTACAATTTGTCTGCATACCATTATTATTTATTTGCATCCAAATTTTTAACCTAAAATATTTAACTTACTCCTTAATTCCTTAACTTAATCCTTAAACTGCAAAGGTACACTTATACGTATTAAATCGTTTTTTATTTTGTTTTTGGTTTTTCATTATTTATCTTAGGTTTAACTTACATTTGTTGACTCTTTTTTGTAATATATCTAATTAAAAAGCTTATTGTTGTATATAAGACAAAAAATAAGATTTATAAAAAACAATATACAATATTAGAATAAAGATATTCCTAATAGACTCAACAAATGTAAAATTAACAAAGTTATGAAAGACGGAAGAATTCACTTAATTCATTCATTTTATATTATACACATCATTCATAAAAATATGTGTGTACTCAAAAAAATACAAATTTTATAAGCTATTAAAATAATATTTAAAGTATTTAGTAAAATATTTAATAAAATTCGTCTAACATTAAAATGTAAAAACATACTGTACACATTTTATTTCACGTATTTCAAAACGTGTCCTAAAATATAACAAATGTTTACTTTAGACCTTCACATTCATTAACCATAACTTACAATCGTATTTCGGTAATAATTATTAATAATACTTCTTTTTTCTGTTACAAATCCCCATATTATTTGCAATTATTTAAAAGTTAAATAACTTGAATATTTTGAATATACTCAATATAACGTTACTGATTTTCTAGTGATGAGAATAGGTTTGTAAATTTTGAAAACTTACGAAAATAATTTAAAAAATAACGCTGTATATTCTGAGTTAAATGTTTTCAAAAAATGTATTTAAATAAAAAAAACTCTATCTTTTGATAAATATTTTCGCTTAAATTAATTTTTTGTTTAGCTAAACTTTTTACTTATTTTAAATTCCAAAGCTATTACCTCATGTAAGCCTATATCTTCAAGTATCACTACGTTTTTTGTATTTATAATTCTTTAATGAAATTGTCAAGAACTTGAAAAATTAAAATGTAATTTTTTATGAGTTGAGAATTTATTATAATTTACAGAACATAAAATATTTTGTCATTTGTAAATTAATTTACTACTTTTTCAGTCAAATATTTATATATGTTAAATAAAACTTTAAAGATAATATTTATATACTTCTTCTTGTATTGATTAGAAGTTTTGTAAACAGTTTCAAGATTAATTACATTGAGATTTAGTGTGTTAAACACCAATATTTTTACAATAATTTAGGTCTACATTTTCATAGAGTATATTCTTTTTTACGGTAATAACAATTAGGTTTTAAAATTATATAAGTTTAAGAAAATGTATTTAAGAAATTGCAGACGTTTTTTAAAATTTAAGAAAAGTTGGGAAGAAATAAAAATTATGTTTTACTAGAATATATATTTAAATTAAACAAAATTGTATTTTCGTTTTGTCTTGTTTATTTATTTATAACAATTTTTTTTTCTTTTAGTGTGATGTTTGCATTTTAATTACTATTTGGTTTCGTTTAACTTTCCGCGTAAACCAAAATTTTCAAAAATATTACTAAATATTTTTTTTAAATATTAAAATCAATTTCTAGACTTTTCAAAATTTATTTTTGAAAACTTATAAATTATTTAATATTTTAAAAAATGTAATACGGTGAATAAAGGTATTTATGATTGATCTTATGGACACGTCATTTATTAAAAATTGTAAAACGCACAAATATTAAGAGGAAAAAATTAAATTATTATCAAAAAAAATTAATCACTTTTGCGACTAAAATATTATCAAAAAAACATATGAATGTATTAGGAAGAAGAGATGTATTAGGAATGATGTCTGTCCTGACTTATCAAATCATGACTGTCCAATGTTTCGCGTCTGCGTAAATACGCTTCTAAAATAAACAGCAGTAAGTAGTAAGTTATTGCTTTGTCCAGGACAACAATTATGAAGATGCTCTTAGCTGTGTTAGCTACCTTGTGTTTGGTAGCTCTTCATGTATGTGATGCCAGTTCTTGTGACAAAAAGCGAGAAGGACCAAAATGCACTAAAGAAGTAGTTACGAAAGCCACCAATTATGACTTTCTCAAGGTAAGTTTAAGTAACTGCTACTTTAAAATATTCTATAAAGGACTTTAATTAGAACTAAAGAAATCATAAATATTTTTACTGTAAGTTAAATTAGAAACACCGACTTCCAATTTTACATATTACTACGAAACAGTTGAAGTAGGCGTCATTTTTAAACGAGTAAAGGAAAAATATTTCCAGAGAGAAGTAAGCATTTTAGTTTAGATATATTACATATTCATTAATAATACATAATCACTTATTTCTGAAAAATATATAGGTATTGTTATTTAAAATTTATTTAGTTTCGTAGAGAAAGCTAGTTAAGTTCTCGAGCTTAACTGCCTATCTCTAGTTAAGTTTCTACCTATCTGTTGTAAAGCACCACTTACTCGTACACGATGTGCCTGATTATTATTTTATATTTTCGCTAGTGAGCCAGTGCAACTTTTCGAATTTAATGGGAAAAAATAATAGACAGCCATCTATAGTAACTAACTATCAACAATGTTGGACGTTATGTATAAAATAAAAAAAAAAGTTATCTATGTGGCAACCTTCCATGTTGGTATATGAACGAAAAAGAAAAGAGTTTAGCTGAAAATTAGTTACTATAGCACACTAATCTTTAATTCACTACTTGTATTTCAGGATTACTGTACATATCGTCCTAAAAAAAATAGTTGAAAAATTATGTAATCCTATTATTTCTTGTAAATAGGAACTTTTGTTAAAATAGACGTCATAGTTATATTAATTAATTTTATGAACTGTTAATAATACAACGTCATTCATTATATTTGGTTTATTTAATACAATATCCCCGACTTTGTTCTATTTTCGTATTTAAAATTATATTCTATAAAATTAATGACTGAATTTTAACATAGTACTTCACTGAAATATTTACAAATGAAACCTACTCTAACGGATTTTACATTACAAACCTAAATTAGGCTACAGTATTTACTATGTTCTGAAAGCAGAGTCTTTTATTTAATAACACTTACATAAGGGATCTGACTTAGATTTGTTTACTGATTAGGACAGTAATTATTTAAATCTTGAAAACAGTAATAATTCAAATATTACTTTAAACGATGTTTTTCTTAGCAATCAGCTGTCTTAGTATACACACGATTATTTGTCACCTATGCTTGTATTGTGCTACACTCTTACCAGGGTACTTTATACGAGTATTACTCCTGGAATTTTCTTTACAGAATTTTAACAGTTTTATGTAGGTTTTATTTTATTGTAAAGTCTTTAAATGAAAAAGTATCAGACATGATAGTTCCGTGGTATTCTGACAAAACTGTAGATACCTAAAAATTCTAGTTTTTAAATGAGGCAGATCATTATTTTTGGAATAAAACCGATCGGAATGCTTAGCGTAATATGTGAAAATTTTATCTAGTGTGATGTATTATTTGAAACGAATTATACCGATTCCGAATACACACACACACACACACACACACACACACACACACACACACAAACAGGCACTTATATATATATATATATATATATATATATATATATATATATATATATATATATATAGAGAGAGAGAGAGAGAGAGAGAGAGAGAGAGAGAGATTGTAATGAAATGTACAAACACTAGTGTTTGTTAAATCTTGCAAATTTAAACTCTTTACATCCCTTATAATTTTTACGGTATAATTTACACCTTTTATATATATATATATATATATATATATAATAATAATAATAATAATAATTTATATATATATATATATATATATATATATATATATTAACGTCCGACTATGCATACTTGGGCTAATGCAGACGATGGGATGATTTAGAGCGTATGAAAATGCAAGGCTCTGGCCGGGAATCGAACCCGGGTACTCGGGGTGAAAGCCCAGTACGCTATCAACTAGGGCACCGATATATATATATATATATATATATATATATATATATATATATATATATATATATATATATATATATATATATATATATAATATTACTTATGATTATTATAAAAATGTATTATTAATAAATAATTTAGGAGTCATTAAAGCGTTTTGAAAAATTGCGACAAATTTATAAGACTACTTTAGATAAAAACAAAGATATTTTTCGGGAACCTTTATATATTTTTCAATTTTTTTTTATTTACGGATCTCAACAAAGGAATTTCTAAAAAATTAACTAAAAACTTTAGAAGGTTTTTTTACACCGAATTTCTCTTTGACATGCTAAATGAAATACGATGTAAAGTATGTTTTGTTTGTTTGAGCATCAAATTCAATCTACATAGTGCACTTAAATCATACGCTGCAAAGTTACATTCAGTGTCACTGTAGTGCAAAGAGACGGAAGTCAGCTGATCCACTCTTGGTAATAAATAATTTATATTTGAAACAATGCGTCCACGGACAATTAATACGTAATTCGATGTTCTCATCATTTTATTTAGGTAATACGCGCACTAGTAGTTTTGTTTCTTTCTTTTAGCTTAGTAAACAATCTGTTGTTAGTAATATCAAATGATCCAGACTAACAACGTCAACAATATATATATATATATATATATATATATATATATATATATATATATTATTTTAACAGTAAATTAAAATATATATTTTGTTTTTACTTTCAGTTCGCTGGGTATCAATACAGAATAGCGTTGTTAACGGATGATCCTACAGTAAAAGATTATGAATCTGGTTTTGAAACCACTTTTCAGGTTAATGGTGACTGGTACGTCATCCTAACAGTAAACAAGTAAGTCCTGCCTTTATGAATGAATTCCGTTCTCTTGTTACTTCTATTTTTATGAAACGAATATACGGTAAATATAAGACTTGGCAGTTTTTATGATAGAATCTAAATTGTAGTGCATTTAGGCCTAAACGAAGTTAAATTTTAGTCACTAAATTACCAATAATAATTGCGACATTAAAAATGTTTACAAACATTGTTTTTCACGTTTTTCGAAAACATGGTTCTACCATAAGCAGCGTTCATCAAGGTATTTTAACTTCCAATATTTAAGTTTAAAATAGAAAAAAATAAATTTTACTCTCACTGGATTTTGTCTCTTTCATATATTCGTACAAGACTTTTTACACAACTTTGTTACCCATTTTACTGTACGCGACTGGATTGGAGACTTACAATAACACATAGCTGTTTATGTTTCATTTTTAACGTAAAATTTATTAAAACTAGCCGAGAAAATTCAACCCAAAAACAACACATCTTTGAAAGTTTTACTTTTGTCCAGTAATAATCACAGCAACCCTTTCAATTGAAAAAAATATTAATAAATAACAAATTATATGTAAGGTTTAGTCCTAAAATTTCAATGTTTTCGGAAGATCGGATAAAGAAAAATAATGACACAAAGTTTCTTGTAAAACATCAAAAATTTCAATTTGTTTTATTTTAATTAGCTTACTTTACTTAATTTGATTACTATGATCCCATAATAAGCTAAATGTTTATTTGTGAACCTTTATATATAAATATCTTTGTGATAATTATTTTTGTTTATTATAATTAATTATTGATTGTTTCAGATTTGATGGTAGTCAAGAAAATATATATTATGCTATTGACCAATGGAATGGAAATGAAGTAATAGACACAATTGTAAAGAATGGCAAGTATATGGTTTCAATATATTAAGCAAATAACACATTTTTTAATAAATATTTAAAAATTATTAATTTTTGAATTATAATTATAAATTATTTTAATTTTTAATTATAATTATAATTAATTTTAATTTCAATTAAAATTATTTAATTAAATTATAACTAAAATTATTTTAAATTTCAATTAATAGTTGTAAGAGATAGTTTCATATTTGTGTGACTTATTTAAAAGTTCTTGGTTAGGCGTAAATAACTATTATAATAATTATTAACTTAGCAAATACTTTGTTTTATTAGTTTATATCAAAGAATTAATTTAAATATTAATAACATTTGCTTTTGTAAAACCAAACGGAAAATTATGCGACCATTTTTTATAAAACCGTATTTTTGCAGCTATAATTAACAATCTTAGGCTAACAGAATAAGTACTAAACCTGACTTTTACATCTCTTTTGAGGGAACGTTTAAAGTGTGCGTGTGTGTGTGTCTTTTAGCTTGTAACGTTTGCAATTATGGTCCGATATTATTCAAATTTGGCGCGAAAATCGATTACTGTAATAGCTTGGACAAGTGCGTTAACAAGAGAAATTATTTTATTATTTTCAAAATGGCAATACATCAAATATTTAAAAATTCACAACCATTTTGCCTCATTTTCATTTAAAGTCCTTTTGCAACATTATGATTACCGTTAACAACTGCACCAATTAGCATTTTAAGTTTTCAAAATTCCTGAATATTAAGAATTTTTTTGAGGCGTTAAACGATTATTTTCGTATTTCCAATGTAATTTGATCGTATAAAATGCTAATGCATGGAGATTTTTTTATAGCTTATCAAGATGGTGAAATGAGAATTTGAAAAATGGTGAGATAAAAAAATAATTTTGGAAATTTGCTTCTATAACATCACCGACAGACAGCTAGGTCATGATTCAATATGATGATTCATCATATTGATCAATCATGATTCAATATGATTGAATCTATGTTAAATAAACTGAATAATTATGAGTAGACACTAATGTTGTTAATTATTTTAAACCATCATTTTTTATTATAAATGTGGTTAGAAGGACTAAATATTAGACTTTTGATTTTGTTTTTGTTTTCTAGATGCCCCAGTTTCCACATTCAGAGTTGTCGTGTATGCATTCAAAGAATTACAGTATGTTCAATTCTTAGTTTGCGGGGATGTCGGTGAGTTTGTTTAAAGTAATATTAATACTCTTTTAAGTAATAGGCTAATAATACATATAGAGTAACTGATGCAAGAGACAAATTTTAGCTATAGTTATTCCATCAGAGGCTTGGTCCACTAGAATAAAAGTTTCGTTAAAAACAATCGAAAATGATTCTCCTCGTAATAATAAATCATAAATTTTAACGATAGGCATTGCACAAAATTCCCAAACGTTTAATATTTACTTATCGAAAATTGCAAAATAACCTTGACTCTTTCAAAAACCAGTGTTCATTGAACAAGCTATAAGTTCATATCTAATTGAGCGTTTTAAAAATTTTAAGTTACATTAGTAAAATAAAAAATTAACACTGATTTGCTGTCATATTTATTTGCAAATTTGTATTGATAAACACCTTGTAAGACCTTTAATTTACAGCCTATCATAAGCACATTTTGAAGTTCAAATGGAGAGAAACAGAGAGAGAAACATATATATATATATATATATATATATATAGAGAGAGAGAGAGAGAGAGAGAGAGAGAGAGAGAGAGAGAGAAGAGGAGGGGGAGTGAGAGTGTTCAACAATTTAAAATTGGCAGCAATTTAAAATATAATTTAAAATGTATGTATTTTTTTTAATATTTTGGAAAATGTAATTTCGTAATTGTAACCATTTTTAAAAACTATGTATATTAGCTTTTCAATTTTTCAAACTCCGCTGTAATACAAAATAGGCCTATAATCCGTTTTGCTTTAAACTACATTGTCATAGAAAATTACTGCTATATTACTTTTTAATTTACTGCTAAATTAATTCGATTTGGAAATATGATTTGTGTTTAAGGAACCACAAACGACATGAGATTTACTCTTATTTTTGGTAACGTGAAAATGGATAAAAAACTTAAGCAAGAGTTGATAGACAACGACAAGAAACAGAACTTCAACTCTAATCTCGTTGAAATTGGTAAGCAGCAACATAGAAAAACCAACGCGGAAGAGGAATCTGCTGATGAATAATAAGGAGTGTGTAAAAATGTAATTATAATATATTTTAAAACGATAATACATATTACATTATGAGTGTTTATAATGTTTAAACAAATAATAAAACTTGCAAGAAGAAATTTATCTCGTGTCTATTTTGTTGATATAAATGACATATTTTTTTCAATATAAGGATTTACGTTTAGTTGTTAATAATTACCTCAGAAAAAACTGCATAATTTAATTAGAATTGAGAAGATAAGCAAATTTTTCTTATATATTTTTGCACAACTGCTTAAGTAAAAATAATGTTTAACTCCAGTTAAGTATTTCTTTGGAAAAGTTGTTCTTTGGTGACTAGCAAAAAATATAAATATAAATGTATACTACATAAATTTTGCTATAATTTGTTAATAACAACGAGTGAATATAAAAATATAGAAGTAAAAATAAACATTAATGCACACTTTATGATAACAATAATTTATCCGAAAAGACGATTTAATGTCGTGCGAGCATCTGGGCACCTGTGTAGACAACTACCAAAATGCACAAATAACCTAAAGAAATTGGATCTATAAAAAATTAATTTTTGACAATATATCAAAAATTTGAACATTAGGTGTATACTACAGAATTATAAATTATATACTACGTAAACTATATTTAGTGTATTTTACAATCGGTCGAAACTAACTAACTATATGTGTATGTATATATATATATATATATATATATATATATATATATATATATATATATATATATATATATATATATATATATATGCACGCGCACGCAGGCACGCAGGCACGCACGCACTCACGCACTCACGCACTCACACACACACACACACACACACACACACACACACACACACACACACACACACACACACACACACACACACACACACACACACACACAAACACAAACACAAACACGCACATACACACCAACATTCGTTAAGCAATTCTAAAAAGTAAGGTAATAATATAATTATTGGTATTTTATTAAACATATTTATTTAACAAAATAATGCTCTGTGGATGAGTCTTTACATAGTACCTCATGCCATACATTCCTTCTGGTAAATGTTGGAACAGGAGACGTGTGTAGACTCAAGAGCGGACTTACGCGCCTCCACGCGGTACAGAGTGGGCTCAATGCCCCCGCAGGGGGGTGCAGACTAGCTGCACCTATTGAGAGGATTTAGACGTCCCTCGCGGTACCCGAGTCTAACACACTCTTACACTTAAAACACTACACTTACGACTTTCACACTTACATTTAGGTAATCCCAAGCTAAGGTGGAACAGCTTACGCCGAGGGTTGCATGGTTAAGGGGGAGCTTAGCTTTTAGTATGCGAACTCTGGATACCGGGCGACCTCTAGTTTCAATACCTGCTGGGCTCTGTATGGGTGGACACTTATCTTTCCAAGCTATTTGTGGGACTTTTAATGGACACTAGACGAATTGTTATTAACAACACTCAAAACCCTGGGGTATTTGCAGAAATAGACCTGGGTGGGGAGAATCAGACCTAGTGGAGTGGTAAGATGTAATAACCTTCATGGGTAATCCCATATTAAACGTCTCTTAAGTAAACTTCTTTTTGGAGGACTCAAAGAGGCAGCAGATGTCCTGGGCAGAACACAACTCAGGAGGGCTATAGGGTTAATACAGGGCACTGTAGTCTGACTGTGCAAATGAACAGTATAGGTATGTACCATGGAGAAACCGTGTTTAGGTTGTGCAGGAAGGAAGAGGAAACTGCAGGTAACATAATTTATGAATGTGAGGCTCTTGCTAGTAAGAGGCTAGGAGTTTTTGGTTTCCAAGACCCTAGGGATCTTTAGCAGAATGAGCTAGCCAGTAGGTTGTTGGAACTTATTAAGGGCACCAATCTGCTGAACTAGGTATTTTTAAGAGGTTTAGTAGCACAATAGGTCAGTCGATCGCAGTGTCTTGGGTTGTAATAATCGCTTCCTATAGCCTCTAATCTTTAATATTAATCTTAACAAAATAATTCGAAAGTGCCCGCTTTTATTACGATGGATAATGCTTATGGATTTCATGGAGACAGTTTTGAGAGCATTTGATTTTCGACAATTGATAATGAGTTGTACACAAGACGGTTATAATGTTTTTAATCAAAAACTGTGCACATTTGGTTTAAAATTGTCCGAAATATATTTTCGATAAATGTAAAACTGCAAATTCTGTATCCGCTTTAATTATATTTTGAAAATGTTTTATAATTTATTACTAAAATTTCAAAAAAATCCAAATTATAAATTGTCTGTAATTTAAAAGTTACACCAACTCATCTGCTTCATGACTTATCTGTGTCAAAATAAATGGGTTTAGGTTAAGTAGGTTTTATATATATATATATATATATATATATATATATATATAATATAAATTTGCCTTTCTTAGACATTTTGCCATTTTTCGCTTTTAAAAAATAATGAAACTGCAAAGAAGGCACTGCCAAGTCCTGGCGCTGGTCAAAATTCGCTTTTAAGATCCTGTTCCCCATGCACGGAATACGCCAACTGGAGTTAGCATGTATGGGTTTACAAAATTTGTATTTCAATTTAAATAAATTATTTGTAATTGTTTATGTTCGAAGTAATTAATTCTTGTCGCGTCGACGAATGAACTTGTTCACTATTTACTTTAATTGGAAGATCTGGTGTCGTACCCGAATCTGACCTTTGGACAAAGGCTACCGCTAGGTCATCTACCATTCCTTCCGATTTTCATAACTCCGATTTGACTTGGCCGATTTTTTGTGTTCAGGGTGTCATTTTTTCTAACTTAATGCCCTGAATCAACTGATACTTGAACGGTGTTTCTAGGCCTATGGGTTCCGAATTTCGTACTTTTCTATTGCTTTCCCTGGTTAAACCTGAGTAATTCCTATTATATATTTTTTAGTAATTATCTTTTAACCTGTACATTATTTATTTAAGAAGGAATGATTACATAATTATTTAAGAATTTATAATTTCATCCCAGCAATTTATTTATCTGAAATTATTTATAAATTTGTAGCGTTTGAATAATTCGTTCGTTGAACTACTGGCATTTCAAGGTAGCAGAAGAGTAAATCAAAATTTTAGTTGAACCCATAGTTTCGACGTTTTAGTGTTTTTCTATTGCTTTCAGTGTTTGAATCTGAGTAATTCCTATTTTATAGTCCCTAGGAATTATCTGTTACCTGTACATAAGTTATTTAAGAATTTATGACTTCGTCCCAGCAACGTATTTATCCTGTCTGTAATTACTTACAAGTTTAGCCTATCTATTTCACCACTATTTTACCTCATTGGGGTGGTTTGTGTAAAAGTTATGTAGCCTATGATTCTCGTAGTCAAGTGAGGAATCCAACGAACTAAAATAGATCAAAATCGGACGAGACGTTGGTTATGATAGAACAAAGAAACACACACACACACACATGTGTTCTTTCTATCTGCAAGTACCGATATATATATATATATATATATATATATATATATATATATATATACTTCTTTTTTGGCAGTCTTGTAAAAACACGTAAAGCTGTTTTTGAACATACTCGTACGGTATAATGCGAGTACATTTATTTTAAAATGTGCTACTTACAGGTAATAATATTTTTAATTCTGTCATAAAATTCAAAAAGGTTTTTTATTGGTTTCTTGTTTTAGTTCCGACATTTCTAGGTTTAACTTAAATCAAAGTGTTTTCCAAAAATCTAACCAATTATAGCTATTAGAACTGACAACTTATTCTTAAGCAGAAACTTTCAGTTTAGCTAAAATCATTGACATCAAATATTCATTTTGAAACTTAACGGGATTAGAAGAAACATTAAATATAGCAATGTTTCAATCACACTTTGATATTAACATATTTAATATCATATCTTTTCAACCTTTCTTTAAAATAAGAGCTGTCATTCCAAGTTGTATATTTAAATATTTCTTAAAATTCTCTTTTACGATTTGTTTAAAAAACCATATAATTGAATTTTAATAAAGTACTTAGCCTATTGTAATAATTTTAATAAAGAGTTAGATTCAACACTTATGTACAGTGATGAACTGTCCATCACAAGATCAGACTGTACTAAACTAACTTAACAAAAGCTTGTTAACATTGCAGTGAGAATGCAAAAAGCTATATATATATATATATATATATATATATATATATATATATATATATATATATATATATATTATTATTATTATTATTATTATTATTATTATTATTATCTGCGTATAGACCCTGTTGGATCACGCAAAGGGCTCCGACTCATGTCTTGCTCCTTCTAATCCTCCACACCTCCCTCATCCAGTCCCCATGGATCCCGTCCATTTTACCCCTGCTCTCTTTGGGATTTCATTCTCTGGGACCTTCCAACCGAGCATCTTTCTCCTGTATGCATTCCTGTCTTCAACGTCTGTTGAGTCTATTTCTGCGTCATGTAGGTCTATTCTGACTTGTGCGATCCACGACGTTGTTGATTTGACACCTTGTGTGTGTATGTATATATATATATATATATATATATATATATATATCGGTACTTGCAGATAGAAAGATGTACTTTTATCGAAAAGGTGTGCAAAAATATGAGCAGGAATTGTTAAGTGTAATAGTGTTCTAAACAAATTTCAATATTAGAAGAAAATAGGTAATTGAAAAAAATACACAAAATAAATTTCTCGTGAAACATTAATCTTTTAAAGACACACGAATTTAGTTATCCAAATTAACCATCATTGGTGTCCTTTGTTTCTTTTGGTTTCTTGCCCTTTTTTGGTTTCTTCTTACCAATATCAACGAGTTTAGTGTTGAATTTCTGTTTGTCGTCGTTATCTGTCAACACTTTTCTTAGTTGGTTATCCAATTTTACGTCACCAAAAAGAAGTGTAAATCTGAGATCGCCTGTGGTTCCTGAAAACACAAATTATAATTTCAATTGAAGCTAGTGTTGCAACAATTTACGCTCATACAATGTAATTTAATTCACCGGTTTTATATGAAAATTTAAATTACGTTGAGATCAAACAAACTCCAAACGAGCACAATTTGGGAGTGCTCATTATGAAAATTAATAATCTTTTTTTATTCTTCAATGTTGAATTCTTTACAATACTTTGATGCAAATATAACATAGTTTTGTATTTTAAAAAAATCTTTTTGATAGTTGGTTTTCCAAAAACAATTTTTTCAAATACTTGTTTAATGATAATTAAAAACTTAATGTGACTATAAAGTATGAAAGTTGTTGTTTGAAAACATCGTTTTTTAAAAAATTTGATTAAACAAATCGTAAGTAACAACAAACGTTTAAATTGTTTTACAATTTTTTCACCTAAACTAATTATTCACTGCTCAAGAACGGGTTTACCAATTCCAACATACCCTAACTAAACGTAACCTTCCTTCATCTCTCTACTCTTGCGTTAAGGTCATCTCAAGCGAAGGTGGGACAGTGTTCCCCGATGGCTGTGTAGGTTAAATATGAGAACTTCTGATAACATGCGACCTCCATAATCAATTTAGTATGCGGAATTGGGTATAGGTGGACTAATGTATATTTATATTTCTCCAGCTACTTATAGGATTTAAATGGCTAAAAACAAACCGTCACAACCACAAAGTACAAAGAATCCTGGAGAACTGTCAAAAAGTGTACCTGATGAGTAAAACAATACAGCGGTGGAAGAAACTGAGGCTTTACCTAATCCCGTTAAACCAACAATCAGTGAATTGCAGCATACTATGAGAAAGCGTAAGGACCTATCCAACCTGCAATGGGGAGATCAAACATTTCAGATACGTAAGGATCTGTGCCTTCTACAAATGTCTACAGGAAGCACAAATTATCAAATTGAGAAAAAAAGGAGGCTTTACAAAAAAATCTTCCAATTAAACCTAGATGCAGAAAACCATCCAAGGATTAAACATTTATGGTTAGAAACCCTTACAAGGCTGTGATGGCAATGCTGTCAGGAACCTTAATCCAAGTCTGAAGCGCTGTCACCCAAGAATTTTATATTACAGAAAAAACAAGCATTAGCTATGTGAGATAGATAAAGGAAATGAAAATTCCAGCTGAAGGCAAATTATGTATTAGACCAAAAATAACACCTTCCAATTCCCTGCAGACTTTCAGCAGATTGAAACAGTGAGTGACTACTAAAACGTACTGAGTGAACCAGTCAAAAGAACTACAAACCAAGAGTCTTGAAAAAAAAGATCCTTTAATAGCGGTGCCAAATTTCACCAAATTCTATAATACCTGAAGAATTAAAGATTCAAACAGTGTCCAAGTAAATTAATATTGTTTAGATTTAAGCGGCACTAAGACAACATTAAATGCGGGCTAAGAAATACAGGTTGTTTTTCTTTTATTTTAAGAAAAATTGTTTAAGAAGAATGTTGTTTAAAATATTACACATGTACAGAAACAGATCTGATAGATGTTCACAAATATCTGAAAAGGTTTCGTGAATTGTCTGTCTAATAAATTTGCGTTTGTTTTAAACAATACTTTTACTTCCGTAATTGAACTTGTATTTTTAATAAAAAGGTAATATTTATTGTTAACTAACTATTCAAATGAGAATAAATTTAACAATAAATTTAAGGCATATAAAACTTACCAACATTTCCGCAAACTAAAAACTGAATGTATTTTTGTTCTTCGTATCCATAGACGACAACTCTATATTTGGCGAATGGGGCGTCTGAAAAACAAAATAAAATTACAACACAAATTTGTAGGTCTGCATTACGTGGGGCTACTATTTTTACCTTCCAGATAAATAAAACGTCCCAAATAATTAACTAACACCATCATTTTACTTAAATTACGTGTATTTAAAATGGACTCACAAGAAACATTTATCTATCGACGTTAAAAATTATTTAAGTTTGCTAAAAAAACATTAGAAGATATTGATTGTACTAGTATATTGAGTAATTTACAGTTTAAGTCAATATAACAATTTTAACGTAAAACTTTGTCCGATTTGAAGCCAAAAAAAAGGAAATGAATTTTTAAACATTTATAATTGAAATAATAAAATTACATTGTTGAAACGGAATTTAAGAAGAGGTGCGTGATGTCGGTCAACGGTTATTTTACAATTATTGTATTAATAATAATAGTAATAATAATAATATATAAATATTATATTATATATAAACATATTATTGTTATTTTTTATTATTATTATTATTATTATTATTATTATTATTATTATTATTATTATTATTATTATTATTATTATTATTATTATTATTATTATTATTATTATTATTATTATTATTATTATTATTATTATTATTATTATTATTTAATATAAATCAATAAAATGTAGTAGTTTTTAACAAAGATTTTAAACCATTTAATTTTTTATAATCAAAAACTTTCAAATAAGGTGTCATATTATGATTCTTTAATTTTCAAAACTGTGTTTTATAATTTAAAAATAATTTAAAATTTATAGTTTTGTTAGTATTTATCAAAAGTATTAAAGTTTCATTGATTGACTTCCTATACTTGCCATTTATTAAAAGTGATTCTATTATTTCGTTGTTTTCCCAACGGTCAATGCTATAGTATAAATTGTCCTGACTGCCATCAAAACTGAAACAATAAATTAAAAAGAAATTAATTTAAAAGTTCACAAGTAAATAATTTTAAAAAATCTGGTAAATTATAATAAAATGTTAAATACAACTAGCAATTATGTTAAGCTGACTTTGTCAAGATTTTCCTTACTTTTCGCTCAACCATACTAGTTCTTGTGTCGGAAATAATGGAAATTCTTAGAGAATCCCTTCGAATCTTACACGAAATTATACTTTGGTCTTAAGAAACTGATTTTTTTATCTACGTGAAATAATGATGAATCAGAACTATTTCCTTTCGTTTTTATTTCTTGAAATTTAGGTTTACTTTTATTACTATTTCCTGCATGACATACAGAATAAAACTTACTAACTTTTGCATATTTTCTAAAATAGTTCTTCGTTAAAGTATTTGGGCTGAATGATTTTTTCCTAAATGTTTATCATTTTTTTACATGGATTATTTCTGGATGAATTATTTTTAACAATTATCTTGAGTTGACTAATCTCTACATTTAAGTATTTTGGATTGTATCATGACTGCCTCAAATGTCTTGGGTAATTTACTATTTCTTTCAATGTAATATTTTGACAAGGAAAACAGTATCTGCTGTTTAACTTCTGCATCTAAGTTTCATGTAAAATTACAATTTTTAGCCATTACATGCAATCTTAAAATTTAATGTTTCACACTTTATCTATTTCTTGCTTAATTGTAATACATCATGTGCATAAAAAGTATTTAGTTTTAAAATGTTCTATGATTGCAAAAAATATGTCATTTCATTATGTCTTCTCTATCAGAAAAGCGATTAATTTTTCAGGTGGTAAATTCAAAACAGTATATTAAATATGCATACCTTCACAACGTAACAGCATTTTTAATTAGCTTAATTATTCATTTTGCTTTAAATAAAAGTTTAATAAGTTCCTAACATTGATTTCCAATCTTATGATTTTCAATATCCACAACTGGTAAACCAATATTATTTTAGAAATACATTTTTGACAATATATAATTATTCTCGTCTTCAATATACTCGTATAAGCATGTAAAATTTTACATTTTTTGTATAAAACACTATATTACAGTTAAAATACAATATTTTTATAATTTTTTCTGTTAAACGATCAATTACATATACATAACGATCTTTTACTATATTTCTATGTCAGTATTATTACATAGAGATTTAAACATTACATATTTTATATTTCTTTGAAAATTCTTGAAAACTTTAAGCTTTCGACTTTATTGTGTTCCATAAGAACCTGAATTCATTACTTTGCTACCTTCCTAAAATCTTTCAACGTTTAGCTAACCCACTACAGACTCAATTATTCAATAATATTCTTGCAGTTACAAAGCTTTCTGAAACAACTACAAAGAATCCAAAGTTTTATTCGTCTCAAAATAGACGAATTTGTCTTAACGTTATTTTCAGCATATTTAACATCGGAAAATTAGCTACTTAACATGCATTAGTGTCAGTCTTACACATAGTAGCCAATTTGCAACAAACTGGCAATACATTTGTGTGTGTGTGTGTGTGTGTGTGTGTGTGTGTGTGTGTGTGTGTGTGTGTGTGTGTGAATACAAAAAAATCAGAAAACTCCAGTAACTGACAGTCTTATTTTTTTATTGTTTGTTTAAATTTGAAAATTTGAAATTACAATTTAAAAATTGATTATGATTGTAAAATCATTTTTCCAAGAACGTGTTAAACAACGTTTTAGGATTTTAAAAATTCGGAAGCAATTGTTAAAATATTAACAGGAAAGAAATTTTTTGAAGCGCTATCTGTATCAAATTGTTTAACAAAGTTTGATTTTCGTCTGCTACCATATATTTTTTTAAATAGGTTATTTTTCAGTTAGTTTAAGATGTTTTTAAGATCGTTTCAATGAGTCACGGTGATTATTCTCATACGATTAAATTTGTTCACCTATTTTTGTGGTAAGGGTATAAAATTTAGGCTCAATATCAAAGTTGCTCAGTCATAATTTTATGGTTTACCGTTTTTAACTCAAGAAACAAAAAGCGAAGCACAATCAGTCAACGAATGTCTTACTTGTTGGAAGTGAAGACGAAGAACCATTTGCCATTACTTTTGAAGGAGGTTTCAACTGCAGAATGGTAGTTGTTGACCGTAGGATCGTCTGATAACATAACCACTCTGTACTGATAACCGATGAACTGAATACAAAATAAAATACGTTTATCGTTAGAAAATAATGCATTTAGTTTGAAATTCATTAAAATTATGTATTATTGTTTGACTTGGTAGTAGAGATCATTGGATATTATCAAAAACAGAGTTCATACTAAACTACCTGTAGCAACCAAAAAAAGCATTTAAAAACTAATCAAAATAATAATACATTCATAAGTATTATAATGAAGAATTTAGAAAATCTCAACAAATTTCCTTTACTGCTTTAAAAACTAAGACCAGTTTAGCTTCTTTTACAGATTTTTTTTTGTAGTTTGAAGTCGATAATAACTCGATTAGTAATTAACTAAAATAATTCGTAACTGCCTGCATAACGCTGTAAGAAAAACCAGTTTATTAAATCAAATCTTACCTTGTCGAAATCGAAATTGTCGGCTTTCGTGACTTGTTTAGCACATTTTGGTTCATCAAGCGCTGGTTTCGCCTTTTTTTCACCAGACGTAGCACTAAATAAGTTAGCAGCTACCAAACACATAGTAGCAATTATCGCTAAGAGCTTACTCATATTTATATTTCTGGAAAAACAACAAATTGTTACTTACAGTTATTAGAATGTTATTATGTCTACAACCATAACTGAAATAGCTCAATTATTCCAATGAAGGCCACTTCTCCACCTAATCTAACCTAACCTAACCAACATTCTAAACATATCACAAACTGTAACATTGTGCTATGCGCTTTTGTCAATAGTAGCTTATAAAGGTTAATCTTTGGTAACTGTCTTTCTGTAGTAGTTTTTAATTTAATATAACACATCACTGAAATAAATAAAATTTAACATTTCTAAAAACTTTCACATAATTATTTTGGCCATGTCTAGGCCTACTTTGGAAAAATGCATTAAAAAAGTTTAACATTTATTTTTAAAATATTTTTTTAATTATTAATTAATTTTGCTTTTTTATTTAAATAGAGAAGTAATAATTGTTCAATATTTATATTTTAATCAATACATATTTTACAACATAACATTGTTACTAACAAACAGTGTTATAATTGCATTTCTCCTAAATATTATTTTTAATATGCATTATATAGATCATCATGTTTTAAATTAAAAGTTTAAAAACATTAAAAATTATATTTGATTTTTTAAATGCGTACAATTTAAATGCGTGTATTTGATTTTTCAAAGCAACAATTACATTGAAATATAAACAGCAAGTCTCTTAAATTTAAAATATGCATTTCATTTACACCTTAAACTCACAATTTGGACGACATTTTTGTTTTCATAAGTGTGAAAAATTGTATAACAATTTTGTTATCAATGGAAAAAATATTCTTTATCCCGAAGGTACAAATGAGTGTTAGATATAATTTGAAAACATGATTTTTTTATTATAATTTAGATAATTTAGCATCATTTAAAAGATACAATAAACAACAAATAAATATCAACTAAAAAATAAAATAAATGTTGAATATTAAAAACACAAAACATTTTAAGTACTATTTTAATTAATAAATGCCTAATTTTTTCAGATAAACTAAATCCTAATTATCTTAAATCCTTAAGTTAACATTTTATAATAAAATTCTTATCACTGAAACACCATAACATATATATATATATATATATATATATATATATATATATATATATATATATGTCCAAAGTTACCATATCTTCAGTAAAATCAAAATATTAACTGAATTTGACGTTTTCGCCTAAAGTCAACCAATATAAAGACTACTATCCAAAACAAATTTAAAATGACGAGCGTAATGGACAGTTAATTTTCGAGAAAAATATAGACTATTTATTATATTTGACTTTGTTTTGACAACAGTATAAAACGTATTGCTGGATAGCGTCATTATTAAAAAAATATAATAAATCTTAATTTTTTATTGTTAAAATACGTTCAACAAATAGTCTACAGTTTACATTTTCTTTTTAACCTATTCGTTGTCGTTGGTACAACAAAGAACTATGTTTTAAAAACTAAGAATAGTGGTGAAATGTGCACAAAAAAATGAAGAAAGAATCTTTATTGAAATATAAAGTTGGGCATTTTAATAATTTACGAGATATCGAATATCATTATTTAATACATAATAATTAAAAATATTACTATTGTATAAAAATGAATGGTGCAATCTTATTTGACGTGTATAAAGTTAGGATTAATTTTAATAAAATCGTCAACACCACTAACCCTGTTACCCCTACCGCCTTACACTATCTCGTCATAACTATCAATATGAAAAAGTCTGTAGCCTCCTTACAGATTAGCCAAGTGTCACTTAATACAAGCAAATCAGGATTACATTTTAATGCGCTCAAATACACAAACAACTTATCAAAATTCTTTTTAATACTTCTAATATTTTCATGCAATTTTAAGACTATCAGCTATTAACTCGATACAATTAAAATCTAACTAGGTATACTAAAAGATATGTCGATATTTGCAATATGTTGGGAGAATTATTAGTTTAAGTCGACATAAATAACCTAACCCGAATATGACTCAATGTACAAGTCTGGAAAAACAAATATTTTAAGCTCTCTCTCTCTCTCTCTCTCTCTCTCTCTCTCTCTCTCTCTCTCTCTCTCTCTCTCTCTCTCTCTCTCTCTCTCTCCATATATATATATATTCCTCTTTTTCAAGTAAAATGATTATTTTGCATATGAGATAATTTTAAAAAACCTCAATTTGATGACAGTGTCAATGAGGTTAATATAATCCATTAGTATCGTACAAATACAGCCTAAAAAAATACATCTGACATGATTCGTTTCAGTTTGTTATAATTACAATAAAAATGAAAATCTAAAATTCCAAAAAATGCAAAACTCAAAATACAGTATAACCAACCATATTGAATGTATTAAAATAAACCATGAAATAAAAACTAAAAATTATTAACAAAAGAAAAAGAAACAAAAAAATTTATATATACAAAATATTGAACAGTCATAAAACACTTCCCCATTATCAAATAAAAATTTGCAACTGAATGACTTAAACGTTATTCACAAATAGTTTTCAAAGTATTTCTTGTTCATTTACAAGAAATAGGACAAAGTTAATCTGTCCTGTCTTCTTGGATATCTTAGACTTTTTTTTAATTAATATTTTACTGTGTTTGACCCATACAAAAAGCTTTTTTTCTATCTTCTGTTTTGGCGTTTTCAGGAAAATTACTACAAGATGAGTAAACGTTCGTTAAAATACACATTATGTAGTTTATTACCTTGGATGTTCCTAGAAAAAAATCATTTTCCGTTTTTACTATAATAAAGTACATATCTCAAGCATTTTGGTAAAAAACTGTATTGCGTTTTAATTAATTATTAAAGAAATATCACTCACACTCAGATATGTTCACTCACACTGAGATATGTTCACTCACGCTCAGATAAATATTTTACACACTCAGATATGTTTGTATGTTTACACTAGAAAAAAAAATTTAATTCAAATAAAAATCTAAGATTTTTAAAACATTAAGATTAAAACATTAATCGTGTATTAAAATTTTATAATATCCTGTAAAATTTGTAATTTTTTTCAACATTTTAAATATTTTTTATAATTTTTATAACTATTACAATATTAAAAAATATATTAAGAAAATATGTATGAAATACTTTGAAGATTTAAAATTCGTCATAATAGAGCAGTTATTAAATCTACAATCCTGTATTAATTTAACATTTAATCGTAAATGTATTACTACTTTGTTTTATGGAATATATAGTGCTTACAAAATTGTTAGAACATCACCAAATTAAAATTTGTTTTTAAATTTAAAATATGTAATTAAAGTAATTATTTATACATTAAAAAAAATAATAATAGTGATTGACCGGAAATATAAAATAAACTGTATATGTTTAACATACGTTTCTGTAATTATTTTAACAAAATCCTTATTATAAATATAAACGTATAATATACAAGTAACGTACCTTACGACGTGTATATATGGAATGTGCTCACCAAATTTTATGACAAAGTATAAATTCGTTGAATATTTGCAACCTTGAAATATTCCGGTATATATAGTAGAGGCCAGGTGTTTTTGGCAAGCTGTTAAATTTTACTTTTTTATTTAATATATTTGTTTAGATGCAACAAGACACGTAATTTTAAATGACGCAAATGCTAAAGTAAATACTTAATAGAATTTTTTTCATCCATAATGATAAAAGTTTTGTTCATTTTTTTTTTTTAATTTGGTAAGTTTTACTTAGCTTTTCACTTACGTAATCCAGACAAGAAGTGCACTTCCAAAATTTGATAGAAATACAAAAATAAACATTTTAATTTGAAATATTTGTTTATACTAAAATACAAAAGTTAAACTTTACTAAAGTAAAATTTGTATCCCTTTTTAAATTCAAATTTTTTTTTGAAAATGTCAATTTACTTTTTTGACTGTAAATTTGTAAAAGTTTTTTTTTTTTGATTTAAGTAAGATGAAATTTTAAAAAATATATTTTATAGATGTTTCAATTTTACACTGACTTTATTTACAGAATTACATTTTCAAAATAAGCACAAGGTAAATATAAATTTATAATTGTTTATTGCTATGACTTAACGCAAAATTCTGGAAAAAATCAATATATATATATACAACTTTCAAACTCAAAGAACATTTTCAATGAAAACAATACAGGAGTTTTTTTAATTTTAAAATTTTAGAATGCATATTGTGATAAAGTATTTTGCTTAATTTTAACAATTTGGCCAGTAGTTCATATTTTAAAGCTTATTAAAGCAAAGTCAATTGATCTAAGCCTGAGGTCAATGCTTACAAAAAAACTGTGCAATTTTTAAATACGAATTAACAAACAATTTGTATATTAATTTATTAATTTTCAAAACTTGAATATACATTGTCTTTAGAAAAGATAAATTAAGTTTTATAAGTCTTAATACAAAATATAACACATTTGTTTCTCACATTCATTAGCCTATGTGTCTAAATTATCCGAATCGAATGTCATTGACAAAAAACCTTTTAAAATCGGCTTATTTATTTTTGAAATAGGTTTATCATATTTTGCTTATGTTTTCAACACATAGGAAGCACGAGTTAGTTTTACCAATTTTAAGGACCACATTTTAAGGAATTAAATTCATAAAAATACTCGAAATTAGCAAAAGTATGTTTTCGTTAATCCAATTTATTCTAAAACTGTAATTTTTACTATAGATGTTATAGCATTATGAATGAAGCTTCATGTTTAACCAAAATTTAATTTAACAATTTTGAGAAAATAGGCCGTTCTCCTATTTCTTTTCGGTAGTTTCCAAAAAGAACTTTTTAAAAATACAGTACAATCGCTCTATAGCGGCATTGATGAAACGTTAATTTTCGCCTCTATAAAGAGAGAACTCAACCAAAACGTGTATAAAATGTGATTTATTTTTAAAACATGTTATATGCTAATTTTATTTTTGAAGTAATGAGTGAAACGTTTCTTGAAGTAAAACTACATGTCGAAAAATGAAAGTATTCAAAAAACAATATTTAATTAATAATACAGTATGAAAAAAACTGTAATTTTGAGAAAAGGGCAATATTTGCCTTTATAGATATTTTCCTTCCGTTAATACAAAAAGGGCCTGGTTTCGAATTTTCTTTAAGTTATTCCCTTCATCATAAGCCTCCATTACTTTATTTTTATTTTTCAATATCGTAAATTAAAATCTCGGAGAACACCTACTTGCTTCACATCTTTCTCTAACTCACGCAAAACTCTAACATCTAATGATAAAATTTGCCCTTTAGACTCCATTACACTATATTGTAAAAGTATAATAGTGTTCACTATTTGTAAAATATACTGGTCACAAAACACTCGATTCAGTTGATACACTACTCACTGCTTTTAATACTCGAATGACGTGTGGCATATTGAGATATTCCAGGAAGTGTACCCGTGTTCGCTGCTATAAGAGATTCCTGGAATTCTGTAAGCCTCAGGAGAGAAAGTTAAAACACACATTTTTACAAGGTGAATTGGACGAGACCAACACATCTTGCCGTTGTAGAACACATTTTGCATTATAAAGAGATCCGCAATAGAGGCATTTTACTGTATTAATATGCTAAATCAATTCAGCAAAATTTAGTCTTACCTCATAAAGCAAATTTCAAAACATATATTTTGGTTTCTTTTTTAAGGTTTTTGGCAAAAACCCATTTTGGGCGCCATTTATAACATTCAATAATATAAGAAAATTATATTTTTTAATTTCTTTATTTAAGCTTTAACTATAACCTGAACTTTAACCCACTTTATACTATAGATACATATTTAGTCATAAATTTATATTCATATTATAAATATGTTCATGCACTTAAGCAGTTATGCTTTTATACTATAAATGATGCACTCCTTAACAAGACTGGCGTTTGATAACTATTTCTTCCTTATTTTCTGAGACAACAACATACATAAATGAAATAGATGCAATTTAGGTAACTGAGGTTACTGATTACTTTCATTAATGATACTACCATATTTAAAAGGTTATTTTCAAATCGCCAACTTGTTGAGATTACTTTATGATACATATAAATACGTTAAACTTATAAAATGTTAGTTAATGATTTATTCTCGAGGCCTTTATTACTATTTAATGTAATACAAGTTCTTTAAATTTTCCTAGTAGATAATGTACTTCACTTAACCTTACTTGCATCGCTCGATAGTCTTGCTCTAGAAACTATTATTGATTAATGTTGCTCCAGTTCAGTATCGATGTATCTGAAGTTATCAGTAATCAAACGAAAACGTCCAGTGGCAAATATTAATACTAAACAATCAAAACATATGCACTTGGCAAATTTCAAATTAAAAAAACACTGCACTTTAGCTTTGAAGCAAATTATTATTTAATTACAAAAAGCTTTAACAAACTCGTTGACCTACATACTACCACCGACGGTTTAATACAATTTTGTGGGTGGGTGCGGTTGGTTGGATGATTCAATTTAAAAGAGAGTCGCCTAGCGAGAGACAATGTTTGAAATAATACCTTCAAAAACTAGCACTATTAAGCTGTTTTGAGACTTACAACGCATGTAAAATAAATGTAAAAATTGTCTCTATTTTAAACACAAAAAATCACTTAATTTTCTTAGATTCATAATTTGTAAAATAACTCCATTTACATAACTTTCCCTCTTCTCAATATACCTATATCTATTTTTTTTTAGTATAGCTGCAGTTACTCCAGTTGTTTTACGCTTTCCGTTAACACTATAAGTGTGTGTTACACTATATCCCTCGTCCTCATCAGTCTAAGCAAGTCCAGTTAAACGTCACAACAGTTTCTCAACAAAGTTTTGAACAATTTTAAAGTCAACAAAGGTCTTTCTGTTGTTGCAGTTAACGTAGAAAGACAACACAGAATCAACTAAAAATTAATAATTAATTGAACCCCTTTTTTACCCACAGTGCAAACATTTCAAATTACACAAACGTACATATGTACATACGGACAAAACCTCATGTTCATGCAAAGTTAAGATCAGGATAATTTGACGGGTTTCAGAACTTTCAGAGCTCTCGTGTGTCTCTTTGACACTTTTCCTGAAAGCGGCGGTACTCCAAATTTAAGGAAGTTAAATTGGATGTTTTACATTTTTTATTTTATTTCTTTTGTCTAAGGAGAGGCAGTCGCCCCTTTGCCCCCTTTAATCCGTCCTTGCGTACTACTGGAACACAAAGTATTAATTCTTACGGGTTAGCTGGTACAGAATTAGACCGCTTATGTGTTACAAAAGACGCTGATTTCCTAGACTCGACCATTTTTATCCCTTTTCCAAAACATTATTTTAAGAACGAGAAGCAATAAGATCGTCACTCCAAACAACAGTTAAGCCGTAGCTTTTTAATTCTTTCTACTGAATTTATGAATTTGTTAATTGATAGTTCTCACGATTGCAAAAGATCTTTAGTGGGAAACTCCATTCTATAGTTTGGACAGTGGTTGAATTTCACACTTGACTTTGGGCCCAACTGACATACTACAAGTTTTGAATACTAACTTGTAATATATATATATATATATATATATATATATATATATATATATATATATATATATATATATATATATATTAGCTGTTACCCGTTGCGGCTTTACCTGCAATTATAATGTAGGCAATAAAATCTATAGTCGATTTTCAAAATCAGAATAGGTCATTTCATTTTAATATATTTCTATTTACAATATTATACGATTTATGGTTTTCGGCCAAGAAATATACATTTTTGCTACTCGATACTCTACAACAGGGTCCTGTCATATTTTAATAAATACAGTATTATTAAGAAGTCACTATTATTCAATTAAACTGGAATAGTATTGTGTTTATCTCAGGTACCTAAACCGTGTTCATACCAAATTTAATCTCAATTGGTCCAGTAGTTAAAGTGTGAATGAATAACAAACAAATAAACCAAAACAAACTTTCAGAAATATAATATGATTACCTGTTACCCGTCACGGCTTTTCCCGCAATCGTAATATACATTAAAGATCACGCATGACCGTGTTAGGACCAACAACCGTGTCAGTTAGATTATGGTGTATTTCTTTTTTAAAATAAAGGTTTTTTAACCCACCACCGTGTTACTTGAGTTATGGAGTACTCTTTAAAAAAAATTAAGGCTTTTTTTCTGCATCACCGTATTAGGCCCAACAACCGTGTCAGTTAGGTTCTGGAGTACTCTTTTTTTAAAATTAAATAAAGGTTTTTTAATGCATCACCGCGTTAGGCCTAACAACCACGTTAGTTAACTTATGCAGTATTCTTTAAAAAAAATATAAAGATTTTTCTCGCATCACCATGTTAAGCGTAACAAACGTGTCAGTTAAGGTTTGGAGTACTCTTTAAAAAAACGGTTTTTTTCACGCATCACCATGTTAGACTTAACAACCGTGTCAGTTAAGCTTTGGAGTACTCTTTAAAAAAAATAACGGTTTTTTCACACATCGCCATGATAGGCCCAACAAAAATGTCAGTTAGGATATGTGGTATTCTTTAAAAAAATATAAAGGTTTTTTTACGCACCACCGTGTCAGTTAGGATATGTAGCCTAGTATTCTTTAAAAAAATATAAAGGTTTTTTCACGCATCACCGTGTTAGGCCTAACAACCGTGTCAGTTAGGAAATGTAGAATTCTTTAAAAAAATATAAAGGTTTTTTCACGCATCACTGTGTTAGGCCTAACAACCGTGTTAAGTTACTCTTTAAAAAAAATAAAACGGTTTTTTTCATGCATCACCTTATTAGGTCCAACAACCGTGTAAGTTAGGTTATAAGTACTATTTTAAAAAAAAGAATAAAGGTTTTTTTAATGGATCACCGTGTTAGGCATGACAACCATGTTAGTCATTCTTTTAAAAAAATATAAAGTATTTTTCACGAATTACCATGTTAGTCCTAACAACCGTGTCAGTTAAGGTTCAGTACTATTTAAAAAAAATAAAGGTTTTTTTCACAAATTACCGTCATAGGCCCAACAACAGTGTCAGTTAAACTTTGGAGTACTCTTTAAAAAAAATAACGGTTTTTTCACACATCGCCATGATAGGCCCAACAACCATGTCAGTTAGGATATGTGGTATTCTTTAAAAAAATATAATGGTTTTTCACGCATCACCTTGTTAGGCCTAACAACCGTGTCAATTAGGTTATGTGGTATTCTAAAGAAAAATAAAGGTGATATTTTTCACACATCACCATGATAGGCCCAACAACCGTGTCAGTTGGGATATGTAGTAGTCTTTAAAAAAATATAAAGGTTTTTTCACGCATCATCGTGTTAGGCCTAACAACCATGTCAGTTAGGATATGTAGTATTCTTTTAAAAAATTTAAAGGTTTTTCACACATCACCGTGTTAGGCCTAACAACCGTGTCAATCAGATTATGTAGTATTCTAAAAAAAATAAAGGTTTTTTTCACACATCACCATGATAGGCCCAACAACCATATCAGTTGGGCTTTGTATTAAAAAAATATAAAGGTTTTTTCACGCATCACCGTGTTAGGCCTAACAACCGTGTCAGTTAGGATATGTAGTATTCTTTAAAAAAATACAAAGTTTTTTTCACGTATCATCGTGATAGGCCCTACAAACGTGTCAGGATATATAGTAGGCTATTTTTTTTTTTAAATATAAAGGTTTTTTCACGCATCACCTTGTTAGGCCTAACAACCGTGTCAGTTTGGTTATGCAGTATTCTTTTAAAAAATTGGTTTCTTATCACCCAAAACCCGTGTTAGACGTATTTTTATTGTTTTACCGACTTACAACACGTTACTGATTTTCGCCGGGTAGCAATTTTGAGGTTATGTTGGTCACTTCTATTTTCGATTATATCGTACTTCTCGTGCTTTCATATTTTGTATTCTTGCTTTTGGGCACATTATAAAGCATTTTAGTAACAAAAATATCGAAAAATAAGGATATGCTACACTGCATATTTACCATTTTTTCATATAATGTAATTACACAAATATATATACATCCTTACAATTGGCACTCTGTAGGGATTTTTTTACATTTAATATTGAAAATTCAACACAAAGTAACAAATTAAAGTCAGTTTTGAAAAAAATTTCAACTAAAATATTGAAAATGTTACATTAAAAGCAATAATTTTGCAATAAATAAAACACAGATTAAGATTCTTAAAATAGGATTGAATCTATGTTCATCTCAGGTACCTAAATCACAGGTCCAGTAAATAACTACAGTTAACTTATTTTAACTCCATAAGTTAACTAACATGGTTGTTAGGCCTAACGTGGTGATGGATTAAAAAACCTTTATTTATTTTTTAAAAAAGAACTCCAGAACCTAACTGACACGGTTGTTGGGCCTAATACGATGATGCAGGTAAAAAGCCTTATTTTTTTTTTTGAAGAGTACACCATAACTTAACTAACACGGTGGTGCGTTAAAAAAACATTTATTTTAAAAAAGAAATACACCATAACCTGACACGGTTGTTGGTCCTAACACGGTGATGCGTGATCTTTAATGTATATTGCGGCAAAGCCGTGACGGGTAACAGGTAATCATATTATATTTCTGCAAGTTTGTTTTGGTTTATTTGTTTGTTATTGAATCACACTTTAACTACTGGACCAATTGAGATTAAATTTGGTATGAACACAGTTTAGGTACCTGAGATAAATACAATACTATTCCAGTTTAATTGAATAATAGTGACTTTTTAATAATACTGTATTTTATTAAAATATGACAGGACCCTGTTTTAGAGTATCGAGTAGCAAAAATGTATATTTCTTGGCCGAAAACTATAAATCGTAAAATGTTGTAAATATAAATATATTAAAATGAAATGACCTATTCTGATTTTGAAAATCGACTATAAATTTTATTGCTTACATTATAATTACAGGCAAAGCCGCAACGGGTAACAAGCTAGTAAATATATATATATATATATATATATATATATATATATATATATATATATATATATATATATAATAGTATTAAACTAAATATTTGAAGGAAGTAATAAATGATTTAAAAAACATCTTAATTAAGTTTATTGTGTTCTGAAAAATATGTTTTACACTGAAAATGGCTTCGATGGATCCTTTATCTTATCTTTTATTGAATCAATAAGAACAAGTTTACTGTTAAATTTGTATTTCTTATCGTTTTGTTCTAACTCTTTCTGAAGGTTATTGGTGAATTCCTTGTCTCCGAAAAGTAGTGCAAATCTGAGGTCCTTTTGGGAACCTAAAACAAATGAAATATTATTTCGAAAACTTAAAATGATTTTTCAAAATTGTTGATTAATATTATTTAATTTCGAAAAAAGAATTGTTTATGTTACTTTCGCTAGATGTTTTTACTTTACGATATTTACATATTCCATTCCCACAAATAATTTCAACTGGTTTAAGATTAGATCTGCTTAGGCCGATTTTCACAAATGGTTTAGTGTCAGTAAGTAGGAAAGTTCCTCGTACAAGATAGAAGAGAATCAGAAAACTTCAGTGGATTAACTAAGTTATTGCTAATTAAACGTAAATTAAATGTTGGTCATAGAACAGTTGTTATTGTTTAAATAAATTAAAAAATAAAATTAAAAAATTATTTTACTTTTCATATTTATTAACCATATTTTTTACATAAAAAATGATGATATAATGAAATTTTTTATTTACCTTATCATTTTTCAAATTTAAGCTGGTTATACAAATAGGTTTTAACTACTTTCAAAACTATTCGACTAAAGTTATGTTTAACAGCAATATTTAATCAAAATAATTAGCTATTTTTAATAAAACCTTATATTTGTTTTTTTTATTTTATGGGTTCTTTACAACAAAAAACTTCAAAACAATTTTTAAAAATATCAAATTTTAAAAAATTGTCAAAATTGTTTGCCATTTAGTTACTAGATAAACTGGTAGAAAAATAAAGTTAAAAATATACCTGCCGAAAATAGTGTTTACTTATATAAATTATGTCCAAAATGCATGTTGGTTAATTTTCGGGTTTTTTATTTATTTTCTTAAAGAGAAATATAAAAAAGAGATAAACTAATACTCTTTATAAAGTCATGTGACCAAAAACTTATGAATACTCCGCGATATTTTTTCTTGACGGCCACCATATTTTTTGTATTTCTTAAAACGAGAGAAATATTATTATTTTGTTTGTGATTCTTTGTTTTATTTTTATCGCTTTTCTATTTTACGTTGTAGTTTATTTTTATGTTCAAAAATATTGCTTACAGTTACCAATATTAAGCCTAATTTTAAACTTAACGAGAGGCTTACATCTAAACCAGCTGTTTTATTTGAATATGTATTTTTTTAAACATGTCTCTAGTAAAAAATAACTTGTTAGGGGGCAACATACTCTACAATTATTTCTTCCTTAATGTAAATCAGTTTATAGCATCAGATTTTCTTTATGATTCCTGAGAGTCTGAATCGCCCATAAATTAAAGCTTTCTACAATATTACCATTAAAAAAATAAATGTGTAATTATAACTTATTTTAAAGACAATCTTTTAATCTATAGTAAGACATTATACTTGAAGGTCAGATAGTAAATGCTTTAATAGGCTTTCACAATACAACGATGACCCTACACCTGTAATAGTTAATTCCTCTAGAATTAAATTCTTTCTTCAAAATGGAAGCTCCAGCGATTAATCTTCGTGTTGACAACGAAATTAATCTGTTCTTTTAAATTACTTTCTTTGTGGTTTATACAGTGTTTTCCACTTTGTAAACCTAAATAAATATTACTGATAGCAGTAAATTTCAGGTTTGGATGTGGCATATGAAAAAGGAAGATTGATATAAAAAAATTAGAGGCATTCTTTTTAATAGCCTCTGAATTATCTCTAAATGTTTTATGAAATGAAAAAATATTAATTCAGAATTATTCTACATTCTCACTGGAAGTAGTAGTTTCATTTCACTACACTTATTACATGTGATAAGAGCTTTTCGGCATGAAAAATGGGCAATTGCTTCACATCTTCTTTCATGATATTGGTGTACTAATTTGTGAAAGGATCGTACACATGTTAGAAGAAGATTACACAATATGGTCACCACGAGGTCCTGGCTGGGAAACACTGTATTATTAAAACTTTATTTCTTAAACCACTCACTCATTCTTTCTTGTAGTTTTTCGAGACCATGGTTACACATTTTATTTTCTGATTCTAATCCCTTTAAGACAAACGTTCAAACTTAGTCTGCCGGAGTCCAAAAGAACGCTTCGTTGTCCAGGATGTTTCCTCTGGACAGCTTCTCAGGGTTCCGCCGGCTGAGCCAGGAAGTACGGATTCCTTGTTTCTTCTTAACTCAGATCTTCTTTCCTCTTTTCAATTTTTTTTACCGAAATAGACCTCAAGGTTGCTTTTTGATCACACAGCAATTTTAATCGCATACAGTTTGACTTTCTCATTTATCAAACCAGAAAATAGCTCTATTACTGCTTGAAAAGACTTCAAAATATCACAATTACTATTTTGGAATCGCCCATTTTTACTTTATTTTAAAATTTCAGTTCGAGCAATGTCTGAACAGAACGGTGGCATCCTAACGTGGAAGTTGCTACAAGATGAGCCTATACATAAAATATTTACCTGTATCGCCACACAACAGGAACTGTGCGTAGTTGTCTTCCTTATAAGCGTACATGACCACCTTATACGACAAAGTGCGAATGTCTGAAAAGAATAAAATTAAGAAATTATTTTAAAAAGTTACCAAACACGTTTTGTACTAGTATGATGTAAATTAAAATGTTTACGTCTTAATTCCGTTTTTTATAAATTTCAGGTTCGTAAAGTACTTAGAACTTCAAAATAATTTTATATAAAGAAACAATTTTACCTAATTAAAAAAAAAAAAACATTTTTGTGTCAAAATCATAACCCTAAAATGATAAAATATATGAGCGATTGACTAATATTGTGAATCTGTAACTATTTTTTTGAAACACTATTAATTGTTTCACAAATTTAAGTAAATTTTGAGAAACACTGTAAGACTTCAACGACTTTTTCTAGTTCTTCATGATAACATAAGGATTTTTGGATATTTATTTGTAAAACGTTATGAACTTACGCACAACGTCAATTAAAATTTTGAAATAATATTAATTTTCTATTGTTAATATAAATGGAATAACTGGCCATATTATTCTTTTTTTTATTTTCAACTAATAATGGCACCTGTAACAATAGTCAGCTTCATTAACTCTTATAAAGTATTTTTTTTTACAGATTAAGCATAGTTTTATGCATTATATTTGCTTAATTTGTAAGTACGGACTAAAAATAATAGTGACCTTTTTTGATCACCTTTTTTTAATACATATGAAATACCAAATACATTTAAAGATTTAAATTTTGTTTTCTTACTTACCGTCAACCAAAATGGTTTCGTATATTTCCGCGCCGCCATGTTTATCAATTATATATTCAATATTAACTTGACTTTTGTCCCCACTGTAATTGAAAAAAATAAAGTTTCATTTAAATACTTAAGTTATTAATTAACCTAATTATATTTATAATGTTTTAGTCTACTGTTTGCTTAGTGGTTAAAATGTTCCAACATTATATTTTTTTAATTTATTTAATAGTGTTTATATAAACTAGTTTGACTAACGCAGCGTACTACGACTACCATTAACTAAAAGTGAACTTAATATTGAAACAATTATTTTGTATTATAAAATTTGAAAACTAAGGTTATAATAGAAGTAATTCGATATTTGAGGCTAATTATTTAAAATATAGATATTGACGATTGTTATTTCTTCTAAATATGTAGACCACCTTTATCCGTCCCTGTTATGAGCGGACATCAAATTGTTGACTTCTTCACATCCTTATCCTGTTACCGTATTTGTCAGCTAATATGTAGCTTTTCTTTTTGTAGATTTCTAATTTGTGAATGTTTAAAGTTAGTTTTGTACATTTATAAAACTGTTAACTATCATTTTTCCGACTTAAGCTTTACTCCGTACGGAGTAAAACAGAAAAATTTTAAACAGGAAAATTTCGTAAAACTAATGAAAATCAGTTACTTTTTTCGTTGTTTTTTTCTTATTGAAGTGAACCTGGAAAAAAAAGAGGCCTACCCTCTTTTACATGGAAAAAAGAGCTAGGTGGTTCTTGTGGCAAAGACACCGGTCAGACAACTGTGTTTCTGAACTGCAAACCTTAGCGTTGTTAGTTTGAGATGCAATTACTCCAGTTTCTGTATTCTTTCATTAGTTTAACTGACATAAAGTATGTGCCCATAAGAAAAATCACAAAAAAAATTAATTGGAAAAATCTACGACTTAGCTCTCTTTCAGCACGCTACAGTCTAACATCAAATAAAGCCACAAATTGATTTTTATTTAAAAATACTTTCAATTAGTGCTCCTGAATTTTTTTACAAATCCATGATTTGTGATTTGGGATTAACACACGTATTACTTTAATTTTTCTAACTCATAGTTATTTCTTTCTTTTAGGATTACGACTCGTAATTTTTGAATACTGCTTATACTTTTTCTTACAGCACTAATAACTTATTATTTTTAAAGCAATTAAAATTTAAATAAA
This sequence comes from Callitettix versicolor, assembly GCA_022606455.1. Taxonomy (NCBI): domain Eukaryota; kingdom Metazoa; phylum Arthropoda; class Insecta; order Hemiptera; family Cercopidae; genus Callitettix; species Callitettix versicolor. The sequence goes on along the minus strand of CM040191.1, from coordinate 1,068,866 downwards.
ATTGAAACTGAAGACAGTGATATAAACGTTAATCAAATTATTAATAATAATAAAATGCTACTGACAGCGAAAATTCCTTCCAGGAAATAATCAGAAATAAGAGATCTATGATTCATTGTCGTGTAATATTTTTAACAAACCGATTACTAGTTATATTTAGTTTTTAATAGTTTTTTTAATAGTTATATTTGTAATTTACATAATAATAATAATAATAATAATAATATAATAATAATATATAATAATAATAATTTAATATATAATAATTATTTCCATGAAATATAGTTTTAAAAATTATTTGATTATAGTATTAATTATTTAGAAGATTATGATTGCTTTTTTACATTCCTAAATTATTCTTGACTTTCATTTTAAATTTTCTACTTATGTTAACTTTATGAACCGATATTAATCCATAATCCGCCAGTATTTTTTCTGTCGGCTAGTGCCTCGACTGCACATTTTCCAATGAAGAACACATATATAAACGTTTAATGCCTCACTAAATGTAATTACAAGTTAAACTTACTTTATAAATTATCCATTAGTATTTAGAACAAGAAGTACTTACAAGTTTACAGTGAAGATGAAATACCATTGCTTATTTAAAAGAAAGGAGACTTCATAAGCAGAATAGTATCCAGTCAATACATCCGCTTCGGACAACATTACAATTCGATATTGTTTACCCATGAACTGCAATTAAATACATTACTTTAAGGTGTAGCATGTTTACTAAATAATAGTGACTTCATTAATTATCAGTATAAAAACACAGACTTATGCTTTGAAAACATTTCATACAAAACTGATGAAATCTTTGCTGAAGTCAAATATTTTTCAGTATTGGATATAGTCTATTATCCTGTAAGTTCTGAAATTATTTGACATAAAACTTGCATATATTTTTTTATAAATTCACTTTATTTTAATTAAGCTTTTATGGTGGCATTTTCAAATTTTTATTATTATCCGAAAAGTTTTGAAAAAATGCTATATATATATATATATATATATATATATATATATATATATATATATATATATATATATATATTGTTATTTGTGCGGTTTTTTTACTGAAATAAAGCCTTCTTCAGCGGTATTTATAGGATATGTTTTCCTGCAAATTTTGTAATTCATTACAGAAAATTTACGTATAATGTTATATCTTCTCTTTACTTTAGTCGAGGCTTTCTCCTTAGTATTTTCAATATTGAAGCATTATTTTGCAAATTTTCGAGAAATGAGACATAAATGTTGACATAGTTTTTTCTGTACCTTCTCTTTATTTACATCTGGTCTTTTCAGTGATATTTTCAATATTTTATACAATCATAATTCTGATAACTCTTCTCTTCTTTTCAGCTTAAATCATTCTTGGCGTCTTTCGATTCCTAACTTCCATTTTACTTTGCCGTTCCATAGAACTTCATTCAAACGCTCTCTCTCCAACTAAGTCTCGGTTTTCGTCTTTTTCTGAGACCATGTGGTTCTAATTTTAACACCTGTTTGGGAAGTCAATTTTCGTCCATCCTTTAAACATGGCAGACCATCAAAGTGTCTTTTCTTAATATCGTCTACACTGGTGTAATTCGCATCCATGATTTATCGATTCTTACATTCTTTTTTATCTTTTCCCGTTTCGATCGACTTGCGATTTTTCGCCAATAGTCCATTTCTGCAGTTTTAAGACATTTTTATGTTTTTTGTTTCAGTGGCCATACTTCACTTCCTTATTAGAAAACACTTTTTTATAATTGTATTGTATATTCCATGTTTTATTTTACAATCAATACCCCCCCTCCATATGGTATTGTTCAGTATCCTTATTTCTCTTCTTCCCAAATTGTTTCGTTCTTTTATCGCTGCGTCTAAGAGTCCATCACTAGTAATTGTCATTCCCAAATAGTTGTAAGCTGTACATCTTTTGATTTGTGTGTCGTGTTCCAATAGAAGGTCTCTGCTCTGCCCTCCAATGCACATGTACTCCGATTTATTTACTTTTACCTCATATCCTCAAATATTATAGTCCTCTATTAATATCCTACTCATGTATTATAGATCCTCATAAACTTGGGCTATAACTATTTGGTCATCTGCAAAGTAGAGGGTGTATAAGGTGTTTTCGTTTAATGGTATACCCATTCCGATCCCCATTCGCACTTGCGTTTCCAGTTGTGCAGTGCTTGTTTCAGGTAGATTTTAAAAATGTTAGAGACATGGACTTGGTTAAGTCCTTTGGTGACTCTGAAACATTCAGACATTTATTTCTTCCTTTTTCTTTTGCTGTTATATTTTTCATACAATAGTTTGGCTTCCCTTATTAATGTTATTCCTATATTAGTATTCTCTAACGCCACCCAGAGCTTATTATGTCGTACCTTCCTCCTCGTTCTTGAGCTTCCATATCATTGCATTCTTGTTTTATTTTGGCCGTTATAAATTTCCCATATATTCAACTAATCACACTTGTAACGGTTATTCTACGATAATTATCACATTAAGTTCTACTTAATTTTTGTGTGTATTGTTGTTATTATCGAAGTGCTCCATTCTTCCGGAAATTTCCTTTCTTCTGTACATTTTTGGAAGAGTGCCGTGAGGTGCTTAAACAATTTTTCTGTTTCGTATTTAACAAGTTCTCCAGGAATGTTTCAAGGACCGGATGCTTTTCCATTCCTACCCTTTCTACATACATTTTTTATTTCAACACTTATGAGTTTTATTGGTGAGTCAAAGATGTGTCTTTTTTCAAACTAGTTTTTAGGGTTTGTTTTAAATTTCTTTCTGTTTTTTCTCAGTAAATACTGAAATTCTCGTTCCATTCTTCTGCACTTATAGGTAATAGTAAATCTTTTTTCAGCTCCTGTCTTATTCTTAAAATTCGAACAATTCTGTTAACGAAATGTTAATAATTTAATAATTAGAAATGTAGTACTGGTTTGAAATTATGCCTGTGGTTTAACATTTGTTCAGTCTCATGTATATAATCATTGGCTTCAAAACAATATAAATTAGAAATAAACTTAACATCCTCTAATAAATCCTTGTAGCAGTTTCTACCAGTATTTTTCTTTCCACATACATTCAAGGCTCACTTTCGGTTTTAAATTGTTTTCTTCCCCATCTTCATTAAAAATCACAACAATTATTAAAGATTATTGACCGAAAACTTCGAATTATAATCGGTTATATATAGAGCTGATATAAATTATGATATACAGAACATTGGCCAGTATGAGTAGAAATTATGGGTTTAGTTTCGGTGCAAGTATGGCTTGGGTTCAGTCACCGTGCTTATATCTCTTATAAAAATCTTACTTCATTTGTTTCACCTTCTTCTATACTATTCCACATTATTCTAAATCTAAAAACGTGTTTTCTTGTTCTTTTTATCGCAACTATTAATCCTGTTTTATTGTAAAGACTTAACTTCAATTTTTTGGTTAAAATCTGTACATCTTTCTGATACATTGTTAATTATCAGTCTTGAGAAATTACTATTATTGTTAGACTACAATATGTAGGCAATGAAGTAACTCCTTCAATTATATAAATATACTTCTAATTCAACAAGTCGGTAATGATGCTTATAAAATAACAATATCAAGGCTTTTTCTAAAACAAAATACGGTAATGTATACAGTAAACTCAACTATACTTGCTGATATTTTACAGTTCTAGTTCTCCAGTTCCCAGGAAAGAACATTTTTACTAAATCTAGCGTCACGTGTGCCTTGTAAAAGTAATTGTTTCGCTTCAGTTTTGTAAACTTCAACAGAAATTGTCCATACCTAGATTGTCGGTCAAATTGGAATTTTAAACCATGCCAAACGATAATTTAGGGGTCCTCAATGGTACAATTTTCTATTTGGTGAATATTTTCAACATTTATATTTGTTGATCATGATTTTGAGCAAAATTAAAACAGCTACTTCGTAGAACATTTCCATTAGAAAATATGATGATTGACTTGGTGGGGGGGAGTCCGTGTCAGTAGGTCATTGTCCGAAAGCTACATTGTCATTGTTCAGCCATGTACCTGCTAATTAAGAGGAACTGTTACTATTTAGTGAACAATGTTATCAGACCACTTTACAAGTGGTTATAAAGTCCAAAGCTATCATGAGTTATTAATTTGAAGGGGATGAACTTTAAAATTAATTGTTCCTGTTTTTTCGTCGGAACTAGTTTTGTAATTATGTATTTTTAAAACCATTCCCTTATTGTACCTTCCTTCAATACAATATAGTATAATATAATATGTGCAACAAGTTTTGTACATTATGTCACGAATAATTCAGTTAATTTTGTTTACATGTTTTACTAATAGACGAACAAAAACAACTTTGAAAACTGAAATTTATGTTCTGTTATTTTTAATGTGAAAGTTAGTTGTAAATTTAATTACCGTGTCAAAATTAAAATTCGGATCTGGTTTGACATTGATCCTGCAAGTAGGCTCTTTTGGTTTGGGATCAGAACAATCCGTCGCCATTACAACGTAGACAGTTGACACTATAACTACCAATATCTTCATTTCTGTAAATCTGAAAATATATTTTAAAATATGTAATAGACTATACAACTAAAAGTAATAATATTATCACTAATGTTATTCGTACTAGAACAGTAACTACTACGTACTTCAATTACATGTTAACTGTTATCAACAGAAAATTCAAAACAAGTTATTTCACCATTTTTACGGGTTTTTTATGAAAGCTTACAAGGCTGGCAAGCGTGATTTATTTATATTATTAGTTAATTAATTTCTATTATGAATTCATGTTATATTTAATTTTATCTATATAAAATAATATGAAAGTTATTTTTGTAATAGATATATAAATTTTCACGATAATATTTTTGACTAAAATACGCGTGTGTGAAAAAATGAACATATTAGTTAATATCCAGTCACAAATTCCATTTGCAAGAAAATGTGAAAAAGTTATGACAGTAAGGATCTGTAAGGACAACAAACAAGTAGAAAAATTTGTTAACAACTCAGGTTGCTACATTTGTTGAATTGAGGAGGTAACAAACTCAGGTAGAAAACCTTGTTCAGAGCTCCGATATAAGTACGAGTAGAAGAGTAAGCTTGTTATAACGACATAGCTCACAGAAGAAAAATGTTCAATAAGTAGACTAATGTGTGCGTTTGCTTTTTACGGAATTCACTCCCAACCGCACTTAGCCTAAATCCGTGATGGAGTACCTAGTTTCATAAACGTTTAAAATCATGTTTAGTTGGAAAACCATTCTGTGAGGGTTTTTATTATGAAAATATAAATATGAATGTACGAACACAAATTATATGTTTCTGTAATACATTAAATTTTTATTTTTATCTTTAGGAACATAATATTATGTTTTTTTTCAATTTTAATATTACACAATAATTTTATAATTTATTTTGTTAGTTTCAAATTTTCTAGCTTGTGTTTATTAATCCGTATATTGTTGTATTTATATTTAAAGAATATTTTGTTTTTGGGCATATCCTTGTATTTATTTTATTTTAATTGTAAATATTGTATTTTAATGGGATAAATGGCCGATAGAAATGGCGTTTTAAACTTATCCCTTTAAATTTAAAAACATATTTAAGCGTCATTAATAAAAAAATCGGTGAACAAAATGTGAAATAAAAAGAGGTTATATTTTTTTAATCGTGTAAATTGCCCTTTTGTGTGCCTTTTGGCTACTTGAAGAAATTTGAAAATATATTGTATATTCACTAATTAATTATTCACTTAATATATATAGTTAAATATAATTAAAAAATCTATAAATCTATAAAACAGTTTCCATCTGTCGTCAATTTCGATAAATAGGTATAAGTGATATTTTTCGATTTTTTATAATGTTCTGACATGCCTTTTGACGTTATAATTGCACTATTAAGATAATGCTCTAACGTAAAAACGTATACTAATTACTTATAATATCGCTTCTAACATTCTGTAATAATATCTGTAATGTTTGTCCACATTCCTTGAGTAATTTGCAAAATATGCAACTTATCAACCTTTATCGAACCCAATTAAGAACAGAAAAAAATACAGTAGGCCTACAAATATTGTCAAAAATAATTCGTAAAATTTTACACTTTATCTTTATGAGAAATCACGATAATAAAATGGCGTGCAAACTTCTGAGTTTTGAAAGTTTAATTTATACATTTTACGTTTCAATATATTTCATTTAAAATGAAGTTTTGCAACATTCTATAACTATTGCTTGTCCGCATACAATAATTTTTAATTTAATGAAAACTTTATAAGTATTTTATCAACTTCGCTATTAATAGAAGTAAGTACACTGTTAGCAAAATAAGTAATTGGCACTTTAAAATAGATCACTAACGAAATAAGTTTTTAAATAAACGCACCTGTTCCGAAGTTCACGTAAAACAATTTGATGTGTATGGCAGAGACAGACTTTGTTATATACAACTTTTAACAGGTGTGCTTTGCTAGTTTTTTTTTATTTGTGTTACATTAATATGGTAGCAATGACTTAAATGGAATGTATGGCAATTTTAACAGTTCAAGATCAATTTTGTTCTGTTGACGTTAGCTACAGCGTGTAATATGGGGACACGTATGTCTATGACAGACAAAAATCAATAAAAAACACCTGCTTTGAAAACCGATAAATAGTTTAACGTTTTGACAAACAGTTGACACACTGACGTGATGAATGTAAAATTCCAACACAAGGTTTTCTAAACACATTTTTTTTTAAATCGTATTAACAAAAATAATCAGCATAATATAAATTTGACAATTTCAAAATAGGAAAATTAAATATAATGGTAGTCAAGTTAATTTTTGTATTTTGAATGATATTTTAACAAATCTAAAGCTGAATACGATAGTGAAATTATATTATTAAAAATTTGGAAAATAAAAAAAGATGTTTTCTTAGTTTTGAAATTGCTATAAGTTTTAAATGTTGAATACAACGTACTTTGCTTGTAAACAAACTTCTCATTGTTATCAACAAAGACTAATTTTGTTCTAAAGTTATATGAAATATAAAAACTTATATTTGTAATTTAAACAAATTACAATTAAAAATTTTAAATTGCACTTAAAATACGATGGTGAAAACTTTCACGAAAAATATGGCCGTTAACTTAAATTTTGTATTTTCAATATCAAAAATTTTATTTTATATGGGATTTTAACATTAGTCACGATGGTAATTTTTTTTTTATTTATTTATTTTTTTTTTTAACGTCCGACTTTTGTGCACACTTGGGCGCTAATGCATACGATGGGATGATTTATAACGTATGAAAATGCCAAGCCCTCGCCGGGAATCGAACCCGGGTCCTCGGGGTGAAAGCCTAGTACCCTATCAATTAGGCCACCGAGGCGGCTATCTCACGATGGTAAAAGAAGATATTCAAAACGCCTTGTGATTTTTTCCCCTAATATTTCAAATGACTGTCATGGTAAACAGTTTTAGCTGCACACAAAAAACTCCAAACTAATTATAATTACACTATCGTCTATCTTTCATAAACTAAATTTAAGTTCCATGTTTAAACCTAATTCGATTTTAATGCAAAGTTTGAATCACGCTGACATTTTACGTTTTCAAATTGCATTGAATAAATGGAAAAAACATGAGCTTTTGGTTAATTTTTGTACTTTACTAGGAATTAATTTGAAAATAATTACTTTAAAATATTAATTACGATGGTAAATTTACATTTTTAAAAAGTTTAAGATTAAACGTTATTTTAGAAAATATATAATGACTATTTTAAAGCTGTTTGAAATTGTTTTCTGTCTAACAACACTTACCAAATCTATCAGTAAAATCGAACCCAACAACATTGTGAACGTTATAGTGCTAACATTCGTTTTTAACGCCTTCTAGAACAGTGAGTTCATCGGCGAACATTTCAATACGGTTGCACTAATAGCTCATCTTCAAATGGAAATTTATAAAATTTGTTATTAATTATATACAATTGTATTAGGTTATATGGCAATATTTATAATTGGGTATATTTAAAAAAATTCGTTTGTTTTGTTTAAAAAATATAATATTTCAGTTTTCACTAATGACCTGCAACTGTAAAGACCGCAAATACTCTAAACTTCAAACAGTGCACTCTGGTAACGAAACTGTTCATCAGATCTGACGGTGGGAATTGTAAACAACTATTGTTAAACACAAATTGAGGTTACGTAAACAAGACATTGAAAGGTGCGGATGTTCAATCACAGTAGTGTGGAGCGCTAACACAACAGAACGAAGCCTCTAGACTTAATCAAGTAACGTAATTATTGAAGGTGACAATCAGTTCAACCTGTTTCTATAAACTTACTAATAAAATTATGTATGTTTTTATTTAACTGTAGTGTTGTGCCATTAAATACAAATATTAAAAATTTGAAAGGAAAATTTGTAGTGTCTAGAAACTCTATTTTTTGACACAACTTCTTAGTAGTTAATTACTCTAAGCATAATATCAAATCAGTTTTTAAGTTTTAGGAGTACGCTTGCAGCCCTTACTCATTATAACTAAATCTGAATCAGGTATAAAATTAAAAAGATTCTCACCTCGACAAAGGTTTTCCCATGATGTATGGTGGGCGTTCGCATCATATCCAAGGATAAAATGCTTCTTTTTCATAACATTGTACTCCACAGCACTTCTCATTTCATAGAACAGCATAGGATTCCTCATTCTGAGGAGGATTCGTAGAGAAAATAGATTGATGCAAGCATAATTACGATGTTGTTACCACCTGCCTGTAGGTTTATTTCAGTGTCAGCCATACCTTTGGAACAGAATTCAATCTTTTTCTGTGATTTAATTTGTCATCCACAAACAAACATGCCATAGGAATATCACAGTCAGCAACTTCTTATATTTTGAAGTGTTCAATACCATAATTTTGTCCCTCACGGTCTTAAGAGCAACACCTATGTCATCGGAACGATATTCTGACAGAGATTTCTGCTGTGGTGGAGATTTATCTGGAGCACTGCTGTCATATTCTGTTAAGATTTTTTCCTCCCTACAACTGAAAGGTTACTCTTTTGCAGTCTAAGAACGGACGCATTTTGAGTTCCTTCAGTCGTTAAGGTAGTTCTCATAGATAACCAGAAATTGGCTATCAAAATTTGATTTCACCCCGACGACCGCCCAATGGTAATCGGTTCTGATTTCTGACATCTAGTATCACTTCTTTTTTTACCTTCTGTCTCAATGGTTTTGTGTACTCAATGGTAAATCTTACCACCTTTACCATGCTTCGTGCAGGGCTTAGTCTTAGCTAAACCACCTGAAAGAATGCAGTTCTTTTTCCTTCTACTCTTTTGTAATGGTGTTACTGCATCCAATAAATACTGCTCCGCATTCCAGATGGACACTGGCAATCCAGACATCTTTTCCCTTTAGAACACACCGACCAATCTCCCTCCTGATGCTGTTAGCCATGTCCTCCGTCAGCTTGCCGTCTGGAAGCTCGTACCGCACAATTGCTAGCTTTGCTTCTAAACTAGGTAACTTTCGTTTGTACATAGAATTTTCTCACCTTTTGAGAGAACTTTTTGTACCTTCTTCTTCCGTACTTGATCATGGAAAACCCGTTTCTTCAGTACAATTCTCTGTTCACTACTGTCCTATTGGATTTTGTCATCTTTAAGAGATGAGCAGGATGTCTTCTTCCGTGGGTAACAAATTGTTCATGCTTAATTTTTCAGAAGGAATGCTTTTAGCCTCGGATCTGCACTTCCCCTTGGTTTCTTATTTTTCCCCAGAGGTACCGGGTATCTAACAGTCCATTCCTTCAGTGACCCAATTAAATACTACTACATTCAGTAAAGGAATAAATACTACTTGGTTCCCGTTTGTTTTCAGTAAGTTATGTTAGAGTAACCGAATATACCCTCAGTGCCATTCAGCCTTCTGCACGGACCGCCTTGCCATAGGGTACACTCTTCTTAGTTTATCTAAACATTACTGGACTTTAGGGCAGCTTTAACATGGGGCCAGAACCTTGGAATAACAGTTTTTGAGCCATTACACTAGCTTAGTGTTGCTCTTTCAATATTGCTTACTGTTATTTCCGTTGCAAAGCAAGATTACACAGCAACCATTTTATTTATTTATTTGAGAAAACGTTTATATTTATTTAATAATAAAATAAACATTTATTTTTAAAAAATAGAATGAAAGCAAAAACACTAATTTGATTGTTGACTAAAGTTGTTTGCAGTGTAAAAGACCTTTTCAAAACGAGATTACATAGAGGTTTACAATTTTTGGTCCGATTTAATTCAAACATAGCAAACATTTTTTTAAATAATTTTGACCAGTTCATTATCAAGCAAAATTCCTCTTGCAATTTCATATGGTGACTATTCGTAGTGCTAAAAACCATAAATTTTCTCGGTTACAATTTTTTTTAAATCTTATTGTTTTCATCGACATTAGCAATACAATCTGCATAAGTCAATACTTTATATTTTTATAAGTACTTTATATTTTCAAATTATGAAAATGAATTCGATAGCCTGGATAAGGTTCATTTTTTTATATTTTCAATGTAATTTTATGTTTAACATTCTGCTATACTTAAATTTTAATACTGTTTATGATGCTAAAATAAGACTTTCAAAAGACGTAAAACTTTTAATAATATTTTTCGAAATTCGTTTCTATTACAGTCATGCCACAGTCAATATATATAGGCCTATATATATATATATATATGTGTGTGTGTGTGTGTGTGTGTGTGTGTGTGTGTGTGTGTTCTTTGAACTTATTTTAAGTAATTTAAAATAAAAATATGTTGTTCAATGTGTTATTAATATTATTTATATGGTTTGTTTATAGAAGCGTTTTAATTAACTAATTAAACTTCTCACACACGCTCCACGTCCACAGTGAAACAATGTAAGGATCAAGCTCCACAAGTTTCTTTTCTTGGTTTATTTCGATTCAACTTCACTCCCGTTTCATTACGTAAATAATTAATTCCAAACACGGAACCTAGGCAGCGTTGTTGTCAAGTGAAGCTAATTTATTTTTCTCGGTTTTTCGGCGCTAACGAATTCCACCAATTTGTTGGACGGCTCGTATTGCTCATTAACACGCTTCAGGATCAAGTGTTTCTGTAGTAACAGGAGAATATATTCAGTTACAAGTCAAATTATACCTTGAATGTACTAATTGTATTAGGTGAGGTGTTTAAAAGTAAAGAGGGTTATTACTGGAGCTCAACCAAAAGGATTTTTGGTTGCGATTTATTAAGGACCGAACGCGGACCTTAGAATGAGCCAGTATGGGAGTGCGCGAGCGTGCGTGTGTGTGGATTTTTAATTTGATGGCAGTCAGTGTTCATTACAATTTGTATTTTCATTACAATTTGAAAGTATAAAATATTAATATTTGCAGATTTTAATGCTGTTTATGATGGTGAAATAAGAGATTCAAAACGAGGGCAAGATAAAAAAAATACTTTAGTGTTTTCGCTTCCATCATGTCAGGAAGACAGCTGCGTACTCCGATTATATGAATTTTGCAGCCCTATTGTTCTTCTCTTCATGTGAATATTTGCCAAAATATTTTTCAAATGCGATTACTTCTTAAACTTTTATTACTCAAATATTAGGGAATCTGTGAATATATTACAAATTCAAACAATATCTGTGCAACACTCCAAAGTGAGGAGCTGAAATCAGTCACATTTATTCTTTAGAAGAAAATGAGAAAATATTAATAATTACATTGCATTCAATTCGTTTTAAGGGATAGATTACTTAGGTGGAAGCAGTGAGAAATATTAGTTTTTATGACATTTTAAAACACAAAGTTTGCAATTTAAAGCCGTACAGAGTTACATTTAAACAAAAAATTTGCAATTTTAGGCCGTATTAAAGCACATTTTATAACAAAAAATATTCAATATCATGCTGTACAGGATTATAGGTTAAAACAATAATTTGCAGTTTTAAGCCATATATGGTGGTATGTGAGAAGCACTCTTCATAGCACTCGCAAGATTCTCAAAATAAAACAATTTTTCAACACGTATCCTTCCTTTCACGTATTCAAAAAATAACATAATCGTATTACGCAGCAGTCTAGCTGACGTGATAGAAGCGAATTTAAAGTATTTTTCTTTATCTCTCCATTTTTGAAATTCTGATTTCACCATCTCAACCAGTATTAAAAATGTGCCTAAATTAGCGTGCCAAACTTCCAAATTACATTAAAAATACGAAAACGAACCCTGACTGCCATCAAAAAAAGTTACAACGAAATTTCAATGGATTTCGAAAATTCAAAAAACTAATTTATGCAGTTTTTAACGCTACTAGCAATGATTAAATCGAATTTTCAAAAACAATTATGAGAGAAAAGTTATAAGCTTTTAAAGATATGAATTGTCCGTCATATTGAAATTGTTGAACGAATTTTCCTGATTACAGAACTTGTCCAAGAATTTCTTACAGTTGATTTTTACGTGACCTTGCTAATTTATTTTTACTACTGGTTGTTACATTGTTAAACGTATTTTGACTAATTATCATTATTATACTTTATTACAATTATTTATTTATTTTATTTTATTATCTCTGTTTTATTTTATTTTATACAATTATCTCTGTTAGATCTCCTGCAATCTAGCAAAACTATTATTGCTTTCGTTTTATCAAAATCGGTAGTTCTGTTTGTACTACAGCCCCCGTGGCTAATTCTAACAGATACTTAAATTTAATTTTCCACATTTTACTCATATATCTTTATTATATACAACAATCAGCAAATCCTTTTATTTTAATTCCTTGTAAAACACTTAGCTTTCTTAACTTTAATATAACTTGAAGCATACTACTTTAAAGTTTTAGTATACATGTCATAGTATGTTGATGCTATTTTGTGTTATAACTTATAAACTATGAAATATAATCTATTTTTTACTGCTATATCATCTGATTTATCGAAAACCATGTTTGATATATTTTTAAGAACATTTACGTTTTTAGTATTTAAAATATTAGGAAAATTTTTATGTCGCCCTACAATTTACGGCAAATCATTTCGTGTTTTCCTGAAATATTCAAACGTTACGTACAGGCTGGTTGATCTCTAAGCCTCGTTTTATTTAAACAGATATTCAAACACTGATGGCCTTCGTTTTTGTTGTAGCTCGTTTCATAATAAAATTTAAATAAAACTAAAATTATTACTAGATTTGCAACAAAATTTTTACATACAATGGATATTATTGGTATGAGAATTTTCCCCTGTGCAAAACACACATACACACACACACACACACACACACACACACACACACATAATATATATTAATATATATATATATATATATATATATATATATATATATATATATATATATATATATGTGTGTGTGTGTGTGTGTGTGTGTCATGATTTGACCTCTACGTAATCAAAAATTTCCAATAAAAGGATTTTAGAAGTTATGCAAGTTTTCAGGGTTTTTTAACAATTCCTGAACCACACATTTCTGGGACATAACGATCCATATATTTTTGTTGAGTTCTTATTCGAACTACATTTGAGCAAAAAATTAGGGAAAAAAATTTTAGAGCAAAGTTTTACAAAATCCATTACTTAAACCATTTTTTTTACCAAAATCGGAAAGAAAAAATATAAACCATTCCCTCGGTGTGGCTAAACGTGATTTAGGTTTTAATTGCATCAAGTAAAATATACTTTTGTGTAAACAGATTATCTGAAAATACAAAGATCTATCAAAATATCAAGATTCATTTGTTTAATTGGTTTAGTGAAATGTGAAATGTAAGGAAATTTTTACATAGATATTTATAATTCATTTAGTATAATGAAAAATACAGTGCTTCTATCGGATACAATATTTTGTTAGTTTTACTTTTGTCTACAAAACTTCACCCCACTTTAACTCGGTATATCCTGTTACAAAAGAAAGTAAAGTTTGTTTAGTTCATCGCAGACCTTTCTCTGTGCACCGCATTTAGTGTGAAAGTTAAAGCAATAAGGGGCTAATATTGTACTCCGGCTTTGTGGACTTGACAAAATGGAATGCCTTATCGATCGATGCCCGGTATGTGGCGCCATAGAAGTAGCGAACTTTTAAATAAAATAGAAATCAAATTGTAAAGAATTGGAAAATACATTCTCTTTTGTTTCCATAATATTAATCACTTTATAAGTGTGTTAATTGTATCATGTAATATAATTTTTTCACCAATATATTTTTAAATTGAGTTATATTGAGTTCTTTTTTTCCTTTTATTTTCATTCTAGCCTTTGATACAGCCGGCCAAAAATAGTTCAAAAATCACTGTAAGTACAGGCACTACATAAATATTTTGTAAATAGTCAAAACACTGAATTATTAATCAAAGATTAATCAGTGTTTTTATTTAAAACGATTTCTTTTTCCTTTACGGAGGTTTAAACATTTGCTGTCAAAAACTTCAAGTTATTGTTAATTTAGTTTCTCTCCACTAGACCTCTAAGCTCTTTTTTTGTTTTTTGTTACAGCTTCAACTGTAATCCACCAACTGTAATCTCTCAGGATCTAGTATCTCAGTTGTTGTTTCTGTCGGTCATATATAAATCCTGTTAGTGAACTTTTATCTGATAAAATGTTTATCTTCAGAACAAGTCAGGTTAGACGTTTGATTAAAAGAAAGGAATATTCTCCAGGATTTATTCTTGTTATATACATATTTACCTTACCATATATAAAGAAAGGCCATTGTTTAGTTCTTGAACTGTTGGTTGCAGGTAATTCAAAACATTGAAATATGTATCCAGTTGTAAAAATATATACATACATAACTTTAAAGTATAGTTCTAAATGTGTTATTTATTTATTATGTAATATTAAGTCGATAAATTCAGCTTTATAAGATTATCAAGTAATAAATAGGTAAATCTATATTTTTTTTAATAAATTATTGCAAAATTTTTATATTAATTTTTAAAAGCAGGCATTTTTAAAATGAACTCAATAACAGTGTAAAAGAAACACCCTACTTATCTAGTTATTTAACAACTACATATGAATTTAACATTATTATCTGTCTACAGACACACACACACACACACACACACACACACACACACACACACACACACACACACACACACACACATATATATATATATATATATATATATATATATATATATATATATATACAGCCATCATCTATCTTTTTATTAATCTACCTATCCATCTATCATATCCTTATTATTTACCTATTTATCTTCATATCTATTTACATCATTTAATTATAATCCTCTTCAAGGAAAATTAAGTATACCTTGTAATTTTATTTCAAAAATTCATTCAAAATTTTAATTTCAGAGCCAGGCAAAGTTTATAACGACATCATTGAACTGTTTTCCATTAACGAAGTTTTTTTGTAACTCTGCAGCTACGGAGTCTCTAATCCATTGAAACGCAACAAGTGAAACGTCGTAGGAAAGTGCTTTGCATATAAATTGCAATTGTCAAACTGTTTCCCTTGTGTTCAGTTGCTGACTATTCTTGTGATATTTCTTTTCACAATGTCTTATTTTGTAACACACAAATCTGAATGTATATTTGTTCGTTCTACAAATGCATATATTTTGTCACATTTAGGCATAAGTAACATTGATATCCTTTGCGTTCTCAGAATATATAACATTTTTAAGAAAAATTAAGAAAATTTGAAGTTAGACCAGCTGTTAATATTATTATATTAATTTACAGCGGTTTTAGATAATATAGCAAATTAGCTATTGCAGCGGCTGACTTGGTAATATCAAGGAAGAGAATAAATGATCACCTATCACTAGAACAGATTTCTAAATGCTTTATAAATATTTATAATTATATATAGTTTAAATAGATAAATTAAACATTAGACCAGTAACGCTACAAGAACTAATAAACGAAATCAGTCAGAATTTACATCCTAAAAAAGCTCCAGGATATGATCTAATTACAGGGCAAATAATCAAAGAACTTCCAGAGAAAGCCTTGAGGAGACTGCTGTCCGTTATCAATGCAGCATTCAGGTTACAGTATGTTCCGAATCAATGGAAAGTAGCAGAAGTAATTATGTTACCTAAGCCGGGTAAACCACTACATGAGGTAACCTCATATCGACTAATTTCATTATTGCCAATACTATCTAAGCTCTTTGAGAAACTCCTTTTAAAAAGACTGAAGGTTATTATAGAAGATAAGGAGCTCATACCTGCACATCAGTTCGGTTTTCGGGCAAAACATTCTACAATTGAACAAGTTGGTAGAGTGGTGGATATAATAGAGGAAGCTATGGAGAGGAAGCAAATCTGCTCAGGTATATTTCTTGACGTGGCGCAGGCGTTTGATGGAGTCTGGCACTTAAACTACAACGGGACTTACCAGAGCAATTCTTCAGAATTTTAAAGTCATACCTTTGTGAGAGACATTTTCGGGTTATATATGAACTCGAATACTCACAAGTTAAAACAATTAATGCAGGAGTACCTCAGGGAAGTGTTCTTGGCCCTGTACTGTACCTTCTGTACACTAGAGACATACCAGTTACTGGGAACTCCACAGTAGCAACGTTTGCAGATGACACAGCAATTTTAACAGTTGGGGACAATATTTTAGAAGTCACAGAGAAATTACAGAATGCCACCAACGCAGTAAGTCAATGGACAAAAAAATGGAGAGTAAAGCTTAATGAAGCAAAAACTGTACACATTAATTTTACGAATAGAAAATATGAACCATTACCAATAATATTAAACGAAAGGAGTATAACATATGCAAACAGTGCTAAATATCTAGGAATGACACTCGATGCAAATTTCCGATGGAAGGTGCATGTAAAAAAGAAAAAAGAGGAGCTACAGCTCAAATTCAATAAAATGTTTTGGCTTATTGGAAGAAATTCAGAACTTTCGATAACCAACAAGATACTACTATACAAGCAAGTTCTAAGACCAATATGGACCTATGGTGCACCACTCTGGGGATGTACAAGAAAAAGCAATAGTAAAATTATTCAAGTTTTTCAAAATAAAGTATTGAGAACGATTGTCAACGTCCCTTGGTATGTGAGAAATGAAAACATGCATAAGGACCTAGGTGTTGAATCTGTTCAGGAAGTCATTAAAAAGCTCTCGGTTAAGCATTATTGCAGGTTAGAACAGCATAATAATACAGAGATTGTCCAACTACTATGCCGCAGTGACAACATCACAAGAAGGCTGAAGAGGACCAAGCCAATTGACCTCTCCAGGCCGTAAACACATTGGGACCAGCCGTCGGACTGCACCCCAGCACACAGTGAACACAATGATAAAGAAAAATTACTAGATGGGGCACGTCTCAGTTGTAATTAAAAAAAAAAAAATATATATATATATATATATATATATATATATATATATATATATATATATATATATATATATATATATATATATATATATATATATATAGTTTGTTTATCACTCTAGGTGTAACATCTTGGGCCGACAAATAAATTAGAAATATTATTCTAAAAAATTTCTAGCACAAAAATTGACTATTTTAGGAGCTCAAAACAAAATCCGTTTACATACTTTAAAATGGCGCTAATCATTTAAAATATTTAAATGTTTGTAATCTTTTGACATATTTAAATCTGATTTTAATACTATATGTGTTAGACCTGTTTTGATTAGAATTTTAATTTTCTATTTAAAAAAGTAGACCTTGTTAAGTTGTGTCTATTTTGGACTACATTTGATGACAAACATTTTTTCACCTTTATTTTCATAAAAAAATTATTTTAAAACTTTTTTCAAATAATAAATAAATATTTTGAAGTAAAAAAACTTTTTGTAATAAATATTGGTCTTTAAAACAGATATATTTATCAAAGTATATAGATAGAATTTTTTACGAAATAGACTGTAATGTTTACAAAAAAGTTACTGAACCAACTTTATTGGATATTGTATGTGCTTTCGTTACATTTTATGTAAATTCTCTTCACCGATTTTGAGGAATTCTGGTGACGTTACTATTTTGACAAGGCAGTTTTTCTCAAACCTGATAATCAAAAGTGTTTTTAATTCTTCAAACGAATGAAAAGCACGGCTTCTGTCTTTCAGTTTGGAAACTAGAATGAATGATTCATCAATCGTCTATATGTAATTTTGACTTAATTACCCCACTTTTCCAGTGTAGTAACTAAAGAGAAATTTGGTACATTTTCATGGCTTATATAAACAAAACTAAATATATTTTAGTTTAATTAAATACAGCCTTATTTTATATATTTATTTTTAACGCCTCCTATGTAACATAAAAACGTTTGAAACAAAAATTTCCTAGGTTTGGTTTTGAAACAAAAACAAAAACGACCAAAGACCTGTTATTCAGACGCGCACGTAGAGGTAAGTTATCGAAGGATTGTCAGACGGCTACCACTCGAAGAGAAAAGTTCTTGTTTTTTGTACAAAGTACCTAATTAAGTTGTACAACAAATTTTGTTTAAAAGAATTACTGATTTCATAATAATAAGCTCAATCTATAGCAGATTTTAAATGTATGACCACATATATGTGAGTACTGTATAACTGTGAAAATATATCACTGATTCTATGGTAAAAAGTAAAATTCAAATTAGTTTTGAAAAAAAACCATTCTCAACAATATGTTACTCCAGTTAGAATAGAATATGAACACAAGTGTTCAGCGGAATGATGTCTTAGTCAACAGCTGTTACATTTCAAACTAGCAGCTGACGTTAGCGTATTCATCCAGTCTATGTATTTCAATTAAACTAACCTAAGACCCGATAGTTAGCATGTTTTCTTTTAAATAATGCCAGGATTACAAATTGATTGGGTTGTTCAATACAATTCGAATAAGTTTAGAATTCGATATTTCTTATGATAAACAAAAGTGGCAATCCGTGGAATGGCTGACAAAAAGAAAAACTTAAAAAAATGTTGTAATATCTAACGAGTGTACATTGTTGATTTCTATTGGTCCAATTGTATTGATTTTATGTAATACATACAACTGTTAATTATGTAATAAGTGAGATGGGTAGGCTGGCATCTAGTTTGTTAATTATTTATATATTTACTATTGAAATTATTCATAGACATTGTTAAAAATATATCTAATTGTAAAGGCTGTAAGTACTTTTGTGCCAGATGACTCGAATATGTAGTATTATTGCGTTAATTATAATTTAAATGTTAATTGCTGAATTTATTTATATACATAATTTTAAGCAAATAAATATTAAATATAAAAAACATTTGTCCAAAACAGGTTTAAGATTCATCTTTCTTAATTTCAAAGCAGGCATCTTTGAACAGATTTCTATTTAGGAATGTTCAATATATATTCTTTATTGAACATAAAGAATTATTATTAACTCTTTATATATAAATTGTAATTGTTGGATTATCTATCTTTTTATCTGTCTACACACAGATAAAATTCACTGTTTTTATATATATTCGTTTTCATTCATTTTCTATTTTGAAAACATACATTCTTCTCAATTTATAATAGAACGATATTTTTACAATACATGTTCTAAGAATGCATGTAAAAAAAATTTTTGTTATGAACCAAAAGTAAAAAAAAAAATAATTTTTGTTATTGAACCAAAAGTAAAAATCATGTAAATAATGTTTTCCTTTTTATTTTAACTAAGATAATTTGTTCGAAAACACGACATAGCTAGTTTTTAACAACATAACCTAAAACTTATACAGCCTATTAACTGTGCTTAAGGAAATCAACTGATCGTCACGAATTAATATAAAGCAAGTAATCCTTTACTATAACATATCTAGTTTTTAATAACATAACCTAAAACTTATTACAGCCTATCAGCTGTTCAATAAAATCAGCTGATCGTTAAGAATTAATATAAAACAATAGATCTTTCATTAAAACTACTAATATAAATTTGTGCACTTGCATCACGCGACAAGTAAAAAAGAACTCAAACTGACATTGTATTTTTCTATAATTTATTTAAAGTAACGAAAAAACTATTGTTTACTCTTAGATTCATATACAAATATTATTAAACATATTAACAATCACTTTTTTTAAATTCTTTAAATTTAAAATTCTTTAAATTGTAAAAGTAATAAAAATGTAACTTTTTGTGATATTGACCAAATAATATCCTCAACTTGTACATTACAAAATTTATATATTTTTTTAAAATTTTTGCAACTTAAAATATTGAAGTTAATTTAGCATTACAATTGATTATACTATACTAATGATAATAATATTCCGTCACTCTCGAAACACCTCCCTATCATTATCTGCAGCTGATAGTGGACAATGAAAAATCTTTATTAGAAGCAAAAACACTTAGCTCTTAATTAACAATAAAATGCAGAAGTAATTACGGAAAATTAGTAATTAATAAGTCACAAGAAATAGAACAGAAAATTCACAAAGCATTTACTTCAGGAATTTACGTAATGAATGAGGACCAATTAATTATCTTTATAAGTGATTTATCATAAGTGATTTTATTCTTTGTTAATGTTACAACGTTGCACCCAGTATTCAGCCCAGCCAACTCGATTGCTAAAGCATTAACAGTTAAATTGATACAACATTAATACATATTTCATATTTATATATGACGTAGATAAGTCTCCATTTTATTTCTGGCTTTCCTAAAACCGTTTCATACTTGTCTATTCTGAGTATTTTTTTATCAACTGACATTCATTCTTTGAAATTCTATAGATCCCCGATCAACCTTCATTCGTTTTATTAAAAGCCTTATTGTTTCTTAGAGTATTCGTTTAATTGGAAGATCCGTCTGAACCTTATTTATTTAAATATTTTATCACTAGCCCAAATGTTTAATTAGTGATATATTTCCCAAACAGATGGATATCACTTTGGAGTCATACATGAGAACAGGTTTGATTATTTTCTTAGAATTATCAGCGTAATCTTTCTACAACTTAATTGGCTTTATGTTGTAATTTCTTGAATCAAACAATCGGTTACGCTACAAATTATTACAAAAGCTAATAGAATACATTTTTATTGATAACATAAACAAAAATTTCTAAGAAACAGTAAGTGGTTCATGAAAACATAACAGACATACTGTAAGGACAGAATGGCTATGTAATTATATTATGTACCAAATGATATTTATAACTTTCGGCATCAGAAACAACTAATTTAAATTAAAACCGTCTTCTTAAATAAAGTTAGATGTTCTTCAAGCTGTTACGCACCAGCCATAACGGTTTGTGAGGAAGGACTACACTAATTTACTTCACACTGTTGGGCCTACTCAGCAAACGGTTCGTTACCGCAAGTTTACACTAATTAATACGTGTTTACACTGAGGAACGTAAATCACGCGTGCGTTAGCTGCAAATTATACACTCAAACGCACAAATTACACTGTGTAAATCTAACCAAACCGTTGCCTTGGAACAAACGTAAATATCCCTGAGTAAATTAATTGTTTTCATTCATAATTCTACATCCGATATTATAGGCAATTCGATTGATATTTTAAACATTTTCAAAAATTATAATTTATAGGGTGGGTTTCGAATATCTCCCTATACACTCTTCTCAATTTATATATCGCTTCAGACAATATTTACGGTTGATATCTTTTATATGCCGTTTTGGAAATAATTTGTTTCTATTTTTAATACGGTATTGTGGTTGTATAACTTTGAGTTATCAGTTATTTTTTGAAAAACGTTCGTTTAAAAATTTCAATAATTTATTTTGCTAAATATTTATAAACGATTGTTTTCTGAAAAACGACAAAACCATTTATGGTGTGTTTAGCATAACAGAATTAGGCCGATATTTTGTGCCATAATAACCTACTAAAGTCATATTAAAAAATGCAGTCCAATATTGCGCATTAAATATGGCATTCGAAAAATCCAACTTTTAAAATTAGTCTACATATTCAGTATCCAAACAAGTTATTATAAGAAACGAAATCTAAAGAAATATTTGAAAAATATGTCAGTAATTTGAAACAGCCCGTGCGACGTAGGTGTGTGAAGTAATTACTGGTGCCTTGCTCTCGTCTAAGAGATCCTCATTTCTAAAAGGTTTTGATGGGAGAGGAATACCCTCCTCAACTAACTGATGTTAATACTTAGTGATTGTTACTTTATAAATGCATCAGTTATAAACAAGTCTGATTTCTTTAAAACGATTATGTTTTTGTTTTTTTATTGAGTTCCCGTTTGTAAATAAGTGGTTAAATTTTGCTTCAATCATGCACTATTATAAATATAAAAGAATTAGTAAACCATACACGGAAAGCAAAAGATTCAATTTGGAAAATGCATTGTTGAACGTTTAGTGCTACGTAGTCTATATATTGAACACTTTTTAAGGGTTCACTTTGTGCTTAAAGTATATATATCTAATTACTTTGTTGAAACTCGAATGATCGTCTAACGAAATAAAATATAATTCGATATTTAATACAAAACAATGAAAACGTTTACACGCACACCATAACTATAACTTACCATAAAATTTACCCCCCCCCACGATCATTGACTAATAATACACTATTATCTTAAAACTTGCAATTAAGTAAATCAAGTAACTCTGTTATTATAACTGTTATGTTTACTGATATTTTCCACTATCACTTTGCAATTTATTTAAATATGTATTATACGTAATTATATGACATTCGTAAACGTGTTTGCACGAAACGTTTTCAAAATATTCATAAAAAAGCTTTCTGTGAATTTAAAGATTTAGATGTAAATCCAAAAGCTATAATGATAAGTTTCGATTAATTAATTTCATTACGAATAATTTAAAGATCGAAACCAACCACATCCATTAAAAAGAAATTAAATCAAATGAAAAACTACAATAGAAATATTGTTTCGATGAAACAATATTCAACAATATTCGTTCAGTTAATAAAACATCAAAAATTGACATTTTTTCATCAATTTACAGTTGTTTCTTTGTTATATTAATTTCAAATAAATTTAAAATTTATCAAGTTTACAGCTGAAAATAAACGACGACTTCTTGAAATACTTTTTTTATAATTTACTTCTGTTTATTATATTTGCCTATTGGGACGCAATGTGGTTTGACAAACAAAACTAGGCTTTAGTTTTTCAAATATACAGAGACAGAATATTGCATTCTTAAGAATCTACGTTTCCATAAAGATGTTCTTTTATCCATCCTTAGTGTATAAATAGGGACGTGCAGAAGTCATAAGTTGGTATAACAAGGACAGCTACATCAATAATGTATAAACTGATCCATATACTGAGAGACAAACTATTCTTAACTTGGTAAAATATAAGAAGGAAATCTGTATTAGAAAACGATTTGGTAAAAATGTATTGTTAAAGAAATACTAGTTTTTTCAGTTTAAAAATGTTTTAATAAAATATATCGCATATGTTTTGATGTAGTGGAAGTAATTGTTTTTAAATTAAAAAGTTTTAAACATTAAGTGAATACTTACTTTTAAAATCAATAGTAATTTTATTATTTCTTGTTTACTCTTTAATCTAAAATTTTATATTTTAAAATTGGTTACCTACACTTAATTTATTATGTAATATCTGTTTTTTGCATTTGACAAAAATATTTTGTAATTAACTTTTTTGTAAGCGACATAAAAACATTCATCTGTCATTAGTAAAAAATTGATGATAAATACTATATTGCAAATATGTAAGTTAAAACAAACATTTAATTAGCAACTTTCAATAAAAATGTCTAGAAAGGAAATTTGCAGATTTTTTTTCAAAAATAAACGTAGGTTATCAGTGTAACAAATTTGAATGAAATAAATTCATAAAATCAAAAGCGGAGAGCTTTTTTCAACAAATTTTTAAAAACGCTTTTAGCAAAATGTGAAAATTAATTTTGAAAAATTAGGCTGATAGTTGACTTTTTCTTAAAAAAGCTTCAGTCGAAACATTGTTGTGGATATAGTGTTTTATTATGAACTACTTTTGATAAAATCGTTATAACAGATTTCAGAAAATGCGACTTTTAAAAGAAATTCTTCGTTCGAAATTGGGCATCGAAAATTGTTTTAATTACAAAAAAATACTCCCGTATCCAGACTAAATTTACATAGATGTTGATAAACCAGACTAGCATGCATAATTTCAAATAAATCGTCTAATCACTTAAGTTTATAGCGATCTGTTGACACACGCATTACCCCATACACATCAGAGTTAAAAATCAATGTTTAATGGTTAACAAAAATCAAAACGGAATGATCTATCGAAATTTCAAGATTAATCACAAGATCGATCACTTAAAATCATAACATGGGTTTTGTCAATCATTTCGAGAGTACTTCTACAGGACTTCTCGAGCAAGGCTCATATTTTTTAAATAGTCGGCCATGTTTGAGCTCATTTACCCAGTCGTAAACCATTACAAATACAGAAGCAGATGTGTCATGAACTTTATCTAATATAACATAACATCTAAACATAACATATAATATAATATTATACTCGTAATTTGTTATGCTTTCTTTCCACTATGAGGATGTAACAAAAATCAGAACATGTCCAAAGAATTGCCATTAATCAGATAACATATTTAGCCAAAAGTATGTTCTGACTGGTTGCTAACACACAAAGCACTTTTTAATGTTTGTCTCTCAAAATGGAAGTACAATATGTTGACTTACACGCATAAACAGATAACTATTTTGAATTTACCCCATCATGCATATCATGCATAGTAGACTATAATTAAATGAGTTGCCTTTAATTAATGTTTGACGTAAATACCGTTATTTTAATTATTCGATAATTGCATCAACGGACGTGAATATTTTAAAACAAACATTGCAGCCTTACAATAACTGCAGCTACATGTTTAGAGCAAATAAACAATCAATAGACCATGTCTGATTTCAAAACACAATCATACAATTACAGTAGCAAAATTAAATAAAACTGATAAGAATTATCACATTAATATACAATCAAAATTTGTAATAAAATTGGAAGTTATTAAAATATTTTTTTAATGTAATTACTAATAAAATTCTTTTTATATTCTTTTTCTTTTCTGCTAGGATTATTATCACTATATTCAGTACAATGATCTGCCTTCTCTAGCTTCGTCAATTCTATTTTCGTTGAAGCGTTTCGGAGAACCTCCATCTTCAAAAACTATATCTATACTCTTTTTATAGTATAGATATAGTTTTTGAAGGTGGAGGTTCTCCGAAACGCTTCAACGAAAGTAGAATTTACGAAGCTAGAGAAGGCAGATCATTATACTGACCATAGTAATGACTAATACGTTTAGTTTAATTATATTTTTAAGAAATACATAAATGTAGAAATTTACTAACAGCGCACAAAATTTGAAATACAGTGTTGTATTTCAATGAAGATAATTAGTACTGATAATACATAACTAATTAAGAATTTTTTAATTTGCTATTTTATAACAAGAGTGCCTAGCGTCCTGTGACATTCGACCTAATATAAAAGGTCAAAATGCGTAGGTAGCATAGTTTTGTATTTTTTTTCTAAGGTAAGTACAATATAAATATCAAATATATTATCAATTACGAAACCATTAATTATAAAAATCACTTTATTCAAATACTGAACAGAATTGCTTATGAGTGTTTCGTCCTATAGCAAGACTGTCAAGCGAGAACCAAAAAATGTGGGTGTTGCATATAATTAAAGGCCAGTCAACCAAAGTTGGCTTATTACTATTCAGAAAAAACTATTAACTCTGTCAGTAAATAATTGATTTTACACAAGTTAGTGTAGCCTGAGCACAGGAGTATAAACCTGGACTCGAGCGTAAACAAAGTACTTTCTAAGAGCATCCTTGTTTTGATGTTATAAACACTCAATATGGGTTGACTTCGTTACCTAGTGCTCCACAACTTGGAAACGTATACTGAATGCAGATTTAACTTTGACCCCATAAAAAGAACCAAAACTGTTGGTGAGCGCCTGTCTGTCGGCTTGATTTGTCTTTCGCAAGACGCTTTAAAGTCAAAACCGCACGTCATAAAATCACGAAACTTGTGAAACTACATGAAGAACATAGTTAGGACAAACACTTGTTCTTGTCCAAAATATACGAGTGAAACTTAAGGGTTTAAAGAGATAAGTAATGTGTGCTCATTAAATAGTTATACTACACAGAACGGACTACCTAATTTAATTTTTTAATATAGTAATAATAATAACAATAATAATAATAATTTTGTTGAAAACAGCACAAAAAAGACGGCAAATTATGCGCTACATCCACCTCATTTAAGGGTACTATGTAAAGCAGATTTTGAAAAAAAATATAATGAATTTTTGAGCGCATGTTGACAAACCCCATTATAGTCTGTTAATCCTTCCTTAAATGGTTTTTTAAAAATATCTTCTTTACAGATATTTGTCTAGACCTTTGTTATATTTACTCTCATCGAATCCTTTTTTTTATTACTTCTCCCCTTTCACATGTAACCTTTTTTACCTATATGTAAAATATATGTCTATAGAATATATGTAATATACTCAAAATTTACTTGTAACGGAGAATAATGAAATATGTACGTAAGCAATAAGATTGCGTAACAATTTATGTGGATTGAGATAAGGCAAAAGAAGATGGAGAGGCAAAAAGGAATGGAACTGTTGTATTTTTATACGTATTTATACGACGGGTTCTGTAGAGAAAGTTTTTCTTTTGGTTTTAAAGGAGTTAAAACAAATGCGTTACAATTATATAAATTATAGTGTTAATAATGAATGTATAAGAAAATACCTAATACATACTATTTATTATTACAGTATTGATAATGTATGTGTAAAAAATCCTTAATTCTTACTGTTAAATATCACAGTGTTGATAATTAAATTGTAGGAAAATACCAGGTTCTTACTGATTCATATTACATTGTTGATAATTAATGTGTAAAAAATACCTAATTCTTACAATTTTAAGCAGTATAATGTAATACCCAGTAATTTAAAAATCACCGTCTCGTTTAATTGTTCAAAATGAATTTCCAATTACCGAAAATAAATTTAGAAAATAATTTGTTTTTTAATAGTATGGAGAAATTAATTGGCAAACGAAATCAGTTCCTCTGTTTTAAAATAGGAGACATTTGAACTCTTAAAAAATTCTTGACCTTTTATCTTTCACCTCATGACCAGATTTGAAATCTGCATAAATACGTATTTTGAATTTTGAAATTTAATCAAATTATATTAGTTAATTAATTTATATTATTATGCAATTATTTAATTGAAAAGGAACTAGACGAAGGTAGATTTCATTTCTTTACTTATTGAAAATTGAAAATTTAAACTACTAATATGTCCATTTTACGGCTTTTGTAATTGTGCAATCATATTTTGTAAGTGTAAATATTTTTTTTTTTACAATTTTACGACTGTCAGGGTTAGTGTTATTTAATTTTATTTATACTTTTCTTTTCTGTTTTTGTTTTTTTTGTAAAATATAAAATATATATATTATTATATTCGTTTATTTAACATATAACCACATAACTATATGTTTATGTAATATATACCCCCATGTTTAAGTTTATATTAAATTTATGCAAACAATTTGTAAGAAACGTTTTTTAAAGTTTTTAAGGTTATAATAGCTGCCATTACGAAGTGGATGTACGGAGTTTTCTAGGTAGTTACTATTTTTTTTGCTGTTATTTTATAATGTTGTTGATTGTTATTCAATGGTTTTTTTTCAAACATTCGTTTCCAACAAATAACTGGACAACTTAATGCTGAGAATGTTTATTTACGTAGCCTAAATTGTTTTTTAACAAATATTTGATTATAAATATATATATATATATATATATGGCGCGCTCACGTTCAAAATTTTACTTGGCACAATTAAAAGTTTTAAGATTAAAACTTGGCACAAAAATGTATTTTGTCTAATTCGCTTGTACAAATTTGTTAAACTTCAAAATTTGTTTAACAGTTTCAAAATGGCGGAAATTTCTAATATTTAAACATTCATAAATTTATTTCTTAATATTTAAAGTATGATTTCATCATCGTTTTATATTCGTATTTCAATGCACTTTGGAATTTTAAAATTCTAATAGGCCTATATGCTGCTGTTTTTAAGTGTGGTTTTAATGGTGAAATCATAGTTTCGAAAAAAGTAAATAACAAAATTACTTTTGAAAATCCGCTTCAATCACGTCAACGAGACAGGAACTTGTCGCTACTGTTATCAAATTATTCCATGAACGTTTTGCATGACATTGTGTTCTTACATTCTGTATGTATTTATTTTTTTAATGCAGGTTTGTTATCCAATTATTAAAAAGCTGAAAATGAACATTTTTTTATAAAATGGTTAAGTGCTCCTTCATTTCTAAAAAGCTACAGACGGAACTTTTATGATTCCCTTTATGGTAGCTGCACGGAATATGGCGAATATGAAGTCTTCAAATAGAAGCGTTGCTAACAATGGTTGCAGAACAAAGGAGTTGTCCTCAATCGTCCTCGAAATAGAACAATCCTTTGAGTGTTTTAATCCCCTGGCCTAGTCTAGGTTGAGCGTTTTATTTTTCTTTCCTTTGTAGAACGATTATTCCGTAAGATCGCTACTCGACTGTCTTACTGAAATTAAATTTGTACAAGTGGCCATTTCCGAGACTATTTAATTTAAATGCAACATCCAAATAAATAAAAATCTTTCCTAAAAAGTTGTATATATTGAAAATAATGAAATAGTAATGTTCTATATATTTTTAAAAAACTTTGCATTAAAACGGTTTATGAACTATTTATAATAGGACATCTCCAATAAAAATCAGTAAACCTCTTGGACGTTGCCTATTATTGAAATTTGGACGTTGCCTATTATTATGATTTTCGTATTATAAAT
The DNA here is from genome assembly GCA_022606455.1 of Callitettix versicolor. Classification (NCBI taxonomy): domain Eukaryota; kingdom Metazoa; phylum Arthropoda; class Insecta; order Hemiptera; family Cercopidae; genus Callitettix; species Callitettix versicolor. The sequence goes on along the minus strand of CM040191.1, from coordinate 1,039,896 downwards.
TTAAAACATTCACATTGCTATAAAACTTTGGCAACACAACCTTAATCAGCCGCCTCGGTGGTCTAGTGGATAACGTACTAGGATTTCACCCCGAGGACCCGGGTTCGATTCCCGGCGAGGGCTTGGCATTTTCATACGCTATAAATCATCCCATCGTCTGCATTAGCCCAAGTGTGCACAATAGTCGGACGTTAAACACAAAAAAAAACAACCTTAATCTGTTTAATACTGGCTATGGATATGCTAAAACTCACATTTTAAAGTAAATTTAAAATAAACTAGACGAACCCAATTTAAAATCTTGAGTTTAAGTTCAATTTATTTTCAAAATTTTAATTACCTTAAGGTTAACTTTTTCAATTTTAACAATAATGGAATCACTATTATTGATGCAATTATTTAGTTTGATGCGTTGTAAAGTTTTAATTCTACTAAGTTTTTACATTATTAAAATTTTAGATTATATTTATAAACATAAGTTTTTATATTGTAAAACGAAAAATGTAAACAGACCTACATTTATTACAATTAGTTATTATTTTATATAGCTTTACTTTTATTTACATTGAGTTTGTATTTCTGTTGTTTTCATATGTGTTTTTTTATTATTTGTAGATTATATAATTATTAATATTTTTAGAAATTATTTTATGAATGGTAGTATACAAAATATAAAAAAGCTGCACAATTCGAAGAAAGTAGCGTGACAGAAATTATCTTACAAAAACTATCAATGTTCTTCATAACATCAAAAGATTTAAACATATCTTTATTCACAAAAATTGATTTTAGTAATAACATACGCTCGTTATTTAGTACGATTCTTCATTCGATTTGAAAAAGCTTCCATTAAAAATCTTTAAAGTTTTATTTTTCTTAAGGCTTCCTTTGAAAGTGAACATTGAATTTCACAATCGACAACTTATTGTTTTCTCTTATGTTCAACATTGAAAGTTTTAAATTCTATTTTATCCAGACATTATTTGTTTCGATGTTTTTCAAGAAAAAAATACGAAATAAAGTCAATTTTTTAAAATTTTAATAGCCGGTATATTTAATCGGAAGAACAGATAATGCTGGATTATAGACTTGATCATATGATTAACGAAATGTATTTTTGTGCAAGATATTGAGTAAAGGTTTCCTCATTTTGGAGATATATTGACCTATTGCTTGGGAATTTATTGACTACATTACAGCAAAATGTAACTAAAGTTGATTTTAAAAAAATAGATATTTGAGTCTCAAAACAAAACTTAAAGCATGTTTTCTGTAAAATAAAATATTTAAAGAGCTAAAAGGTAATCACATTTAACGTACATCAACATTCCCTCCAAAATATTGAATTTTTTTAATTCAAATTTGTTACTCTACTGAAACGCGTGAAGTGACAGCTGAGTTGGGTTTTTTGGTTTATTTATTAAATATTTTTACGAGTCTCAATATCCCCAAACATACTGTTGCAGTATCCCAACCACCTGGTGTACCGTGGTCGTTCTAAATACAAATTTAGAATTATTGAAAATGCATTTAACTATTTTTATTTTAATATTAGGCCAAAGAAAATCACTATAATATCCGAGTGCTTTTTACAAAATTTGAATTACAATTTCACTCGTACATGTAACACAGGTAGTATGAATTACTAAAACACGGTAGTTGTTAAACCTGTATAAACATGCAGATCCTATCTTTCTTTTACAAATACATATAAATCTACTATAACCTAGTTATAATACTGGTAACATTTATATATATACTGCTTTTTTTAAAATCAAATTTCTAAATCAGCATCTGGGAGACTGAGGGCCAAAAATTACCTATAGCTGATCCACCCTTTTAATTAAAGTTTTGTATATTTTAGCCAGCGATTTCTACAAATTTCTATTTAACCTGGTTTAATATTAATACATGTTTAGATTTATTACTAGTTGTTAATATAGTTTAAAGTTTTTGGTTTAGCACTGACAGTAATTTTAAATCAGTTCTTCAACTTGCACCAGTATTATACTGTAACAAAATTTCATTGATCATCAATAACGGCCGACAGGTTCGGTACGACAAGTATATTTTAAATTATTTATTACAAGCTATTTATATAAAATAACCACGTTATCTGGATGGTTGGTGGTGTTGTAAGCTAATGCCTCATTTTGTTTCCTAAAACAGCGTTTTGTACTTTAACTTTTTTTTTTACATCGTTAGTGGTCTGACATGCCTGTCAGGACGCTGGCTGCAGAAATAGGTAGAGGGGGACTCCGGTTTTACTGATTACGCATTGCCTCCCTCTTCACCGCTCTATATTGGTTGTATTCTTAAAGTCGGGCGCGTGTAGCCCTCGGTGGCATAATTTGAGTGCTTCAGCAATGTCAATTTCATCACTACAATTACTTGATTTATGAAGTTTAGTTTGGTACTAATATTTTATTAAAATATAATAAACATATGTTGAGAAATTATGCCAAAATTTCTATTTTAATTCATTCTTAAACCGGTTTTCTTTTTGTTATCATAGCCTAAAAATTTCATTTAGGGCAAAACGTTATCAAAATTATCAGTGCTTATTTTGAATAAATTGATTTTTTTTACCTATGAGAGGGCACTCGGTCTCTCTCTCTCTCTCTCTCTCTCTCTCTCTCTCTCTTTCTTTCTTTCTCTCTTTCTTTTCCTTTCTCTTTTCCTTATGCATCATTTTTCAAACAAACGCAGAGTGTGTGTGTGTGTGTGTGTGTATTTGTAACAGAGAGAGAGAAAGAGAAAGAGAGATAGAGAGAGACAGACAGACAGATTTGACAGACAAATAAAAGGAAAAACATACAAAAATTATTTTTTCTGGACTCAAAGGACTTGAAAACATAAAGAATCATCCACATCTTAAGATTGATATTTTTCATGATAACCGAACTTTTTTTATATTTACTTCAGTAAGAAAGTAGCCTAAGATTAAATTCGTTCCAAAACAAAACAAAAAAACCGCAAAAACTGTTTGTCAACCCCAACGTTTGCAAGCGTTGTAATCTATTAACTTACACACATTCATCTGATATGTAGTTTCATGTTATAATTAACGAATCTATTATAAAATAATTGAACGTGCCTAATTTTTTATAAAATCTATGTGCTTCTGTAATTACTTGGCCACAACACGGTGATTACAACTTCAATTAATAATGGCTGTCATTGTGTCACTCAATCCAATCATTTTACCAATACTCAGGGGGAACAATTTAATACTGATTCCAATCATTGTTATAGCTACAGTACAGCATATTTGACAACTACAAATGATATTGAATTTTCAATTGCTTTCGCTGACCTATTTTAATTTGTTGATGAATTTATATTTTATTTTAAAAGTTTCTTGAAAATTTTGACAATTATTCAAAACATAGAGCGGTAATTTAATTATGAAGCTCCTCTGAGGATAACAATCATTACTGTCAAAGTGGCCAACTGCATAAATATGATTTTTATTAGAAACCTGTTGATTTATATAATTTGTAATTATTTTACTAATACAAATTTAAAATAATTTTATACAGATATATCACAGATTGTAATGGTAGCTTTGGCAAATTTAATAAAGCATAAGATAAAAATATTTTTTTTATTACAGTCAGGGTTAATTGTTTTCTAAAATGCAAAATATTCATTCATTAAAATGTTCATTATTGTTACTTTATAATATCTTATATGAAGTCAGCAGGCTGTGTGCCACATTTATTAAAGTGTGTTTCACTTAAAATCCTTTAATTTTCTTCTTATGTAGGCCTGACGTAAAAACGTAGTCCTTTATGAAAAGTTATGAACAAAAACACGAAAATCTTATTATTTTTTTAAAATTATACATAATATTTTAATTTTGATATTATATAAAGCTTTATCTTCAATGTATTAAATTTAAGATAAAAGAATTTACAAATGAAATATGAAATGAAAAACAAAACAAACCTCGAGGGGGTTAAATCTTGTTTTTTATTTCAATTTGCAACACTGACTCGAATTATAAATTTTCATAAATGACCAAAGTCTGCGCAAAAACGTGAATAACTTTTTTAAAAATTCGGCTTTTTTCTGCTTTTTCTAATAGTTTACGATACCGATTTATTACGTAGATAACGACAATGAATTTAGTTTTGAAACTTTTTACGTTTAAGCGAAATGTGATCAAAATTGCTAAAATCGATTTTGAGAAAATCTAATTTCTAAATTTCATCTAAGTAGGTCAGTTCGTTTAGTTTCATTTTATATGCACACACACACACACACACACACACACACACACACACACACACACACACACACACACACACACACACACACACACACACACACACACACACACACACACACACACACACACACACACACACACACACACACACACACACACACACACAGTCGGAAATATATCCAAAGAATATAAACACGAATACAATCATAAAAATCGAATTATCAAGATCGATTTGTCCACGACTATCGTACTTTCTACAATATTTAGGGTATTATATTGAAGAAGCTTAATAGCCATACTCATTACACTAAACAAATATTATTTACATTGGAAGGTAAACATATAGTCCATAGAAACTACCATGTGATTGACAACTTTTTGCTCGCTATTCTGTTCCCTTATGTTTTTAATTTATCTATGTTTGTAACTGCTGTAAGCAAATTTCCTTGGAAAGTGAACTACAAGCATTAAAGCCGGCATTGTAGTAAGAATCAGGCCCAGTACTTTAAAATGAGCATCGGTCAAAAACTTTAATCGCATTGTGATGAATAATAAAAATATATTACTTTTTTGTTTTATTTAACAGCAGTTATTGAAATTAAACTTGCGTTACTATGAAAACCAATATTAGAAATTAATTATTATTAAATCATTTAAAAATAATAACAATAATAGGATTTTAAATTAATTAGGAAGTTACATACAAAAGCGATGTAAGTTTTGTGATTAATTTAAGACACGAAACGATTAATTTGAAAATACACGAATACACTTTTGAAAATATGAATTCACACAGTAATTGTAACATTGACTACAATGTTTGCGCAAATTACCATTTAAATTTTCAAAATCCATTGAAATTAACACAATGTATTTTTTTTCGGTATTCAAGGGTTATTTTCAATGGATTAGAAAGGTTTAAAATGTTTGGGAATACAGATGTGATTCAAACTTAATACAAAATTAATTGTGTCAACAGATTGGACAAGTTTTTTGTCCGGTGTAATCAGACCAACTGTTCCGAAATAGCACTGTTATAAATTTAAAAAAAAAACACTTTTTTATGTATTCTTGAAAATCTGATTTAAGAATCGTAATAAGAGTTTAAATCTGCATAAATAAGTATTTTTAAAGTTAAAAAATTAATTGAAATGAAAAATAATGTTATTGCGTCAGGATTTATTACGTAAGACTTTAAAAAAATACCGTTAGAAATTAACTTCTATCGTGACAGCGAGACAACTGGTTGTTACAAATACAACTTTTTTTTGTATACTTGATCTTATACAAAATTAAAACCAACACGTTTTCCGAATACATGCAGTAAAAATAATTCCTGATTGAGAAATAATAGCGAATCTGTTGTGAAATTGGCAATTTTCCTTATTTCAACGCTGTTGATTGGACCGCCACATTAGGGCCTGTTCGGTGAACTGAAAACCCGATGGCGGGAAATATTTGCGCTGAACAGCCGCTTGGGAAATTAGCCCACATTACTGTGAAGAAAATGTATTGCTTTCTTGATACTCAATCTGTTTTGGTAGCTCTGGTCAGAATGTATATTTGCAATTATTGAACACGAAATTATCAAAATATTGGAGATGAGTTTGTGCTGTAAAATATATCCTACAATAAACTAAAATTTTAAGGTATCTACTGTAAAAAAAATGTTTAAAATAAATTTTTATTAAATTTACCTAATATTTAGTTTTATTTCAGTAAAAAAGCTCTACGAGAGCTATTATAAGTCAATATCACCATAAAAATAAGGTTTGAAAATTACAATAATTACATTAAATGGACACAAGAAAGTAATGAAAGTATTTATTTTATGAAATTTGATTAAATTATATTGACATACAACATCTTGTTTATTTATTATATTCAAGTCGTATTATTATACGATTAAAACAAAATACTAGTAAATAAATTATTGATGTCCTTTATCATTGGTATCCATAGTAATCTGGTAGTCTACATTTCTGTTTTACTTCTGTGCGAAATTTAAATTAATTGCTAATAGAGCGCGCACAACACAATGGAAAATAATGGATGGTGTATGCGCTTCTAGTTTTTATCTCGGGTGGGGTGACAATGCTGTCCTTATGCAAGTCATTGAGTATTTACAGCAAATATATAATTAAAATTAAGAAAGGTAATGATGAATTGTTCTGCAAGTGGCTAAACTTTAAAATTAGATATATTTAGATGTTTTGAGAAAAACGTTTATGTTATAGATTTATTGAGAAAGCTGTTCTATCAAAACTGGTTAATATTAATTTGAAAATGTGAAATTTAAAAGTTTAAATAAAAATAAAAAAATTATACTTAATAACTTTACAGAAAGGTTCTTACCAAATAAAAGGTTATTTATAAATCACTATATATATATATAGGCTCTTCAATCAATGTTATTTGTTCATTACCCCGAAGAGGAGGTGGAGACTAGCTGCACCTATTGAGAGGATTTAGACGTCCCTCGCTATACCCGAGTCTAACACGCACACTGCACACTTACGACTTTAACATTTTACACTCACACTCACACTTACATTTAATTTAGGGAGGCGAGAATAGCCTCAATGTGCTTTTCGCCTTAAAAAAAATTGTTTATTAATCTTTTCTTTCAGAATTATTAAATTAACTTTTTGAAAAAAAAAACTTTATTTTCGGAGTACTAGAGAAGCGTCTGTTTACATCGACTCATTAAGAGTCCTTTCTTCGAAAAAGGTTCCTTCAAAGACTCCTTTTTAAGTATCTTTCCGTTCCTTTTTGCAAGGAAATAGATATGCACAATTTTCGTCATTCTAATATAGCCATTTTGATATTTTTTTAATTTTTATTAAAAGGAAATTAGTTTCCAAATAGTTCTATTTAAAATTTGTAATTCACAAAATTATATAATAAATTCTTCATTCAATTATTAGTTCTAATTACTTAAAACTAGTAGTACACGAAGTTTTTACGTTTAGTTTCAGCGCCCAACACGTGACTGGTTAACTATTTATCGAAACAGATTCAGCTAGGTAAATATGGCGGATGATCTATGCGTGTCGTCATTCAATCTTATACAGATATTTCTGACTTCAAGCCGGTTCATCGGGATAATTAAAATTTCTTGAATTGTTGCCGAAAATATGAAGTGTACAAATTGTGGAGACACTTTTCTTTGTTGAAACGCCTACATATTCAGAGTTGTTATTTTGAAAAAATACCAACCCTCTCTTGATTAATCTTAGGCTGTTTTACGTAATATTATTAGTCTCTTGTTTACATAATGCCTTATACTGCATGTTAGTATTTTTTTTAAGTGAAAACTTTTTTAGGCTCGTTTAGCACTTTTTGGGTTGGTAAAAAGCATTGAACTCGCGTCACGCTAAATCTGTATACGGTGAGTCATATCAATTAAATACATATGCGGCACGCCGAGACTGCCGAGAGTCCGAGAGTGCAGTACACGTGTAATATTTGTATTTGTGTATATGTGAACTATGAAAGTATAAACAGGAGACAAACTCATACATTGCGCAGCACTATACGGCTATACAGATGAGATATACGTATATACATGTGCGTGTTATTAGTATCAAAGCACGTTGGTGGAAATACACGAAACACGTTATAATATGTATATACGTTATAAATTGCACAGACCTTTAGCTTATTTATTAATTATTACATTTGTAGTGCGTATAATATAATAATATAATATAGATGTACGAGTTTACAGAAAAGTTAATTTCACCCGTGGAAATTGTAATTGTTTTTTTTTAAGAAATGGAGTGGGATCGGTTATCTGAAAACTGTGATTTGTTGCAAACCAAGAAAAATTGAAAATCCATTAAACATTGTTTCTCCAAATTTTTGTGATATATGAAAATTCAAAATTCAAAAACTTAATAACGTAACAGGAAACAAATCTTTTTTGCAGATATTCATTAAACACTGTTTTTCTTCCCTGTACAAAAAAATTCCAGTTACAAGGGATAGGCGAATAATGATAGGTTTAGTGATAATTTATCTTCATTTAACTTTCTCATTCAAATATGAAATGAAAAACAAAACATACCTCGTGAGGGTCCGGTTGAATCTTGTTTTTATTTCAATTTGCAATACTGACTCGAATTATAAATTTTCATACATGACCAAAGTCTGTGCAAAAACGTGAATAACTTTTTTTAAAAAATCGGCTAATTTCCAATAGTTTACGATACCGATTTATTACGTAAAATCGCTAAAATCGTTAAAATCGATTTTGAGAAAATCTAATTTTTCTTCACTGTTTTTAAATTAAAAGTTTTAAAAAATGGTTTTGAGATGTAGGTTATGTATTCTAAATTTCATCTAAGTAGGTCAGTTCGTTTAGTTTCATTCTATATGCACACGCACACACATTAACACACAAACGGACATACATCCAAATGTTGGGTTTAGAGAATATAAACACGAATATAAGCATAGAAAATTTAATTATCAAGATCGATTTGTTCACGACTATCGTACTTTCTACATTATTTAGGGTATTATATTGAAGAAGCTTAATAGCCGTACTCATTACACAAAACAAATATTATTTACATTGGAAGGTAAACATATAGTCCATAGAAACTACCATGTGATTGACAACTTTTTGCTCGCTATTCTGTTTCCTTATGTTTTTAATTTATCTATGTTTGTAACTGCCGTAAACAAATTTCCATTGGAAAATGAGTTACAAGCATTAAAGCCGGCATTGTAGTTAGAACCAGTACTTTAAAATGAGCATCGGTCAAAAACTTTAATCGCATTTTGATGAATAAAAAAATATATAACTTTTTTTTGTTTTATTTAACAGCAGTTATTGAAATCATACTTGCGTTACCATGAAAACCAATATTAGAATGTGATTTGTTGCAAACCAAGAAAAATTGGAAATCCATTAAACATTGTTTCTCCAAATTTTTGTGATATATGAAAATTCAAAATTCAAAAATTTAATAACGTAACTAACAGGAAACAAATCTTTTTGCAGATATTCATTAAACACTGTTTTTCTTTCCTGCACACAAAAAATTCCAGTTACAAGGGATAGGCGAATAATGATAGTTTTAGTGATAATTTATCTTTATTTAACTTTTCCTAAAACTTTGGAACACACAATCGTTTTCAGGTACCCTGTGTTCACAAAAATTGCTTTTTAATTATAAGTCAGTCTGTATGTTTATGCGAGTGCGAGAGAGTAATAAGTAATTTACCAATTTCCATGAAATTTAGTTCGTTTCAGTTAATTTTTTTTATTATAACGACAATATATTTTTGGACAAAAAGGCAACGCAACATTTTTATTCTCTATACAACAGGTAGTCAAACATTAGGCAATCATATGTTTGTTTTTCGCTACAGGTGTTTTAATTCAATTCTGAATGCCATCTGAGTCTACCGAGTGCTTAGAATGATGTGGTGAATCAATGTTTGCAAACAGACTGGAGAGCAACTGGGGACATTGCGTTATTATATTTATTATAAGTATAATTTATTTAATGTTATTCTCTCGTAATTTTAGTAGGCGTTTAATAGTAAGGAAGAGAAGAGAAGAGAAGAGAGTGTCAAGATTCCAAGAACTTTCAATGTTTTCAACTTTCACTGTAAAACGTAATAAATAAGTGATTTTAAAAATGAAACTTAAGTAATTAATAATATTATACTATCCGCTTTAAATTAATTTAAACCTTTAAAAGAAAATTTCAGTGACAAGGAAATTCAGCTACTTGTTTATCAGCTAAACTAGACTTGGAATTGATGAGCTTCAATAAACAAATAATTGCTATACGTTGCTGTTTTGCTTACTTGATTGAAGCGAAATTCCAAAATTATTTGTTTTTATCTTATCCTTCTTAAAATTCTTATTTCACTACATAATCAGAAATAAAATCTGCATACGTAAGCATTTTAAATGTTTAAATTACATTGAATGTGCGAAAATAAAACCTGACCGCCGTCTAAAATGTAGAAAACTGTGAAAAGTAAATTATGCAGTCTTTAACGTTGATAACGATGGTGAAATCGGTTTTTCAAAAACAAATAAGACCAACAGGATATGGATTTTTTTTTTTAATATATATATATATATATATATATATATATATATATATATATATATATATATATATATATATATATATATATATATAGCTCATTTTCAATTGGAAATTCTCTAGTAAAAACTCTTTTCAAGTTTATGTTAACTATGTACTTAGTTAAATAAATTTAAGTTCACATTTAGTTTGAAGCCGTTTACAAATTTACGTAGCTTTTCTATATTTCGAATAATACTTGCAAATAAATTCTAAAATAATAGCATAGTCTAATCATATTCTCCCATTTTCTAAGTAACGATGAAATTTCAGAGAAAAACATTGGTTAGTTAATTTGTGTCTCAATAATTTATTTAAGTAAACTAAATGCATTCCAGTTTTGAAGGGGAAATTCTAATACTACAATTTAAATTGCAGTATTACTTAAATTGTAGTATAAATAGTTTTGATTCAAACAGAATTAGACTGACAAAAACAAACCCTGACCCCTGTTAATGTTGAATCCACTGGGATTCGTACTGACGAACTTAACTGAATAAATACTTGAGAAGTTCATTTGAAAACAAAACAATGCTTTCAGAGCAGCAGGTCTGTTTGAAATACTTATTATATATTAAGAGAAAAGCTTTTCTGTCCTTGGTATAGTTATTAAACCCAAGAATGGTGTCAATTGAAGACATCTCAAGGTCAAAAGCATTTACTTACAAAAATCAGCTGATTTACTTCTTACGACATCAGTCAAATTGTTTGTTTCTTCCATCAGTATAATTTAAAAACTATTATTTCTAAAATCACTATAATTTAATTTTTTTTTTAAGATGTAATTATATATAGAGTACACATTAAAAACAAATCTGTGTTTGGCATTAACCTCGAAGTCCGTAATGTATTTATATTTCTAAAATAAATGTAATTTGTAGTCGTAAAAACGTTTTACTTGTTATTTACGTATATAAAACAGATCAGTTATTTAAAAACTTAATGATTACTTAATAAAATTTCCCATTATTTTTCTTGTAGATTTGCAATTTTAAAAATGTGTTCAAACGGGATGTTAATACATGATGGAACTACATTGTTCGAAGTTTCTTTAGTCTTGGTTTTTGAATTTCGAAATAACAATCCACTGTAACAATAGTAAGAATTTTTTCGCCAACCATTGATGTTTTTGTTCAAAATCGTACTACAAACTGAAATGATACAATTTTTAACAAAGCCTTTTTTAATATTTTTAAATTTTCGATTTTAATTTTATTTTTTAAAGAGGCATATAAAATTCTTAGCATTAACCATTTTCTTGTATATTATTTGGCATTAATTGTAAAATGGAATCAAAAATTAAACATTACTTGTAAGTTACTCTAAAACATTCCATAAAACGTTTTGCAGTGGAAAAAATCCCAAAGTGAGAAACAACAATGATAAAAACTTAAGAGAACTTTTTTTTGAAAATCGCATACGCAATTTTTGTAAAAAATTTAATCTACATTAATGACTATAATAAGTTTTTTGTATAAAAAATATAATTAAAAAAATGTATAGTTCACAAAAATAAGATATAATGAAAAGGAATATTAAAGCATTAAAATTATTCTTTAATTTTAATTTAAACTTATACTCTGTTATGACAAACTATACGTACACCTTTGTAAGTTCAAATGTATTGAAATCTTCAAACAAGTAAGTTTCAAAAGTGTTCAAAATGGGTTCAAAGTTTGCTTTTCCACGCAATTTGTTAGGGTTGTTTGTTATATACTAGGGTAGCGCCTATTTTATATCGGTTAAAATTAAAGAAACACCCGTCATTAGACGCTTGATGGGTCTAATGGTGTCTCAAATTGTTCCGTCTAGTCCAGTGGAAGGGTTAAATCTACCCCATCAACTCGCTCGCCGGGAGCTTTCTTTGTTAAGACCCACTCGGGCGACAAGTGAAGCCCATTCTTAAAGGACAAATTGTGTCTGTCAGTTCTAAGTGTGCTGAGTTTCGTCTAAAATAAAAAAATCAAGATGGATTTGATGGAAACAGTATTTAACAAAATTGTCTGATGTTATTTCTTGTTAAGAAAAAAAGTGAAATAATTTGTTTAAGTTGTTCATTTAATCTTTTACATTAACCTACACTTTTTAATTACTTACTTTTTACTTTGTCAATATATTACGTAAGTATAAAGAAAGCTGTGATAGAAATATATATATATATATATATATATATATATATATATATATATATATATATATATATATATATATATATTGTAAAATATTGGTTATCTATCAAACTTCATGTTTTATGGTCTAAAAAGTCTTCGTCTTCTTCTTCCTCTCCTCCTTTTCTTTCTTTCCTCTTCCCTCTCACTCCATCTTTCTCTCTCTCTCTCTCTCTCTCTCTCTCTCTCTCTCTCTCTCTCTCTCTCTCTCTCTCTCTCTCTCTCTCTCTCTCTTTGTAATTATTTTGTATTTTGTTTACTTTATTTTTTGTTGAATCCCTCTGTATTTTTATTATTGATCCGTATTTCAAATGTATTCTTTGGGTTTTATATAGCTTTCGATAATGTATTTTTATTTTTTATGAGAACTTTGTTAATTTTTATCCCAGACAGTAATTACTGTTCGCGCTCACAACGCTGAAGACTGTAATGATTGAGGGATCATGAAACTTAATTAAAACTCTCTCTATAAATTTTCACTTGTCTTTATTCTCAAAATATTAATACCTTTCTGTAAAATGTTATGAATAGTGATCTTTGAATTGCTTGTCTTATAAAAAACAACAACATACTACTAGTTAACATTTGTATAATATAAATAACAAAAATACAAAGTACATCATCATTAAAACACAAACGAAATTAAAACAAAAGACTGATTTGTGACTAATGTAACATTAGCGAATGACACTAATTCTGCATTCGAAATTATTTTGAAAAATAATTTGAATTTAAACTTAAATAACTTCTTCTTGCATTTATATGTGAGGTTCATTAACTCCAAAATATAAATATAACAATATCGATAATGTTATTAATGACGTAATTCAAAGTACAGGATGTTAATTGAATAGTTATTTTCTGCAGCAAATCTTTGGCTGTCAGTAAGGTAACAATAACTAATGCCAAAACATTTATGTTTCATTCTTATTTTAATTTCACATTTATTCTTCAAAAGGCACAATTGTATTTTTACAACAAATGAAATATCAAAAATCTCTCCAGTCTCTTTGGAATCGTAAGTAGAAGTAAATAGTCTAAGTATATAAAGTCCCAAAATATTTAACAAATATTTTGTTTATTCATTTTATGTGTTGCTTAAAGGGCTTGTTTTCTTAATTCCCGTGAATGTTTCTATTTTTTGAATTTACAACTAAAAATCAAATCATTAATTTAAGTTTCCTTTTTAATGTTCAAACGTAGACAATTGATTAGATTTTATTGGGCTTTGGTTTTAAAAGTTATTCTACGTTCCTTTTTTGGTCCATATTCCCAATTACTACAAAGACACCGCCAGAATTGTAATCTTAAACAGCATTGTAGCGTAAAGTATAATCATACAAATTACAATAATATCACTAAAATTTCAATAATTGTTGTGAAAATTATGCCAAGTAAGTGACAGGCACTTCTGAAATGCTGACTTCAAATCTGCAGTAATGCTAGATCTTCAGTATAAAACTCTAACTTGAAGTAATCAAACGTCCACATTGTGACATTAAAAGAGTATTGGAATAATTATCTATTTCTAGAAGGCTATATTAGAATCCGTTATGTTTCCTCAACTTTCTTATCGCCAATTCGTAGTACACAATACAGTAGCGAGCCATGTTTCTCACGCAAAGGGTACCATAATGTCACTGCCTTCCTAATTATTTAGTCTACAAATTCACCATTTATTAATACGCTCCCACAATGGTGTAACTTTCTCTGTTTTACACTAATGCTAATTTAAATAGTTTATTCGCAACACTAATGAACATACTCGCACACAACTAGGCACACAATTAAGCACACAACTGTACAATACAAAACTATTATGTTATTCTGTCGGTTGTTCAACAACAGTTTTAAAGGTTTTAGCAAGTGTATTCATCTGTTTTTATTTACAGAAAGAGAGCATAAACTCGAATTTATTTTTTTGATCTTTCGTCGGATCATCCTTTTTTATCTTTGTTTTGCATCCAAGATGTCGTCATTTGGTATGTGTGTATATATATATATATATATATATATATATATATATATATATATATATTCACTTTGTTAGTACTAAGAATCTCACAGATCTTGTACACCAAGTCATACACTTAGCCCTGTAACAATGTCTATTCTAAAAAAACTACTTCTCGCCATCATATTTTCTGTGCCACAAGCAGATTAAATTATTAAAACATATTACAATATACACGTACACTTTTGTATTTACATTTTCTTTGCGTTAATTTTTTTAACACCTTAAGCTCTTGATAAGTCAAAAATTTGAACCAATAAACTTCAAGTCGAACTTGATAAAGCTAAACAACTGGATAATTAATTATTGTCTACGTGTTTTAGAAATTTTTCTAGATTTGAATCGAATAGATTTATAAAAGATCAATCAGAAATTTTCGATAGAAAATCGCATTGGAACGACTTTTACAAACAAATTCGCGAATATTTTATTTCTAATTACACTAATCTATAATTTGTTTTTAAACAAATCCTATCTGTATGTCCTATACAAGGAACGTTCATGTTTATAGATTAAAAAATCCTATCTGTGTGTCCTATACAAGGAACGTTCATGTTTATAGATTAACAAATCCTATCTGTGTGTCCTATACAAGGAACGTTCATGTTTATAGATTAACAAATCCTATCTGTGTGTCCTATACAAGGAACGTTCATGTTTATAGATTAACAAATCCTATCTGTGTGTCCTATACAAGGAACGTTCATGTTTATAGATTAACAAATCCTATCTGTGTATCCTATACAAGGAACGTTCATGTTTATAGATTAACAAATCCTATCTGTGTGTCATATACATGGAACGTTCATGTTTTTAGATTATTATATTTTCACAAAAAAATTATACACTTAAACTTTCTGCTTTGCACGTTCTATTTCAAACAATTCTTCAAAAACGATGAACAAAATTATATAAATACTTAACGAAGTAATATTTTAACTAGTTTCTCCTGGATAACGTTATCGGGTATCCGTTCTCTAGTTCCAGCATTAGGCACATTTTATGCTTAAAATCGCTGCGTTTTAAGTCACTTTGTATTCTGTAGTTGCGGACAATGTAAGACAGGATGGTCTTCATCGACAAATACGCAAAAGTCATTCCTGAAATAAAATTAGATATATGAATATATATTTTAACATGTATAACGTTTTAGGGCTGGTTGTAATGTTAGATTTTGTGCGATGCTTGCCATAATATTATATTTAATTATTGTATGCATAGAAATATAATTATGACTACTTCTAAACAGCTGATTTCGCACAGCTGTTGCTTCAATATAATTTCAATTAAGGTTATGTTAAAAAATCAATTTCTAAATAAAATAGTTAATAAAATTACTAGAAGAAATATATTTTAAATGAATAGTAAAGACAAGAAAAACTGAACGAGAAAGACTAGGACGATTATAAAATAAATTAGAACGAAAAAATGAAGTTAACGATGAAAATGTTACAATTAATTAAAAAATTAGAACCGAAAAGAAACATCAACTAATTAATAACTAAAACGAAGAATCGAGAAAAACATGATACATTATTTACATTTTTGGTTTTGTAACTGAATTTTTTTTAATTTATTGTTCTTTTATTTGCGTTTGAGTTTTTTTCAATATTATTATCTTTCAAATTAAAAGTCGGCCGCATATTTGATCACTAAAGACACACTTAAGCAAAGTCCAAAATATTGATTCTTTTCGACAATTGGATAAACATAATCTATAAAGCTGACTGATATTTTAATACCAATATTATTAATTTCAGCAGTGTTTAATAACTAATTATTAAGTACACATTACGAAAAAAATAGGTTTACTGAAATTAAAGTTGTTTTTCAAGAAATATGTACCACGCAGCAAATCTGTTTACGTATCAAAAATTGTTTACAAAAAAAAATAAGTGTTAATACAAAAAATGTTATTGTCATTCGTTTAATCACTGTTAAATAACATCATTTTATTTTCGCTATGATTTATGAAAAAAATTGATATAAATTGCTTTTTTATTTCCTTTTTGTAAACACTTTTTTTTAATTTATCTCTATCCATCCTCATATGCAAAAGAAATGGTTAAACTAATGTAGCTGTAATATAGAAAAAATGAATTATGGTTTTTTTAAGCTTTATCGATTTTGATTTTTTTTAACTTTCAAGTCTCAAACTAAACATATTCATTAATAACTCTTTTCTTTTACTGATCGTGTGATACCTGATTGTAAATGGAAAACCGCAATTACTTTTCAAAATAGACACATCGTTTTTCCCAAATGTTGTCATATGTAAAGATTAATAAGTAAAGTAAATGTATTAATTTAAGAAGTAAAAGGAAATAAATAAGAAGAAATAAACCCTAACCTCGACTGATAAAATTTTGTACTATATATGAGGGCGAGGTGACTTCACAATAACCCATTTCCTAAAATTAATTGTTGTAGTGTTCGCTGTTAAATGATCTGTTTGTAAATCCAACAAAAATAAGTTTATTTTCCGCTGACTTTATTAAACTTCGTCTATCCGGTTACAAATATAACATACCTGGACAATTCCTGGGACCAGAGCTGAACGGTATAAAACTGTATTTCGGCCTGGCAGCTATCTTTTCCGGTAAAAAGTGTTCCGGGTAAAACTCATCCGGGTGCTCCCACACGTCCGACTTCCTGTGAACCTTGTACATGGACATGTACACTGAACAGCCTGTGGGCAAGATGGCTCCGTTTTCTGAAACAAAATTAAGTATCCTTATAGAAATCTTTAATTAAAAATGCCGCAGTAAAAATTTCAATGATTGAATATATTATACCAACTACGTATCAATAAATAAGTGGTAGGAACAGACCGAAATGTCTTTCAAATTCATGACTGTGTGGCAATAATTGCTACAGCGGTAGGTATTCAGGCTCAGAAGCTTTAGGAATGAAAACTAAATATCTGTAATTGTAAAAATCTAAGAGATCTGATTTCTTAAAACCGGTACAACAGATTTTTCTTAAATATTATCATAATTTATCGTTTCGTATATGAAAAATCATAGATCAACGTCAAAATAAAAGCAAATTTAGGTTAATAAATTTAGCACGATTTCAAACGCTAAGGGGATAACACAGAGGAATGTAAGCTGAATGAAGTATGAATGAAGTCAAAGATGAGGAGTATGAAGTATGACAGTATTGTACTCTTCTGGATACGCAATGGAGAAATGAGAAAATACCTGAAAATGCCATCTGTGATGCTTAAAGCTAAGGAATATAGAAACAATTAGTTGATTTGTCTACAGAGGACGTCGGATGGTACACGATATTCTATAAGCTCAAAGCTATGTGGAACCCCAATAAATCTAAAAAACTAACTGAATAGATAATGTGAGGACACGTAAATTTAATTAGGAAAATAGGCATGAGACATGTTGCAAAAATTTAAAATATCTAAAATATTATATAAATTACAACTCTATTAAAATAGAAGACTTTTTATATTTTTTAAATACTGGGCAGCTCTAAATGATTGTATATACTGAAAAGACTAGATGATTTTATACATTAGAAAATACTTACGCGCTAGTCAAGATGATTTTGTACACTAAAAAAGACTTACATACAAGCCTGGATGATTTTATAAACTAGAATAGACTTAATTGCAAGTCTAGATGATTTTATACTATAGAATAGACTTACTCACAAATCTAGATGATTTTGTACACTAAAAAAGACTTACATACAAGCCTGGATGATTTTATAAACTAGAATAGACTTAATTGCAAGTCTAGATGATTTTATACTATAGAATAGACTTACGCACAAGTCTAGATGATTTTGTACACTAAAAAAGACTTACGTACAAGCCTGGATGATTTTATAAACTAGAATAGACTTAATTGCAAGTCTAGATGATTTTATACTATAGAATAGACTTACGCACAAGTCTAGATGATTTTGTACACTAAAAAAGACTTACGTACAAGCCTGGATGATTTTATAAACTAGAATAGACTTAATTGCAAGTCTAGATGATTTTATACTATAGAATAGACTTACGCACAAGTCTAGATGATTTTGTACACTAAAAAAGACTTACGTACAAGCCTGGATGATTTTATAAACTAGAACAGACTTAATTGCAAGTCTAGATGATTTTATACTATAGAATAGACTTACGCACAAGTCTAGATGATTTTGTACACTAAAAAGACTTACGTACAAGCCTGGATGATTTTATAAACTAGAATAGACTTAATTGCAAGTCTAGATGATTTTATACTATAGAATAGACTTACGCACAAGTCTAGATGATTTTGTACACTAAAAAGACTTACGTACAAGCCTGGATGATTTTATAAACTAGAATAGACTTAATTGCAAGTCTAGATGATTTTATACTATAGAATAGACTTACGCACAAGTCTAGATGATTTTGTACACTAAAAAGACTTACGTACAAGCCTGGATGATTTTATAAACTAGAACAGACTTAATTGCAAGTCTAGATGATTTTATACTATAGAATAGACTTACGCACAAGTCTAGATGATTTTGTACACTAAAAAAGACTTACGTACAAGCCTGGATGATTTTATAAACTAGAATAGACTTAATTGCAAGTCTAGATGATTTTATACTATAGAATAGACTTACGCACAAGTCTAGATGATTTTGTACACTAAAAAAGACTTACGTACAAGCCTGGATGATTTTATAAACTAGAATAGACTTAATTGCATGTCTAGATGATTTTATACTATAGAATAGACTTACGCACAAGTCTAGATGATTTTGTACACTAAAAAAGACTTACGTACAAGCCTGGATGATTTTATAAACTAGAATAGACTTAATTGCAAGTCTAGATGATTTTATACTATAGAATAGACTTACGCGCAAGTCTAGATGATTTTATACACTATAATAGACTTACCAAGTTTTACAGGTTTTGTCAGTTTCCTTACGATCCCCGGTACTGTATACAGCCGCAGAACCTCCTTGATGACCATTTCCAAATACTTCATTTTCGCCAAAGAGCTGATGGTCACTTCGGCAGAGTGGTTGGTAATGATGTCGCACTGTTCCTTGTACACCTTCTCCTGTATATCCGGGTAAATACCCATCATCAATACTACGTAGCTGGTGGCCACCCGTGTCGTGTCCGAGCCCTGGAATAAACCAACTTCGCTAGGAGTAGCTTAAATTACCTCAAAATATTAAGTCTCTTATTGTTATTGTTTTATAAGTCAGTGACAAATTGTATAATAGTTGTTTTTAGAAAATAATAATATACCAACTAAGCATCTGGTAAACGCTGTTATTGTCAATATTGCTGTTATTTTCAGTGCAGAAAAACTAGTTAGTTATAAAAATGCTTTAAAATAAATTTAAATAATGAAACAATATTAGCGTATTTCTTAACTATAAAAATATTTGTTTAAAGAATCACCTAAATTCATTTTACCTGTAAAACATAACACTGTTAGATAAAGCCAAACGTTTTACAGACAGACTAAAACATTTTAATAAGGTCATAAACCTTTTAAAAGTATATGACATTCAGGTTATATAAGTAAATTTGTATATCAAATATAATTAATTTTATTATTAGCAGAGTCATATTTGTAGCATAAAACTTCAATTTCTACACCATGTAAGCTATAACATTTTGTTTTTCGTCCAGATATCATTCAAATAGAGCTTACAATTTAAAACATTTGATTTCTCCACAAAAAAAGACATAACAATTTTGTTTCCAAATAAAATATGTATAAAGTTAAAGTGGTAATTTCCAACCCAATTAGAAACGCTGACTATAAGTTTATGGAAATCGAAAACTTAAAAATATTGGCTATTTTTTAACATGTTTATAAGCGATACATTACACATTATTACATTAAATACATACATTGTAAAATCCAACATTCCAAAGAAAGAAAATTGAGATATTAAATGCAAGAGTTTCTGTTCCATTCCATAAGTTCCAAGAACATCAAGAACTCTGTACGTTACTGAATATAGTTTAAGATTTTTGAAACAGTGGAACTATTAAATAAGTAACAAAATAGTCAATACTTACAGCAATAAGAACGTCGGTCACCTTTCTTATTATGGATTTCTCATTGGCATCAGAAAATACTGTTAAAACACCATCAAGGTAGATTTGCTCTTTCCTGTCTGTAAAATTAAATTTTTTTTTATAATATTCGCACGATACAAATTTTAGAGTTCTTGAACGGTTAGAGAAATAAAACAACAATGAAAATACTGTAATAATCATAAATCAGTAAATTTGAATTGAAAATGTTTTGCTAATTATTTAAGATTACGCTTATGGTAGCCATATTATAATAATGTTGTAAAAAAAATTATAAAAGCATGTGTAAAAAAAAGTCTTTGTAGTGTTAATCCGATATACCAGCATACCTAATCCAAGAAAATTATGTAAATCCATAGGCAGGCAAGAAGTTATTATTCTGAAAACAATAATTTTTGACTAAGTAGATTATCTTAACAGGCTCTGTATACGTTAAAGGAAGAATACTCAACATTGTAAAAGAGAATATCTTTAAGATCAGTTCAAAATTTTCTTTTGTAAATTTAGATTAGAAAAACTTGCGCGGCAATATTTCCACTAAAACAAATTTTTTCAGGACATCTCGCCACTAAATACACACACACACACACACACACACACACACACACACACACACACACACACACACACACACACACACACACAATTGGTGGTTAGCGGGCGAACCACCAATGGAGCTGATGGCTGATGAAAGAGCGAGGCCCTACTGGCGCAAGCAAAGTGCTGAGCCACAGTATAGTCATACAATGGCAATTACAGAGGAGCGAAATCGGACCCTGGAGACATGGCTGCGACAGTGGGATGAATCAACAAATGGACGATGGACATACCAACTCATAGGTAACATCCAGGATTGGTGCAACAGGGATCATGGGGAGGTGGATTTCTATCTCACACATATTCTCACTGGGTACGGTTGCTTCAGAGCTTACTTGTTCCGTTTCAGGCTAGAAACAGACTCGGCTTGTCCCTTCTGTCTTCCAGCAGTGGAGGAAGATGCAGAGCATGTGTTTGTTCGGTGTCGGAGATTCGATGAGGAAAGGATGAGGCTGCAAACATATCTGCGAGGCAGCATTCATTGTACCGGAAAGTCTGGTTGCGACAATGATGGCTTCAGATGCCAACTGGAGGGCTATTGCGGGATTCGTTGCAGTGGTCATGAAGAGGTTGAGGGCTGTGGATCGAGAAAGGAGAGCCAACGCTGTAGAAGAGTAGGCGGTCAGCCAGTCCACCTTTCCACGAAGTAATGCCTGGCGGCGGTTCCGTGGAGGGGGTTTTAAGAAGAGGAATGCTTTTGGTGGTTTTTTTAGTGGGTTTTTAGTGGGTAACAATATATCTTAACTTGAGTTTGAGCTTGGGTATGAACTTAATTTGAGTCCCACATTCTGGGGTAGTGCGTACCCTACCCCAGGTAGTCTATAAAAGATTTTCTCCACCTTTTTTTGGCATCGAAAACACCCACACACACACACACACACACACACACACACACACACACACACACACACACACACACACACACACACACACACACACACACACACACACACACACACACACACACACACACACACACACATACGTTTTTAAGTTCTTTTCCTGATAAACATTTCTGATTTGTTATTTCTAACTGTTAATATTTTTATATATTTTACTGTATCGTTATAATTAGAGAATTTTTACAAAAAGAAAAATCTGTCCGTGTGGCATGTTTAAAACTTTGAAATAGGCCACCAATTTTAGTTCTATTTGTACTGGTAGATAATATCTTATTAGTTCAAACAACTTACCGAAAAACAATAAATCAAAAACTCTTATTGAACAGATATTGTGGGCAATTAAATTTGGTTAGGAAAAGAGACAGAAGATAGGTTGCACAAAAATTTTAAATATAAAAAACGAATCTATAAGGTACAAGTTTATTAAAAGAAATTGTTTTTAACTTTGTGCAAGCCTAGATGATCTTATATACTTAACATGTTTTACCTGTAACTATCCATTATACTCGTATAATGGACAAAAACATTTGACTTAAAGGAAGGCCTTGTCAAATTTCTTTATCGGTTATAATAATGATATTAATAAATATTTAATTTACTTAAATTGTTGAATTATTTTATAAACACATTTTCCTAAATTGTATGATTAAAATTATTACATATTATTGTTTTTTCTAACGTTTAATTTTTATTATTATATGTATGATTGTTTTTACTGAAGTTTGATTATTTTACTAACGTTTGATTGTTGTTTTAATGACGGGATATTAATTGTGGAGTGCGAAAAGTCAGAAAAGTTTAATTTTAAATAGAATTACCTAAAACATTAAACTCAAATGGTTAGCTGTCTACACTAATAGTTTTAAGCTTTAAGACGTAAATTATTTAACATTAAATATAGTAAATTACAAAATGTCAGTCTTTGTTTACAGAAAAAAAATAGTAGAGAACTAATAGGTCCGCAATATGTAAAAAAACTTCTCACAAAACTGTTAAAAAAAATCAGGGTAGTTTATCAAATACTGCAGCAGTTGCAAAATGTACCACACGTTTGAATGCAAAATGCGATAGAAAGTCACCGCCTTCCCCACTTTTTGAAGGCATCTTGAGCGTTAGAGCCAGAACAAATGTTGACGATTCTCTTCCTGTAGCAACTTTTGGATTCCCGGATTTCGGTGCAGCGGAGCATGTATACTTATATTTACAAACCAACTTGGCCATTGTATAGCAAGTAATTCTGTCTTTTTTCTGTTTCATTAAAAGATTGGCTGATTTTACGGGTGGTACATCCCCCCTCCTGCCAGAAGAATTATGTCCATACGCTTTGCTTTTGGCAATCATGTAATTTATTAGATAACAAAAAAGGCTGAAAGTTAATTCAAATTTACATCTAAGAGTTAGGTTATAAAATAAAGGTATGACAAACATTATTTCTGTACATTTTATCTCCTGCATTATGTTTCGTACATTATTATTTGTACTATCAACTGTAATATGTTGGGTATTGTTATAAGCTAATTCAATAAATCCAATGTTACTAGAAACAATTTGCAAGAAACTGAACACATTTACTTTTATTTATGAAGAAACCTTTTCCTTACCCAATGCACTACTTAGTACCAATGATATTACTTAATATCATCTGATACGATATAAGATAAATTGCTTACCCTTTAGTTCAAAGTTTTCTTCCTCTAACAGTTCTTTTCTTTTGGTTATAATCTGAAAAATATAACACACTAAATCAATTATTTTCCTTATGAAATAATAAATTATGTTAAAGGTAAGATCTAAAAAATCTTCTACGAATTTAATAAAACTTTTTGTCGTACTTTTTAGAAATGAATTATAAACAATGACTGTTATATTATTCATAAAACACTTTATATTATTACCTTAAAATAAACATTATATTATTGATAGTATTTTATTATTATTATTATTAATGTCATCGTCATCGTCTTCGTCGTTCTTGTCGTCATCGTCTAGATATATATATATAAACTTTATTTTTTAATAATGGATATATATAAACATAATATTTTTTATCTCAGAGTTTTTTGCAGATATTTTTTTACCTACATGTACAGTACTACGTTAAATTGAAAACATGTTTTTAAGTTACAAAATTCTTTCATATTAAAATAATTAAATTGTTCGCTGTCAGGTTAACTTTTATATTTTATTGGAATTTGCTCTTAAATTAAAAATGTTAATTTATTCAGATATGTAAAACTGATTACCATAAAAATTAGGATTTAAAAAAAGTTAAAATAATTTAAAAGCTGTACTTTTTAAACTAACAAATTGATTTGCGTAGTACTTACTGCAGCTGTTCCCAAAATCGTTCCTCATTTCGATTCGTATTACCAACGTGCTGATCGTTTCAGAAGCTCATTGTTCAATAGGAATTCGTGAGTAACTCAAATTTTGTGTATATATATATATATATATATATATATATATATATATATATATATATATATATACATACGCATAATTCGAACTTACGAAATTGCCTTACGCGTGACGCGAAATAAAGTCGATTTTTAGGCGCTTCATTAATAGCATTCAAAGCCTTTTTATATTAGGCTAAATAGCAACTCAGATTTGTGGTTTAAAATAGGTTTTTTTGGGTCTAAAAACTTTGAAACGTTCTTTGAAAAATTAAACAATTTTCCCGTTTCGTATATTTAAAACCGCATTGAATAGTTCTTAAATCCTTCGGATCAATTAACCAGTAATGTGCACATACCGGTAAACGCGCATGTAATAATATCCTAATAAATAAAGAGATAAAATGTAACAGAATTTGGTACTTACCATTTTTGCAAAATTATGTATCGGCTTGCAAAGCGCTTGTATTTGTTTGTAGAAATTTGTAGATTTGTAAATAAAATTAGCGTGTAACAACGGGTGGAACATGCGCTGTAGGATAAGATCCGTGGTTCTGAAAAAGAATTACTTTCGTTAGAGTTGTTGACCGTAAAAGTTTATTTGTTATCGAATTGTTAATCGTTGTTGTTTGTGCAATTTTTGTCAGTATGTAGGTCTTACAGAACTATATTAATAGTTGCTCATTCACAGCTGACTTGATGACATAATGAAAGCGCATTTCCAACAACTTTTTTTATATTAACAGTCATTTCGAAATTTAATTTCATCATACCGTGTTTTACAGTATACATAGATTAGTAGTTTAAATTTCAAGACAACAAATAAAGTATATAGAGCCATAAATAAATGAAACTAGACCGCTTTGATATTCAAATTTTAAAATCGTTTACAATTGTAAAATTCGATTTTAAAAGAGTAAAATAAAAAGTTAACATTTTCTTATGTTGTAATATTGCCGCCATTTATCTAAAACTGTTAAACGGATCGGATTAAGAAACTTATCCAATCTATTAACAAAATCAATAGTTTGGTGCCACGTTTAAATAAAATGGAATTAAAATTTTAATGCTTTAATGTTAACACACACACACACACACACACACACACACGCGCGCGCCCTTAACGATTCGTCAAAAGGGCGTTTTAGTTGCCAGGATTCCCGCTCATTTACAACATGTATACTAAATAATTATACTGTACTTTTTTTGGTGTTTAACGTCCGCGTATTGTGCACACTTGGGCTAATGCAGACGATGGGATGATTTATAGCGTATGAAAATGCCAAGCCCTGGCTGGGAATCGAACCTATATATATATATATATATATATATATATATATATATATATATATATAAAGCCGTTTCGGTGATCTAGTGGATAGCGTACTAGGCTTTCACCCCGAGGACCCGGGTTCGATTCCCGGCATTTTCATACGCTATAAATCTCCCATCGTCTGCATTAGCCCAAGTGTGCACAATAGTCAAACGTTAAACACCAAAAAAAAGAAGAAAAATATATATATAAGCTAGTTACTTCTCTTTGAAATATTTATTACTTACTATATGAATACAGATATATAGTTTTGAAAATGGATGTTTCCAGTTACAAGAACACGTAATGGTTACAAAAATAATTAATTTGTATCAAATACTGTTGGTAACTATTTTAAAACTTGACACCTATTCTGTTCTGTAAAAAGAAGCTTGAAATTCTTTTACACGCTTCCAGGTAGCAGTACGTTACACAGTAAAAAATATTCAATTTGTTATTGTTGTTACAACTTCTGTATTTAGTTGTAAAGCTAACCTAGTTCCAAGTAACGTGACCAGGTAGCATGTTTATTCGTCCGCGCTTTTTGTAACAAGTTTTATAACTACATTAAATAGATAATACTAGAATTTATCACTTAATATAAGATTTTTCATCAGATGCTGCCACTAAACTGCAATATTTTGAACTACGAGAATTATTACAGTAATTATTTACGCAGTATTAAAGCAACTAATTCACAATCACAATCCAAGAAAGTAATCCATTACCATTAAAACAATGTGTTGTTTCAATTTAGTTGATGTTTTTTTTAAAGTTTAATCTGTACGATGTTAACAAAGATTTAAAGGTAGGTAATGTTTTCAAAGATGCACAGCTTATGACAACACACATTGGAAGTTTAAAAATAGTCATAACCTTTTAATAACCAATAATAACGGTTTTCCTATATATACACACACACACACACACACACACACACACACACACACACACACACACACACACACACACACACACACACACACACACACACACACACACACACACACACACACATATATATATATATATATATATATAGTGAAACACTCTTCGCTAGTATTTTTCATTTAACGAAACAAATTTTCAATTTATGTCATCTTTATAAACATTAAATTTTGTTAATAACGGGGATATAAATAAGCATTAAATAAAATTTTTAAAATGACTAAGGACATTTTATGTTTCTTGTCAACAAATATTACTGCAACATTTGCTGTAGCAATCATTTCGTTTTTAGGGAATTTTTCTTGGAAGTTCTCTTGGTAAGAACCAAAATATGCATGCTTGTGCGCGTAAGTGTGAAAGAAAAAGAGAGGAAGAGAGATGTGTGTAAAGAGATAAAGAGAGGTGTATTTATTTATGAAAATCTGATTTCAACAATGCAAAAAGTGCATTAAAGAGTATTTTCAATTTTCGAATTTATTGAAAATATGAAAATGAACCTGACGCGTTTTTTGATTAAAGTTGATTTGATTAAAACTTGACATGAAAATCGATTTTAGAAAATAGCTTGACAAGTTCGTTACGCAGATAACTTGTTTCAATAGTTTCTCTATGTCGGTCATTTCAAATATTTAAAAAATCGTAAATTTTTTTATTAGACATTTTCCAAAATTTAATTACACTATAAACGTTGAAATCTCCATAAATTAACATTTAATTTTTTTCCACTATACACACACACACACACACACACACACACACACACACACACACACACACACACACACACACACATATATATATATATATATATATATATATATATATATATATATATATATATATATATTTAAAGTGAGGAAATGAATCCAACGACTAGCAAGATTCATTCGTAATTTTAACGTAGTTTTAATTTTGTCTTTGCAACGTGGTGTAGTAAAATTTGTTGACAATAAAGATCCTTTCTTTTAAGT
Source organism: Callitettix versicolor (assembly GCA_022606455.1). Lineage (NCBI taxonomy): Eukaryota > Metazoa > Arthropoda > Insecta > Hemiptera > Cercopidae > Callitettix > Callitettix versicolor. The sequence continues at coordinate 1,012,174 of CM040191.1, read as the reverse complement.
ATACTTTAGTAATTAGAATATTTAAAAACTAGACCTTAGTCACTGAAATTTCTACAATACGTTTCGAGAACAAGTCATTCTGTTTAGTCATATATTAAAGTATAAATGCATTAAAAGTAGTTAAATTATTAACATTGTGTCCCAACTTACTTGGCCGAGCAATCCAGGAAGTCGTATTTGTTGTCTTCTAATTCATAGGTTTTTACTCCCATTTGTGTACCTGAAACCAGATATTCGATTAGAAATATGCACGTGCAACAACATTCAATTTCATTTAATGTGTTAATACATTATTCTATCAGGAAAGAATATTATTTCCGAATACTAGATGGAACTGATAAATGGAAAAGATATATCAAGAATAGTTATATATTAAATTTGAAAGATTTTTTTAAACTTATAATGAAAAATTTGACATAAACACATTGTAAATTTAATTTATTAATTTGTTATTTTTGAAGCTAAGCTTTTAATTTTAACTTTGACGAGAAGAGCGAATAGAAAAAAGTCTGCCGAACGGAAGAATGTAACGGAAATATGGAACGAACGGGCAAACGAATTTCGTCTCTCAATATCTGTCTCTTTCTTTTTCTTCCTCCTTTTCGATAACAGTACACACTGTTCTATAAAAACGATTTGTTGCTTTGGTTTTGATTATTTTTCCTTAGTGCACATTATGATACGTGCCCATTAAGAACACGTTATAACCGTTTATAATACATTCGAAATTGATATAAACGTGTATAATAATTGTTGTTAATGTTAGTAATATTCAACAACATAATCTAAAACTTATATTATAGCATATAAGCTGTTCAATGAAATCAACTCACCTTTACGAATTAATATAATACAGCTGTTTTTTTACTAAAGCTGTTTATATCTAAAGTTTAAATAATATCTAAACCAGGTTCACCTTTTTATTTATTTAAGCAAAACAAAATATTTGTAAAAATATATTCAAACTAATTATATATCAGCAGAGATGTTATTAACAAAAGCTTCGCTTCTGTCGGTTACTCTTCCAGCTCCACAAGTGTACTTTTTTTTAGTCTGCAGGGGGTGCAAACTAGCAGCACCTATTGAGTGGCTTTAGACGTCCCTCGCGGTACCCGAGTCAAACACGCACTTACATTTACAACACTACACTTACGACTTTAAAATTTTACACTCACAGTTACATTTAGGGAGGCGATAATAGTCTCAATGTGTTTTTCGCTTTAAAATAAAAAAAAATTAATGATAATCTATTCCTTTTATTCCATTCTATGAATTCTATGAAAATCTATGAACATTCTCATTTTATTTTTACCATTTTATTAAATCTCCTTAAATATATTCCAGCCTTATTCGATTTGTAAATATTGCACTTATCACCCAAAAAATATCGTAAAATATTGATCGAAAATGTTTTAATGTACCTGCTTTACAACCTTGAAAAATATTAAACTTAACCTCAAGTATTAGATACAGGAAAAGTATTGTTTCGTGAAGAACGATCACGAACGATCACGACCAGTATTAACGGTGAACAATAATATTGTATGCTAATTTGCTAGAAAAAAAAAACACTTAATGTCTCTTTGTTTTAGAGCTGATATTGGAAAGTCGGCCTGTCGGAGTTAGGTTAGGCCCTCCGTTCAGTTTTCTGTGTCTCCTAACGTTTGAACTTTAAATTTGTAAATTCGGACTGCTGTTACTGCCGCAAGCTTTTCTTTTTCATTTAACGTCGATCTCTCGTCTTCATTAGTCTATATTGCATACATTAAGCATGGAGAATGTTAGGTAAATATATATATATATATATATATATATATATATATATATATTCACGTTTTCTCTAATTTCAATAATTCCCGATAATGTTCACAATGAAACAAAATGCACAATATTATTTAAATGTAAGCCATAAAGCCTTGGTTAAGGAAGTTTCATATGTAGTAAAACAAACAAATCACTTTTTGATGATACTGCCGTAAACACGTCAATGGAGAAGTAGATTTTAAATTTACCGACAGGTTTTTTTACTGAGCGAGTTTTTTTATAAGACAATTTAAAACGCGCTTGTTAATCATGATAATGCGGCATTCGTGACCAGCGATTTTGGTTTTGAACGTAAATCGGCAAAAAATATTCAAATTTAAAATAAATAAAAAAAACTACTTTTGTTTTTTTTTTAGTTTTATAACTTTAGTTATTACCTCGGACATATTTAATGCTGAGCTTAGTTTTAAAAATATGTTATTTGTTTGGTGACAGTGATATGTGTTTTATATTAGGAAACTTTACAAAAAACGTCGAGAAAACTTAGTTAAAATATCCAAAACGCTTTTCGAACTGCACATTGCGGCTTACGTAACACTACATTGTTATTTCTAATGTGCACCATTTTAAAAGCGCTCACCTTTTGTTGACCTTGTTTTTATCCCCCTAACATTAATGAACAACGTGTCTTATTTAAATCTACGTCACTACACTGGCACCGCCCATACATAACTTACTGCAGATTATATCGAGCGTCCAACGTCCCGTGAACTCACTGATGTCGATGGTCTTACCGACCTCCGTGTCCAGGATTTTCACCAGGATGTCAGCCTTCGCTACCATCGTCTCCAGAAACTGCGCCAAAAGTTTGGTGTGGAAAGCGGGGTTCAGCAAAGAACGAAGTTTCCTCCAGTTTTCACCTGGAAAAGATTGCGTTAAAATATTTAATGAAATTAGTTTTTTTTAAAATAACTAACCTGTACAACCAACTAATAAACAAACAGGTGTAAATAAGTTACGCATTTAATTAAAAGTATTTTCAAACAATCAATTACGGCATGTAACAGCTCAGCTGTGATATTAATTAACAAAGTAAACATTAGTTTGAAATTCATTGACTCTTTTATTTGGTGTATTTGTTTCAAAAACAAAACATTTAATTCTAAAATGAAAGTATAAAAATGTTTTTAAAGAATACGCTTCACAATATTGCTTACCTTCTGCTATGAATATTCCTTCTGATTTATTCCCGAAGAATTCATAGATTTCGCCTTTGTCGATGGCGTTTTCACTGAGGTAAACTGCCTGCAGTAGGAAGTCAAAACAAATCAATTTACAACTACAGAACTCTCTTAACTATAAATGTGATTTTTGTAAAAATCAACACTAACTCACTGATTCATGTACTATTAAAAATGTTTGGGCACATGCCGAAAACTTAAAAAATGTACACTGAAGAAATTTTACAAACTAGAAGAATTTCCAAATATCTTTTAATGTTACAACATCTCTAGCAATTATTCGTAAATAGTTGGTCCAATAGTAAAATATTGAACTAGTTATTGCGAAAGATGTAGTCCTCGAGTCACGAAAATGAACATGTATTTGTTCCCCTACCCCGCCGTACGGCAGTGTGTTGCGCACAGTATCCGAGCAGTGGTAGGCGTTTTAGCTGCTGAATATGCAGCATGTAATATTGTACTTAATGGCTTTACGTCGTAAGTTAAAACAAATAATATCTACTTTTAATATTCATTAATTTTTATAAATTCCTAAAATTTAAATTTAATTTCCAATTTTTTTAATTTTTAGTGAAACTGTTGCATTGTACTAACTTATTGCCTACCTTTTGTTTTAGCAGTTTTAGGCTATTATAATTTTTAGTGTAATGCTTAAATTGTTAAAAAAATTGTAAAAAATTCAACAGAATTAATACTTTTTTATGCGTTTATTAGTTATACTGTTCAACAAAAGTGTTAAGATATTTCTATTTTTTCTCTGACTATGTTTTGTCTTCACGTCGAATCCTAAAATCATATCGGTTAATTAAAAACAAAGAACAAATCAAACAAAGGTCCTTCCTTTACAAAGGAAGGTAGAATTAGTTACGGTTTTCCCTGTCAAGTCATCTGAATAGGTCGAATCATAAACAACATAAAACAGAACTGTAAACCAACACAACTTTTACACATTTGTAATAACACTCCTCCTCGTACTCCAAACAAATAATGACAATAAGCAACACTTCATCAGTTGTTTATAATATTTCAACACTACTACCGCAGATATAATTGATGTTTATATTCCATACATAAGCATTCAAAAACAGAGAAACACTGAAATGACATTTGGTGACAAAATATAAATTGTGTTTAAAGCATTGGCTTACATAACGTTTTGTTGATATATAAGAAATTATCGAGACGATTGCAATACACTCTGTCTATATAGAGCAGCGAGAAAGTAAAAATTATCATGTACAATATTGAAAGCAATATCCACATTATCATTGACCCTAAAATACAATCTTCTATCCTGGGCAAGAGAGGAACAGGCTTAGCACATTGATAATGTACTGAGGACGCCTTCAATACATTGATAGGCAAGTATTCGTGTACATTCTCGTGGCTGGCGGACTATATATCTTTAATTGATTAAAGTTAGTTTTCAATTGTTAAATAACGATACTTTAAATGAACACAAAATACAAAAAACTTTATTGGGTATAGTTTTCGTTTCGATTTTCACAGAATAAAAAATTATTAATATATTATTTGTAGTTTGTATTAACATTTCAAAGTCGGTAGAAGTTCAGTTAAACTCAATTAGAACCAATAGTTCACAACGATTGTGGAGTTTTTTCCTCAAAAATACGACGTTACGAACTACCGATCTATGGAACTTAAATTTTATTAAAATCGGGTTTTCTTACTTTACAAATACATGAAGATTTCTAATTTAATTCAGTTTACTAAAAACAAACGAAAATTAAGGTTGACGATTAAATCGGAGGGAAGAGGAAATAATTGTTAACATTAATTACATAACTAAATTTTCCTGATTATAAGACCTCACGCCAAATAATTGGTATCACATTTCCGATGGTTTACATGTTTTAAATATAATTCCAAATCAATCCTTGCGAACAATACGGGAACATTTTGGCTGACATGTGTAGTACGGTCACAGCCTAATGCAATTAATTTCATCAGTAGGACCACAGAACAATGAATAAGGCTGTAGTAACTTACCTCGAGATCCTTTGGCGCAGAAATGATGACCCACAAGTGCGAAAACACCCATATGTGAAAACAGCTGGGGTATTGGCAGAGTATGTACTCCCACGTCTTCCAGATACCTGCAAGAAAATTAATATTCATTAAGCATTCTTTATATTAATTACTTTTATCAATTGAAACTCGCTTCTTCCAGACGACCTAACTTTAAATGCTTATAGGCTACGCACAATAATGGCATAGATTTTATTAACGTTATCTTCTTTGGAAAAATTATCTGATGAACTCATGTTATGGCACTAAATAGAAACCATTGACGGTTCAATTGTCCTGACATTTTAAAATACGTTTTGAAGTGCCTATCTTGCAATCTTGAGTTTTTTTTTTAATTTCGTTCGAAAATGTATTTTGGTAACAGCTTGGACAAGTTTTCAACCTTAAAAAATTAATACTGTGGCGCTGAAAACCTGAAAGTATTCATAACATATTTACCGTATTCTGTACGAAAATTGTTAGTAAAATCCCATTTTATCAACATAAGTGGTGATACAATCCTCATAAAAACGATCATTTTTAACATTTTCATTTTAAAATTTCTATTGTTACGTTTTACAGATTTTACGATGCCAAATCAGATTTTGAATAACACGACTTCAATATAAGATTAAAATTGCTTAATGTTTTGTATTAGTTGCCATTTTGAAATGTACGAACTGTTTTTGCTTTTACCAAAATAATAACGGGCTCGTGATTGAGGTCGGTGTTTGTATCTCTGAACTGCATACATAGTGTCGAAAGCTTTACTATTTCCTTTAACATCGATTCCTCGTCTTCATTAATCTAACTGGTGTAAAGTATGAATTTTAAGGTAAAAAATCCCAATAATCGAAATGTCCATTCAAGTAATGTTATTCAATGTTGTTGGTGTTTAGCAAGTGCGTGCTGTGCTGAGAATATTTTCTTTAGTGAAAGCGAATTAGTGACAGTGAAAGCGACAATTAGTACCATTGTACCAAAACAAAGCAATGGTCTAAGAGATGTACAAGTCGTCATAGTGATTGCAGGCCTTTACTAAGTTGAAAAAATAATAAACGAATCCGTCAAAAACGTAATAAACAGGTAAGGCATATTAATAAAGGCTATACAACAGTGTATTTCTCTTCAACACTTCATTTATTTAATTTGTGTGCTTAATAATAATTCAGTATTGAGATAGTCAAAGAATTCAAATATCTTGGGGAATGGATCAGCTGGAACGCTCTAGAGAAAAAACCTATGGAATCTAGGAGAAATAAAGTTTAATTAGCCTTTCAACTTACCAAGGACACATACAACAAGAAGTCCCTCTCCTGGAATACAAAGATAAGGCGTTATCATACGGTAATTAAACCAGAAGCCTTATACGCAGCTGAAACATTATCTCTCACAACTCAGGGCCCACTTGAAAGGCTGGAGATCAAAGAAAGAAAGATATTACGAAAAATCGTAGGCCACAAATTCCGTAACAACCAATTACTCCACATCAGGAATGAAACTCTTTACCAAAAAACTGAAACACTATCAGACACAATAAGAGAAAGGAGAATTGATTTTTATGGGCACATCCTCCGAATGGACAAAAATAGACTAACCAAAAAAATATTTGACTACTTTCGCAATAAAAGAGCCAAACCACTTTGGTTTAGAGAAACAAAGAAAGACATAACAGAACTACAAATCACTGACACTATGCTCATGGACAGAACAGCCAAAACAATAACCAAGGACAAGAAACAACGGTTCCAAGGCAAAGTCAAATCCAGGCGAACGATCCAAATTTCTGACGAAGAAAGAAAAGCAAGATCATAACGAATGAAGCAATACTGGGCTACGAGAAAGGCACAAAATATTAAAAAGTGATTGATTTAGTGTACCCCAAAGTTGGGTGAAATAGATAAAGAGAGAAATAATTCAGTAATTTTCTTTAAATGAATTGCTACGGATTACACTAAAACTTTAATTCTAATAAGCTAAATATTAGTTTGTTTTCCATTAATAATTAACATAAAAAAATTTAATTGAAAAACCAAAAATTACTTCTTGGTATTATGATGTAGAAATGTAATGCATATTTATAAAGATTTTTTTATTTAGATACATTTTGAATTTCTGATACAATTATTGAATTGACAATATGATATTACTAAAATTTCATATAAATATCAGATGAAATAATATGTGATGTGTGTGTGTGTGTGTGTGTGTGTGTGTGTGTGTGTGTGTGTGTGTGTGTGTGTGTGTGTGTGTTATTGGTTATAACATAATAAATTATGTTGTAATGTTCTAAACATTACAATTTAATAATAAAAACATATTTTTTAATGTTTTTCGTAAACTTTCTTTATACGAAAAAAATATATATATATATATATATATATATATATATATATATATATATATATATATATATATATATATATATATATATATATATATACAATTGTTTTTTGTTGAAATTATTTACTGTATAACGTCAGCACTTTATTCTTACTTCAAAAACTGAATGTTCGATTGAAATTATAAACTAAACTGACAACAGAACCGAACTCTATGAGGATTTACCTCTTGGCAGCAAATTGCTTCGGTGCACCTTATTGTAAGTAATTATAATAATTTAATGCTTACCATTCTTGTACGCCATGAAGTACCAATAAACAGGACCGAAATACGGAACTGTATTGGAGAGCAATGGTACTTTGTGGCAAATGTCCATCATAGAAGAATGTCTTCTCGAGTAGCTGAGGAGAACTACGAAGAGAGCGATACACATGAGTACAATGATGACCGTTGTGATACCCATTGCCTTGGCTAGGTGTAGGACGTTGCTCACAACTGGAACAAAAGTAACACTTGATGATGGCTAGAAAGTTCCGAAACAACTTTTTTTTCTTTAAAAATCTTTAATATAAGTTTAAATATCTTCAAATTTAATAACTAGCTGAGGGTATAGCTTGCAAAGTAAAGTGACCAGTTCAACAGTAAATTAAAATGAAAAAAATATTTGTTAATTACAAATTAATGTACCATCGAACTCATTAACTGAATTTGTACGACCTATGTTTTATACGTGTACAATATAGGCTACTCATTTTTGTGTTATGTTTTTATAAATTCAAAAGTAATTCCATATATTGATAAATATACTCAATATAATTTCTTTACCTTCTCCGATTGTTTTCCCGCATATAAAAAAGGGTTTTATTCCACCAATGGAAAAACATCACTTACAATATAATTTGAAAACATCAGTTTATTATAATTGTTTACCCAAAGTATGTGAAACTAAATGTACAGAAACAGTCTACAATTTAATTATTATTGGCGTACCATACATAGTATAGCCTAATACAATACGAATAAATTTTAAAAAATTAATATAAATTTAAATATTTTCAACGTCGTTAACATATTATGCACCATAATAAGTGTAAAAGTTTACATAAATTTGAAACACTGAACTTAAGTGAACTCGCTCTTTTGTTGTCAATGAGACATTTGGACGAAATAAATAGTTCAAAAACATCACACTAACTTTTTACATTTAAACACGGTGTTTCCAAAAATATTCAGTTTGAAAGTGGTTTTTATTTATTTCGGCCCACTTACAAGCAAGAAATGTTCATAATTTCTAAATTTTTTACACTTACTTAAATTATGAATCTTAATATATGACATAATTGTTTAGTAAAGTCTGATAAACTCATTTTGAGAAAATGAAACCTTGAAGGCGGTCCACATATACATTCTTTGACTTTATTTGTTAACCTTAAATTTATTTTATTTAAAATTTTATGCACTTACTTGATAGTTAGCCTATAAATCTGCAAATCCAACTAAAATTTTAGTAAAATGTTCTGGACCTACTGACAAAATTAATCCAATATTACGGATTTTTTTATAACTTTTGACCCAGACTTTGGGAGAGGTAACTTATATCTGCATTTGACGGTTATACACAAGCTATATTTGTCAAAACCATCTACGTTACAAAACCACAGACTTTCGTTAAAAAATAATGTTGTTTTATTAATAAAATACTTTAAAATGTTTTTTGGAACATTACAACATTGTATCGAGATATGCACAAACTACATTGAATGCAAAATTTCATCAAAATCGATCAATTCATTTAGCTTTTAGCAACATGAACAGACATAAAAGTACACAAAAGTCCAAGTCAAAACTATCTTTTTAAATAATGGTATCTGAAATCAAATTAGTATAAACTTCAAAACCTAATGATCGATTTTTATATTAATGGACTTTCTTTATTGCTCCATAATAAAATACTCATAATAAAATTATTGACAGAAATAAAATTCAGTATATATTTTAATAACAAATTGTTTACACACTAAAAATAAAAATTATATTATCGCATTTAAATGTATGTCATATTTTAAAATAAATTTTGAAATTGATTTAATCTTTTTATGTGAAATTATTGTTGTAATGTTTTATTGTATATTAATGTTGTGTTTTTATTTACTTTGTGCTTTACGAATTATATAATAAATTATGGTGAAATTGTGAAAAGATGTTTTTCAAATTTTGGTGGATGCGAGTATAGGCTATTCATTTTCAGGTACGCTGTACATTTTATGAAATAATATTGTTCATATAAATTGGTGAGAATGTCTGTCCATACTTTGTGTGTGTATGTGTGTGTGTGTGTGTGTGTGTGTGTGTGTGTGTGTGTGTGTGTGTGTGTGTGTGTGTGTGTGTGTGTGTGTGTGTGTGTGTGTGTGTTTGTGTGTGTGTGTGTGTGTGTGTGTGTGTGCGCGCGTGAGATTTTTTATTTTATGGGTTTTTTTAAATAATTTTTTAAACGTTAAAAAAATGGGAAACCATTGAGACTGAATAAATATTGCTTAAACGTAATTTTAACATATATTTTACACCTCCTTAAAAAATCTATGGTTATTACTTTACCTTCCCAAATATGGCTTTCAATCGATACAAAAAAGAAAAATTATAAAATTTCTGTTTTTTTACAGTATACTCGGTGTGTTTTTAAAAGGCTTCGGAGTTTATCTATTTCTTTTATTTACTCCTAAACTGCAAATAACTTTATTTTAAATTTAATACCTTGACTAAATATATCTTGCCTGTATACGAGCAATTTCAATCGATCAAGTAAGCAATAAAAATTTGATGAGCCGATTTTGAAGAATTATTTTGATTTTTATAAAATTTTATTAATGTTTTAACTGGAATATTATAAGAAAAAAAAACACGGAAGAAAGCTTAAGTAATGTTTTTTAGCCATTTACTCAAACCATCTCAATAACGGATCAATTATTTGTAATAAATATATTTTTTCTAATTCAGTGTTTCAAGATATAGTTTCCACGTTCATAAAATATATTCTTAATATAAATAAATACACCTATATTTTACGTGATATTAATTATATACATATAAGCTGTACTTTATCTATGCGTTCACAGAGAGAGACAGTTTAACTGAAAGCGGATGTCAGGAAGGCAGGGAGTAGAATTGAGGTAGGCATGACAGATATCAGAGAGGATTGGAACGATAGGTTATTGGTTCGGGAAAATAAGTAAGTATTATTGTTATTGACTTAACTGCACTTATATTGTAGAATAACAGTAATAGCTGCACATAGCTGTAACAGAAACTTTTCCGGTAATAACATTCACTATTATGTAGAACAATTGTAAACTCCGATATGCAAAATTAAAATACAAATTTTATTTCATAAATCACGGTTGATGACAATTTTTTACGAAATTAAAAATGTTGTTCGTTATACATTTAATATTAGTTACGATGATGAAATTAAATTTTCAAAAAAGTAAAAATAAAAAAAAATTAAAGTTTTATATGGTTAACGAATCTATCTAACCTATTTAAATAAGTACCATTATACAAAGGTTTCTCTGAAAAAAATTAGATTTTTCAAAATCTTAAATGTATCATTCTTTTTAAAGTGCCCAAGAGCACATAAATTTATTTGAATTTTAAATAAGACTGACCATTTGGTCAAGTCCGAAATCGGAGTTAATGGTAATTTGTAGATGAGGACTTTCTTAAAATCTTATATCATATAAGTTCGCTTTAACTTCAAAATAAGAATGACTATTTTAGATATAAAAAAGAAGGTAAACACACTACAAATGAAGGTAAAATAGTAGAAAATCAAATTTCACGTTGGGCATTTAATAACGGCTGTATTTAGTTAAATATACAAAGACCGATGAAGGGACTCTGACATAATTTTCTTCTCACAAATGTTCCAGACTTTTTGTTTGTACACTGAGTTACAAGACTTGTATTCAATATTTTTAAAATTGTGAACATACTTCACAGTTGTTAACCCAAAATGGCTCTAGAAATTAATCATTAATATAACCTCTTTGAATGTTTTATTACTTTTTAATTTTATTTTATTTAACGTTCACACTTCGTGCCTATTAGATTAACGAGGACGAGGATCAGCGTTAGTGATAAGGGTGAAGCTTACGGCAGAAACGGCAATGACCAAACTCACGACCTTGAGATGCGCAGTTCAGGGACGCATTGTACAGACCGGTCTTATCCATAGTGACTATAAAAATTAAAATGTATCCGTATGAATGTAAAATTAAATTAAATTTTATGAAGAGTGACCCACGATTTGATAATCAGTTCGAAATGGAAACACTTATTCTCATTACTACTTTAAAAATATGTCACATTAAAAATTAAGAGAAAAGTCATACAATTATGTAACTAGCATCAAAATGGTAAATTAGTAGTCAGAAAAAAAGTAATTAGGCTATTATGTTTTAAAGTGGTAAGGAAAGTTGCGCCACCTTTATTTGTATTTTCCGTGTTGTGTGTGTGTGTGTGTGTGTGTGTGTGTGTGTGTGTCGTACAATTAAAATAATAAATCAAAATCTACACCGAATAAGATTAATTAATTAGTAACGTATTGGCAAAATTAAACTAGTGATGTTTTTCCATTATAAAATGGGGCATTGGCCTTAAACAAGTTCGATTTTTAAATATTTTTTATTTTTTTGAGCCTTCGACCTTAAGCAAAACATTAACTAATGACACAGTTTATACTTTCCGAAAATAATTTTATCCATAAACATACTTTTTTCCACTTATAGAGGTATTTTAAAATTTAAAATTATTGCTAGCTAAATCACTATATAAGCTATCAGAACTAATAATATTTCAAAGCGAATATTTCTAACAGTAAATTGTATTTTAATATTATTATAAGAGGATCACTGTAATGATGGAAATTAATATTTGAATTAAAACTGAATGAAACATTTTAACCCTTATAACATATAAGCTTTTAATCACATTATTGACATTATAATTTAAATTAATATATTAATTACAAATTATTTGTAATAATTAAAAAGTAATGCTTACGAACTTCTCCAACCATTTATAAAATATGAAAACACAAACACAATCCAAGCGGACGATTCGATAACGATTATCTAAATTAAAAGATATCGAATAACATGCTTCGGATACAATATCGGCTGCCACACACAGAATAAACCGCAAGCAAGTGTCGCCAGGCCTTTTAAAGATTCCGCCCAAGGACGTGCCTCGAGTAGCGAGCAGTACAGTTAATGCCCCAGCCCGTGGTTTGCGTGCCCGTATGTTTACACTATTTTGTAATTACCACTTACACGTGAATACGTATTGCTCTATATTAGCTGCCGTGACACACTGAATGAATGGGCGAAATGGTTTAATTACAAATAACAACAACGTTTTGTTTTGTTAATAAATTTAAAGTTACTAGCAAAGTATATTATTCTAACAGTTAGCATTAAACGTGCACCTCTAAAACACGTAACGATTAATAACGTTAAACGATTAAGACTTTTTCTACAAGTGATTTTATTATAGCGTTCGCAGTTAGAAATTAAAGCTAGCAATGAAATATTGTCTGTCAATTTTTGTAGAAGAGTTTCAGAGTGAAACCAAGTTAAACTGAATGCAACGTTATCAGTTTATAGCCTAATACAATAAAACACTATTCTATCCTTATCCTTGGACGACTGTTACAGGACCATATATACAATATGCAATCATCTGTTTACACTCAGTAGTAGTCTAAGTTTAAGTAGGATTATTCTTTACGTTAATTGGCTGTATAAAACATTGCACTTAGACATTATGCTCATTGTTGTAAGAATTATTTTACAAATTGCATAATTTGAAGATTGTTTACTCTCATTAGCGAATTGTCATTAAAAAATGAGCTATTGGAGTTCCCATCATGGTTACACCCAAGCCTGGGACTTAAAATGATCAGCCTTTTGATCTTTGTTCAGTTATATTGTTTGTGTATTCATATTGTTTATGTGTGTTTTTTGCACTTTAGCTTTCATATCCATTTGATTCAAACTTGGCACAAAATATATTAATGTTGAATATAGCTTGGACAAATTTGTAACGCATCAAAAGCAGTTCAGTCTTTTTAAAATGGCGGTAGTTACACTTTTTTTAAATATAACATTTTTGCTAACACTTTTTTTAAATCTACTTTGACCATCGTAATTAGAATTATACATCTGAATAAATCAGAATTTAAAATATAACAATTAATCTAACGTTAACGGTTATACTTTTCTGACCCTATCGCATCGAAAAGTTATTTGAACTAAGAACCCGCATATTTAAAGCAGAGGAACCATAACCACAGTTATGCTGACACGCACCTGGGCAGAACTAGATTATCACTTGAACTTTTGTTGTGACACCAACGGTTACCCACATCGAGTATTTGTGATAAGATTTGTGTGTTTATGTGTTTATGAATCTTTTATGTCTTTATGAATCTTTTAAGATGAAAAATATGTTTAAAGATATCCTACTTGCTAAAAAAACTGTACTTTTCTTCTTCTTCTTCTTCTTCTTCTTCGTCTTCGTCTTCTTCTTTTTCTCCTCCTCCTTCTTCTTCATCTCTTCCTCCTCCTTGTTCTTCTTCTTCTCCTTTTCCTCCTTCTTCTCCTGCTTCCGGAATAAAGGAATCAATAAGGAATCCTAAAATCAATTCTTTTCCTTCATCAACTTTTTCTTCCTTATCTCTTTCTCCTCCTCCTTTACCTCCTTCTTCTTCTTCTCTTTCTTTTCCACCTTCTACTCCTTCTTCTAATTTTTCTCCTCCTCCTCCTCCTCCTCCTCCTCCTCCTCCTCCTTCTTCTTCTTCTTCTTCTCCATCTCCTTCTTCTCGTCCTCCTTTTTTTCTTCTTCTCATTTTTCTCCCAACTCTTCTACTTCTCCTTCTTTTTTCTCCTTCTCCCCCTTCTAATTCTTCTCCTTTTTCTCCATCATTATCACACTTTTATTACTTCCTCCTTCTATTTTTCTTTTATCCTACTTTTCTTCCTTCTCCTTCTTCTTCTTCTTCTCTTTGCCCTCCTTCTTTTCCTTTTTTTTACATCATAATAATATTTTTCCTTCTCCTCCTCTTTTTCTCCTTCTTCTCCTCCTTACTCCTAATTCGTTTCCTTCTTCTACTGCTTCTTCTCCTCCATCTTTTCGACTTCTCCATCTTCTTCCTCCTTTTTTCTTCTTCGTTTTCTTCTTCATTTTCTAAATTTCTTCTGTGTAAAAGTTTAGCTTTGATGTCAATGTTATGGCCAGAATCTGTGTGCTCTCTTCCAACTGACATCAACTATTCGAAGTTGTCTAACTCAAAGTTGACCTAGAATTTACGATATTAAAGAGCTTGATTCAAAATCTTCAGCATTTCTGCAGTATATGAATGTGATTAATTAACGCCAGCGGCATTAATGTATAATAATTAGGTGAGTCTAGCGCTTCCCACTCCACTCCAAGACAAAAAGACTGCACTTGAAGCATAAACGGATTGTTTCTATTGACGTTCTTTTATTTCCTGTGACTCTTGGCTTTATATTATCTTAACAAACTTAGTACTTTAACAGTTCAGACTGTGTACTTCATTTTCGTTGTCATAACAACTTTTTTATTTTTAATCAGTGGGCATAAAATTGAATACTTAGAATAAGTCACGTCTAAATAAATATATTGTATTATATGAAGGATTGCTTCAATATAGTCCAATTAATTACAAATTATCTTTCATTGATTTTGCTCGAATATACAGATTTTGACAAACATAACAAGTAACTGCTTACACATAAATTAATAAAATTACATTTTAACTTTTATTTAGGTATTTCAAGTTAGGCACAATGTTTTTTTTTCTTTAGGGATATGGTTACGTACTATTTTAAGAAATATACTACCAATTAATTTAATGAATGTTTTACACATTATACGACATGGGTGTTAAACAGTATATACAACAGTGGTAATTCAGTATAGAATTTATAGAATTTTTTTTAATTTGGATAGCTTGTGATTTATTATGTTTGAATGTGATTTCTTCTTCTTTTTTTTCTTCTTCTCCTTCTTCTTCTCCTCCTTCCTTTAATTCTTCTCCTTCTTCTCCTCCATCATCTTTTTCTTCTTTTTCTCCTCCTCCTCTCCCTTCCGCTTCCTCCTCCTCCTCCTCCTCCTCTTCCTCCTCCTTTTTCTTCTTTTCCTCCTTTTCCACCTTCTTCTCCTCCTAATTTTTCTCCTTTTTCTCCTCCATCATGTTCTTCTTCTCTTTCTCCTCTTGCTCCTTCTCCTTGACAATTTCTTGTCAATTAATTAATTTTCCTTGTCAATTAATTGTGAATTAATTTTGTGCTTTCTGGGCTAGGTATGTAATCTGTTTGCGTTAATTATAATTTCAATATGTGCTTCATTAACAAACAAACGTATTTGTGTACATAACAATAAGGAACAAACTTCGTAAAGCATTTACAAGTTGTATTTAACTGTAAAAGCTCTAATACTTTTTCGTGCTATGTGGCATTTTGTATTCATTATAACTTAAATATTTATTAATTAACTTAAATACAATATACTGTATTAATGAACAATTTTGTATAAAATAATGTGCGTGATATATTTGACTCAAAACGCTCTAACATTTTGAGCAAGATGGGCTGAGTTTGTAGTTTAATGTTATTGACTGTAATTTAAATATGTTTTATTAAGATTATTTATATAAATAATAATATTTACATTATCATTGTATTAAAACAATCACTTCAAAAATAAACACATATAAATGCGGGAAAACATTTGGTACACGTTGGATGTGTGGTACATCCTGGAGGGGAGGAAATTAGTGGTCAGACCGTTCCTTGCTCCACTAAACATTGGCGTTATTAATCCAATCATATACAACGATGGCTAGTGGTATGAGCAGGTTGTTGAACCCATCAGCTGCTCACTTCAACTGACTCCGTTGGATTTTTATTAAAGAAGTTCCAAGTTGCATTTATTATACCCCGAGTTGCACAAAAATTGTGTTTTGTAAACAAGATAAGAGGTTTTGTTTTGATATTACAAGAAAGTGACATGTTTTTAGTGTGTAGTATTGTCTTCATAAATTTGAAAGAAATCCACCTAAGAGAAACTGCATTGTTCATTGTTCGTAGGATACAGACAGATGGGGTTCATGCCCAGGTTTAAATTAAGACTATTCACAAACTTCACAAGAGGCACTAAACAGAATCTAAAAAAGCTTCACTATCACTTCTAAAAAAACGACAGCTTAGGCCAGTTTAGAACTACTCAGTCGACTGTGTGGCATATCTTGAGAATGTGTCTTCGTTTCAAGTTGCATAAATTGCAATTAAAAACCGAACAACATGTATAATTACTGAAACATTTTCACCAAACTGCATGCCTGTTAAAGGTCAGTGTATTTTTCAAGCGACAAATATTTACTAATGAGGCGATGTACTGCTAATGAAGGGAAGTAATTAGGTCTAACACATGAGACCTAGTAATCCAGGGCACTGAAAACCCATTCTTTGATGCAGAGCACGTAAGGGATTCACCTGAAGTTTTTTTAAGGGGAATTTATACAAACGCACAAAGGACGGTTCCTTATTGTTTTGCTATCACTGGCCATGTTAACCAAATGGCTTGTGCCTTGTATACAGGGAAATATGTCAAATGTACTTTATTCGCCTTTTATCAAAGTACTTTATCAATGTACTTTATTCGCCTTTTATCAAAGTACTTTATCAATGTACTTTATTCGCCTTACTGATGCATTTTCGGGATGTTGGATCGGCCAAGCGCTACTGACGATTTACCAGTGCAGAAGTCGCCTGTATGTTCTCCAGATTTGACACTATGTAATTACTTCTTTCACACTGTGACTGTGACAAAAAAAATCTCCTGTCACTTGTTACTTGTGACAAGTATGGTTGGTTGGTGACATATGGAAGTATTTATACTTATTTATATGTAACCACCTCTTTCAATTTAACCAAGCTCGTATATTGTACACTGAGTGTTTATTAAGTATTAATGACAGTAATTTTATTTTATTACTTTAATAAAAATGCAAACATTAGTAGGCAAATTGATGAATAGTAGGCCTACGTTACGTTTCCAAGTCGGATGTAGGCTGCCTCCTCTGAACATGTTTCTTTACATTATGGACTGATGTTTTGTATGTTTCCTTTGCATATGTCACATTACCCATAATGTCTATCCTCAATTGCAAGAAATCGACAATTCACTTTTTTTAAGAGTAGGGCCACAGACACTCATTATAAGAAATCATTAATTAAAAACTAATAATAGAAAAAAAAAATAATAATTTAAAAGGAAACGAATAAAAAAACAAAATAGTTTAAAACTGATATGAACTACAAACTAAATTAGCTTACACTGAACTCTTTTATGGCTTTACAGATACGACTTTCTCATCTCGTAATTTGTTTTATATATATTGTAACTTTGTTACATTTTATCTCAGGCGCCCAATGGCAGCACGTCATTAAGGGCCAGGTGCCATCAAATATTAAATGAAAAATGTTTTTCTTATTAAATATAATAGAAATAAATAAATAATAACGTTATATTTTTTTAATAATATTATACCAATATTAGCATAGCCTGTAGCGTTTAGTAGATAAAGCATTTATTTTGTACAAAATATCAGTGTCAAGCAAAATATTGCGCTATCAGTTCAAAACAGAACCGCAACTGGTTCCTGAAACGGGGGGGGGGCGAATAGTTTTAACCGAACCGTGTCATAACGAAGGCTGTGCAGTGTAGAGAAGCGAGAAAAAAGACAGAAGAATATAATATATAATTCAATGTATCCATAAATCTATAGATAGACAAGTTTGGAACTGTCCAGGCTGGTCCACACTGTTTGTAATGTACGTTATTTAGTAGTTGTACTACTATTATTATAGTAGTTGTAATGTACGTTATTTAGTAGTTGTACTACTATTATTATAGTAGTTGTAATGTACGTTGGGCCATAATTGTAAAACCCAGATCCAGATCCTTGAAATAAGCGCCAATCCAAACTTTTAACTTTTAACGGGATCGTAAAATTTTTACATAGCCTATGTTATATTTATATACAAATGCATGCGTGTATGTGTGTGTGTGTGTGAGCGCGTTAGCAAGCTCACGTTTGTAAATTTAGTTTTATTTAATGGAAACATTTCACAAAAATAGGTTTTGGTAACAGCTTGGAGAAGTTTGTTAACCAGAAAAATTCGTGTAACAGTTTCAAAAAGGTGGGGTTTCAAATATTTAAAAACTCGTTACTTTTTATTTTCGAAAAATCTGATTTCACGATCGTGATTAGTGTCAATAACTGCATACACTAATTCTCAAAATCCGTTGAAACTAGGAAATTTAATTTGACGGTGCGGCTGTCAAGGTTACGTTTTTGTATTTTCAATGCAATTTAAAAGTTAAAATGTTAACATATGCAGATTTTAAAGTTGTTTACGACTGTGATCCAAAAAGAGGAAAAGAAAAAAATTACTTTGGGGAATTCGCTTTGATCATGTGGTTATTAATAATTTTCATTAATTCAATGTCAGTAGATGTGTGCAATAAATTATGATTAAAATATCAAAATATGAAGAATATACCACTTTTATTTTAGGTTACAAAGATAACTCAGAAATAACAATGCTTTATTTACAGAATAGGTCTTTGTGGTTATTGAGTAAAGAAGGGATAGTTTTCCAATTTAATAAGGCCTTATTATCATCTATAATAGACGTTCTTATCATCTATAAAAATGTTTGGTTTAATTTAAATTGATCCTAATTGAACAAAACATATTGATTTAAAAATGTTTGGTATTTTCAGTATAAATATTCAGCAATGATCAAAGAAACTTCTATTGGAACTTTCCTTTATTTAAATATTCTTGGTTTAAACAGTTGGCAATCGTGTTTATATTATTACGTTGAAATTGAGGTTAAGGTTGCTTTTGTTTATTTACGAATATTGTCCATTATTGCACATACAGTCAACTTACAATTGTTTATAAAATAGTGCCTCGTTTTATGTAATAGTTCTGATCATCGGCCGAACAAAAGTACATTTCTTCTACTTAATATTTTCCTGTTAGCGAATTTCAACCAAGAATTGTAAAATTACCGCAATCCTGACCTCTAGACACACACACACACACACACACACACACACACACACACACACACACACACACACACACACACACACACACACACACACACACACACACACACACACACACACACACACACACACACACACACACACACACACACACACACACACACACATATATATATATATATATATATATATATATATATATATATATATATATATATATATTGTTCTATGGACACATCAGTAGACTCCCAACAACGAGACTTGCCAACAGAATCCTTAAGTATATACAAGGTGTCAAATCAACAACGTCGTGGATCGCACAAGTCAGAATAGACCTACATGACGCAGGAATAGACTCAACAGATGTTGAAGACAGGAGAAAGATGCTCGGTTGGAAGGTCCCAGAGAATGAAATCCCAAAGAGAGCAGGGGTAAAATGGACGGAGGAGCGGAAGAGGATCCATGGGGGCAGGATGAGGGAGGTGTGGAGGATTAGAAGGAACAAGACATGAATCGGAGTGCTTTGCGTGATCCAACAGGATCTATGCGCAAATAATATATATATATATATATATATATATATATATATATATATGTGTGTGTGTGTGTGTGTGTGTGTGTGTCTAGAGGTCAGGATTGCGGTCATTTTACAATTCTTGGTATAATATATACCATATATTATATCATGTATTCTTGGTAAAATGTATTATTGGAAAAATATATTACCATATATTGGTAATATGTATATATATACATATTGGTAAAATGTATATATATATATATATATATATATATATATATATATATATATATGTGTGTGTGTGTGTGTGTTTACACTTTAATGTTCGCAGTTTTGGTTCGATATGATTCTTAATGGTAAAAAAATCGATTTTATTAATATCTTGGGACAAATAATTTACACATGAGAGTCGCTTTTTTATAAGTTTAAAATGGCAGGTCTATTAACCTTTGAGTGGGCGCGCCAGCGGCATATTGGCCGCAATCTTTTATTTTCGCATCTTACGATAGGTATCGATGGAGAAATGTTTTCAGGGCTTTGAGTATTTGTCAAGACCACCTTGAGGGACACGAACTGTATAAAAATAATACCACCTTATATTCAGTAAGTCTGAAAATAAGGCATGAATGCGAGATAGTTACGTCTGCATCCAAGTTGCCTCGGTGCGCCCAATCGTGTGACTGCTTTTGTAGTTTTAGTTTCACTATATTTATGCATACATAGTTACTTCTTTTTTTTTCGTTTTGTGTTTAGTGTTTTGGTTTAGTATTTTTACCGTGTTTCTATTCTATTGTCGAAGATTCCAAAAAGTCTATTGTAAATTTGGATTATAACGTTACAAAATGTGGCGTTGATACTGTCGATCAAATGTGTGTTAGTTACTCGACATCCCGAAGCACGAGACGTTGGACAATGACCCTTTTTTATCGGCATTTAGACATTGCCGGAATAAATACAAATATAATTTACAAATTCAACCATCTGGATTACAGTGAGCGAAGACGAAACTTTTTGAAAAAATTGGCACTCAGTTTCATGAGTGGACACTTGAAAGCTAGAGCGACAATCCTAACTCTTCCAAAAGATCTTCAACTTTTTTTTTGCAAATATAAGTTATTGGAAAATCAACAGGCTCAAGTACCAACACGTAGACCTATTTGTCATATTTGCGGACCCCACAAAAATAACAGAACCAAAATTGTTTGCAAAGGTTGTAGGCCTAATAAGAATGTTTTAAGAATCACAGCCAGATGGCCGCTGTTAGCACGAAACTGAAGCAATGGATGTTGATTCAGATTAAATTTGTAAATATTAATTTTTAAATTTTTGTTTATAAATTTAGTTTTTTGATAAGTGTGACCACTAAGAATTCTGTAATATTTGTCCTGTTTCTTGTATAAAATGAAATCCTTTTTCAGAGAAGTGTTTGTATTCATTAACTATTGTCTACGTTCCAAATATTTATTTTTTTTAAAATAAATATAACTATTAAAAAACTGATGATTAAAATAATTCAATTAGAAACAAATTATAATAAAAAATAATGCAATGCAATGTGTCCACTTAAAATTAGTTTACATGAGTACAAAAGCGGAAGTAGGCATTGCGGCCAAATTGCCGCGGCGCGCCCAGTTGTGCGATACACCTAGGCGCGCCCAGAGAAGGGTTAAAAATCTTGAAAAAAATCATAACTTTTTATCTTGAAATTTTAAAAATGTGATTTTTCCTTCGTAATCAATGTTAAAATTTGCATAATATAGCGCTTTACGGTTTTAAATTCTGCTAAAAGCACAAACATGTACCTGTACAAATCAGAGTTCGTTTTTATATAGGCTTAATTTGTATAGATTTTAAAGTAAGGTTATCACTGTGAAACCATATTTCCTAAAATCGTAGGTTTATAAAAAATAATTGTCTGTTATTGAACCAAAAATAAAAATCATGTATCATGTTTTATCTTCCTTTTTATTTTAATTACGATAATTTGTTCAAAAACACGACAAAATTAACATAGCTAGTTTTTATAACCTAAAACTTATTATAGCCTATCAGCTGCCCAATTAAATCAGCTGATCATTACGAATTAGTAAAACAACTGATCTTTCACTATAACTGCCAATATAAATTTGTGCACTCGCATCATGATACGCGAAAAATCTAACATCATAACCAGCCCTAGAACATAATACATGTTAAAAAAAATGTTACTTTTTTCATTTGTTTTCGTCATGTTTGCAAAACAGCTGTGATTATTTCAGCTAATATGATTTGATTTAAGAGTAAATTGAACAGTTCACCCCATCTTTGTGTTCACATCAATCAACTGACCTTTCCCAAAATATTCTGGAGTTTCTGTATTGCCTTGTGCGCAGACAGTACTTCATTAAAATAGCGAGCTTGTGATGATAACAGGCTACTATACAGCTTTAAATTCAATTATTTTTCGTCCCGATGCAAAAATACACAAGCATTACAAGAAATATCTGACACTAAGACGAATGTTTATTCCAAATGAAAGGATGATGAGACTATTATGGTTCGCTTTAATACCTTATAAAGTTAACACGTTAAAAATGTGTATAGAATTTTCGTTCAAAATGGTTTAAATTATGACAATAATGGACAATAATGGTTGTTTTCGTTAGAGCGCTTAACAGAAAAGGAGAAAACACAATGCTCATGCCGGTGCTCATACTCTTTACGTAGCCTACGTCAGGATACATGAGCACTAGCACGGCTGCTCCACGGAAGCAGTTTTATTGCCGGCCAATGACGCACGCGCTTAAGTTTCTAGGCAACTTTTTGTTGATACTACACTAACAGCACGGTAATTTCAAATTAAAACAATAGTTAAAGAATACTGGTTCCCGGTGCTTGCGCACTTGGATTCGAGGCCGTTTTCGTGTTTTAATAAAACGCACGGTGTGCATTTATAGGTGACTCAAACTTAGTTAAGAGGTGTCGTTCATATAAAATGTTTCTCGATTTACCCAAAAATCAGCTGATTAGATTCGCTAAATTATGAACAAAATCAACTAAATTTAAAATATAAGAAACTAATATTCGTGTCTATAGGCTATCTTTCAGTGCAAGGTTAAATTTAACATTAAAAACTCTTTTGAATTTTATGGTTTAAATAATATGTTTGTATTAATTCCTGACAACCAAATTTCCGCTTTGTTATTTGATTTACATTTGAAATTTTACGAAAAATTTTTAAACCAATTTTGAGAAAACACAAAAATCTTTACTTTCAATTTTCTGGATTTTACAATAAGCAGACTTTTCGGAGCGTTAGCAACGCGTAAATTTTGTTTGGATTCTTACAGATTTCATTATTTTTTAATTTGATTAAAATTAATAGAACTAATCTTTATACTACCTGTTACTATTCGTCGATATCGATTTATTCGCTAAGTCTACAGAAACGCACTTCTTTAGCTCGATTTTTATAGAAATAATACTTTATACGCCTTCTTGAGAATTTAAAAACTATAAACTACGATATATTGATATATCGATATTACGATATATTAGACTACGTATATGATAAAATTATTAGACTCAATGATAAAATTTAAACACTATAATTTTTTAAATACTGTAGAAGAGACCATGCCATGCTCTGCCATGTTTCATTCAAAATTGAATTTATCGTATTAAATTTCATAAAAGCATAAATAGCCTATTCGTAAAACAACCTCAGAACTGCTTCTCTGCCGCGTTAAAGGCATTTTTTTACTCCTGGCTACATTTCTTGACTATCATTGATGGGATAACCATCATTGACATTCCCATAGTAAGCGCCTCTTAAGTATGGTTCCATATGGAGGACTTAAAGACGTTTTGGGCAGAGCACAACTCAGGAAAATCATGGGATTTCTTGCTGGACACTGTGGTCTGAGGGTGCACATGAACACGATTGATATGTACCATGGTGAAACCCTGTGTAGGTTGTGCCGGAAAGAAGAGGAGACTGCAGGACACATAATCCTTAATTGTGAAGCTTTTGCTGGTAGGAGTTTAGGGTTTTTTGTTTCTATGACCCTAGGGACTTTCAGCAGAATGAGCTAGTCAGTGGATTGTTGGAACTTACTAAGGGCATCAGTCTGCTAAACTAGTGTTCAAGAGGTTTAATTGCACAATAGGTCTGTTGATCGCAATGCCTGAGGTTGTATTATCCCTTCCTCTAGTTTGAATCTAATATAATCTAATCTAATCATACAATAACCAGTCCGCTTTATGAGTAAAATACTCCGCGATACCTAATTTGATGAAAATCGATTAACCATCAAGTCTGCAGGTGAGTACTGGTTACACAAAGCTTTCGTTATCTGGAAAATTTATTTTTGTATTAAGGTATTTAAAAATTAATACCCCAACTAAAGAACCATAAAAATTTATTAACTTAATATAACGAAAGTTTTGAACGAAATAGAAAAAAAGATGTTTATTTTGTGGAAATAGGTTAACTTACGATCGAAGTGAAACTTCTTTACGACATTTTATTCCTTCAGAAATCGAGTAGGTTTTTCTCAATTCTTCCTCTAGGCTTTACAATGGTTTCGATCTATAAAAAAAAATATCTGAGCGTTACAAAATACGATCTCTAAACGAAAACATATTCTTATCAAAATGTAAATCCTAATCAAGATTCACGTCAAGAGAGCAACGAGCTTGCGACAAAATATACGAATTATAACATTTGATGTAAGTTTGGACTATAGGTAAACAACATAATTATTTGATACCCATTTTTAGTGAATTTGTTATTATGAAATGAGCTACAAAGTAAGATTCCGATTAAAAACCATAAAATTTGCAAGGACACGTTTTAAGAAGTTTCTCAAACTGTACTTTTGGTATATATTTCAGCCTATATAAATACGTGTTGGTGCTTTATTACCAGAGTTATTAATTTCTGTTAAATTTGATTTAAACTCGGTAAACAAAATTCTATTTATAATAACTTGGACAAGTAATTTGCCTTGCAAAATTTGTTGCTTGAAAATCTGGCAATAGAAAAATCCCAATTGTTGTACTTGACATTTGAAAATCTGAAATTACCACAGTAAACACAAAGAAAATTTAAACACATTACATTTAAATATTTATAATTTCACTTATTATTCAGAAAATGAACCCAACAGCTGTCATAGCTTAGGTTAACAAACTATTGAAACGATTTTTTTAATTTTAAATGCTAATTTATACAGGTTTTAGTCGTAGTTACGGTAGTGAAATCAAGTTTCCTTTAAAGTTATACATTTTTATGATTTTGGATAGCCGCCATTTAGAAACAGATAAACAAAATTGTCTGTATAAGGAGCACTACCGATTTGATTTTGCTACATGTTGCCAAAATAATTTTTGTTCCTTTTGATTTTATATTCTTTTAAGTGGTATTATTTAACGCTGTGAATTCCTCACGTGAGCGAAACAGTTATGTTCCACTATAATCACTTCGCATTGTATCATTTTCAAGTTGTATGGTTCGGTCATGTCCAAAGGATGGACGAAAATCGATTTCCAAACAGATTATAAAATAGAAAACACATGGTCGCAAAAAAACGAAGAAGAAGGCCGAGACTTAGTTGCAGAGAAGGAATTAGTAACGAAGTAAGAGAGAGAGGGAACTGTATCAAGATCTATGAAACGATAGAGAAAATGGAAGCTAGGAATCCGAAGACGTCTAAGAACGTTTTAAGCCGAAAAGAAGAGATTTTCTAGATGTGTTGTCGACACAAAGTATTAGCGGACACGTCATGGCTCTATCTTCCTGTTTACAAATTATGTAATAATTACTTAGTGTTAAACTAATGTTACTTTGTTATGTACAATTACCTAGAACTCCCACTTAGTGAAGATTATGTCAAACTTAAATTTACACTTTAAACGAAACGAACAGAAAGGTTATCGAGCACACCTATGGCGTAGTTACAAGATGTAATTTAGACTTTTCTCACTCTTTTAAGTACATGTTATAAATACAGTAGTCTATTAGTGAAAAAATGACTGGAATTTTAGTATCTATGTCTGTTTGCAGGTGTATAGAGTTAAAAAAAAATATTTGTATGTCTTTCCGCCATCTATATGTCTGTGCAGACTAATCGGAAAGATCTATTTTTATGAAATTTGGCATGTGGTGTAGACCTACTTTGCTCATTCAAATTAAAACCTGATTAATAGATTTTGAGTAATTTTGATTAATAGATTTTGATTATACGATTTTTTGTCAAATTGTACCACATTTTGTAGGTAAATCAGCAACAGTTTTTCTTTTAGTATTTATGGATGAATGTTTATATT
Source organism: Callitettix versicolor (assembly GCA_022606455.1). NCBI lineage: Eukaryota > Metazoa > Arthropoda > Insecta > Hemiptera > Cercopidae > Callitettix > Callitettix versicolor. The sequence goes on along the minus strand of CM040191.1, from coordinate 985,807 downwards.
GAAGGTCCTATTTATTCATTAATCATGTGTCATAGTTTTATTTATTTATGTCTATATCAAAAAAACATTTGTTCTTAGATTTAGGTTTGCTTAATGGAAAAATCTCCATATTTAGGTTTATTTGAATACTTACGAGTAGAATTCGTTTCAAGTTTGTTTGAAATCGTTAGCACAAAGTAAGATCTAAAGCGTCTTGTCCACCAAGTCTTCTTTATTCTTTCCAATATAAGGTTCAAATGTCTGAACAATTTTTTTTGTACAAAACATTACAAAGCCATGTTTTGACCCTACCTTTATTGAGTTTTTTGGTGTGTATTGTTCTAGTAAAGCAATCTTACTTTCATTTACTGCAAGGTCCCTTGATGGTGAAAATGTACTAGATATTTACTTTTTCTGATGATTCATTAGAGCAACCTTCAACAATTTATCAAAATATAGAGATTCTATCCTCGTTTTATACTTTCATTCAAGTAGAGTACCTTTGTATGTTGAGAAACCGTTTTATTGGTATAACTCAAGCCATAGAAATAACCTGTTCTACATAGAAATTTTCTTCATCGCTCCAATATAGCCTTATCGGTAGCAACCAATGAAATCCAATAAATTATAACAGTCCTAAAGAAGGCATAGCCTATAGTTCTTGTACGGTCAAGTCGCATGTAGTGTTTTGCTGAAAAACAAAAAGGTTTGGATGTTCTTCAGTAGTTTTACATTTGTCATTAGCAAATGTTAACTTGAATACGCTATATTTTATTGAGAGGGTTATAATAAATAAATAATAAATAAAGCTGTGGTTCAACAACAACAAAAAATTAAGTAAATTTTTGGAGATCATGGCAATTTTTCATTTTAATTGTTTCCCATTAATTTCATATTTTTTTGAAAATAGTTTTTTAGAATTATGAAATTTCCTGTTATATTTATTTTCTTTTTTTTCTAGGAATCTATTTATTTTCAACATTATTTTTAACGTTATAGCCAACCGATTCTGAATCAGTACAATAAATTAGATAAATCTTGTCCTTCGCTGAATGTTCAGTGCTCGGATAGTCAGAAACAAACTGTGGATCTTCATCAGAATCATACATATTTTACAAGAACCAGTATCGAAGAATGTATGCTTGAATTTTCCTTTTTCCATTATTTACACAACGTTTAGAAGGGAGAAAGGGTAAAAATCTTCAGTTAGGCCTACATATAATTTATGACTGCGTCAGCCGATGTAAATGAAGTTGTAAAACCCAGAGTCTGTGCAGGCCTAAGCGAATCTGAACCATTAATTATGTGACTACCAAGAGTCTGAACTGAGAAATCACTCCTGAACTGGTCTAGATGTCCTCGGAGTTGTTGGAGATGTTCCTCGGATTAGGTTGTCTCAATATCTGAATCTCCTCCGATATCCGAGTCGAATGATATATCGCAAGACCAGTATTTCATGAATTCAGTCTTCCATATTTAATACAAAAACAGTAAAAAACAGTGGAAGTTAGTATTGTATTTAATTAGTATTTCATCTAATACTGTTACAGAGAGAAATCACAGGAACAATGTTATGTTAGATTAGAGCTGTTACAGTACCTAGATGAACATTTACTAATAAACACAATTGAAGTATGGAGACATAATATCTCATAATTTTTCAAATGTATAATAGGATATTCAGTAATAAGATCTTACTGTCCTAGGCCTACTAAGCATTAAACAAAAACGATACACATATTTCAGTAATTCTGTTCCATTTGACACTTCTAAAGTCGTCCAATACAAAGTCAACAAAACCTATTTGCTAAATACTTTCTTTATCGGGCTTTTTTAAATTTGTATTGCATTGTTTTTTATTAGAAAAACATTTTTATAATCAATTAGTCTACAGACTATTTTGTTGAAATACGTTTTGCAACAGTCTTGCAATTCATCCATACTCTTTCACTTCTTGTTACGCCACTTCCTTTTCTGTTGAACTTTTTTTTTTAAACTAATCCGTAAAGTTATTACAATAAGAATAATATTTGTATTCTTACTTAGAAAAATAAATTTTGAGATGAATTTATAAAGAAATCAACTTTAGAGGTTAGATTCATTCAAAAAGTTGTGTCATTCAAAAAGCTCATTTATATTTATAAATGAGTACAATAATTGTACAATGTACAATAATTGTGGAATGTAATTCTCCCAACGAGATGTTTGGTTTATTAAATTGAAGCGCAGAAACTAATTCATCTGATTTTTAAAGCGATTTTTCTGTTTTTTTCTTTAATCAGCTGTTTTAAAATGATTTTTGAAAGCCAACTAAGCTTTCCGCGTCAATAATATACATCTTTCTTTAATTTGATTTCTTATTTTGTTACAATAAGTCATAACATATTTAGATCCAAATTAGCAGTTTCTGGTCGTAATATTTCAACCTAAAATTTTTAAAATCGAAAAATAGAAACTGTTTGCATCTTTAAATGTACATATTTTACAATCAGATTAAATAACAACAAAGTAACAGCTGATAGTATATCTAGATGTGTTTGTTTATTTTATAAATCATTATAATCTAGCTTCCTCCGATTTAAGTTTCATTTTGTTTGTGTCCATTTAGAAAGTAATAAAGCATGACTCATATTCGAAACCTGGATTTTGAAAATAGACAAATGTTTTATACCGGTACAGTTTTAGGTAGGATTAAATAGTGGTTTTTAAGTTTTAGGTTAATATTATTTTTTAAGCTATTATAAAATAATAAAGTTAAAGGTTCTCTGTGTTTATATGGTGAGTGCCAAGCGTCAATTAATACCACCGTGCCACTACGTCAACATACCGAAACAAATGTGCAACAGTTAATTATGCGCTCTTAATAAGAAGCCTTCTTGTGCACAATACTTAATTGTTCGTTGCTAATCCTTTGTTTTCACATCTAAAGATTTGCAATATTTTCATGTTTTTTACTTTTAAAATAAATAGTGTCAAAGCACTGTAAAAACTATTTCGCATTTCTCCTAAGATAAGTTCTGAATTTATAAACAAAAAGCCTTGGAATTAACTTAATAAACTTCAAATTAGTTTATCAGATTTCACTAAACTTTAGTTCATATTCAGAAAAAATCTATGAACTAAAATCAGTGTAACAAATTTGAAATACAAGATATTTTTACATCGTGAGAAATCAGAAGAAATTTAAAAAGAATTTTGTTGAAAAAAAAATAGGCCTACGTTTTGTGTGACTATAATTTAATTAACCTTGAGAAACACTGAACAAAGTTCATGAACTATTTATAGCATTTGAAAAATACGACTGTATTTGTCTAGATATCAAGCCTTTTTAAACAGTTTAAATTGAAGACGTATGTTTTACCAAGTAGAATAAATTTGCAGTTTTCGTTACAACGGTTGTCATTGCCTTGACAAGTAACATCAGCATCCTGAAAAACGTTTTGACACAGTAATCATGTGTCCTTGGAGTACCTTGAAGGCCCTGTAGACGTTTCAAACTTGCAGTGTTCCGTTTTATTTTTGTATAATTTAAGGGCCTACTATAGTTTTAAAGATACGTTGGTACCATGTCGATGATAAAACACAGGTAAGAAAGCCGACCGTACTCTTCAATATCGGCAAATGTCCTCATGATTTATGCAGACGGTGCGCATCCGGTATCATGTAGGGCCCACAGTGACAACTACGTCTGCAATAATTTCAAGCCTTTTATGCCTACACACAAGCCTAACGTAGCAAGAGGAGATTTTTGAACCAACCAAGGTTAACTGGCAATATACAATGCCGGTGATTCATTTAAAGATTTAATTCTGAAAGATGTGATTAAATTTGGTTTCTTTTGTAATATGCTGACATAATGATGTTGACAAATTATAACGATTTCGAACGTTATTAACTATCATCGCTCCTTTTATTCGTATATGTCACTTCAAAAAATGGTATGAGACATTTATATTTTGTCTGACTTTTCATTATGGACTTCAAAAGGAAAACTTGTGTGCCTTTGTTTCTGATTTTTGTAGCCCGTTGGATACAATCTAAGGAACTGGACACACCGGGGACCTGTACTGTCTTCTCTATTATGTCTGCCCTGTCTATTATACTTACAGTTTTCTATTCGCTCTACTCAATTTGCCAGTGAGGAATCAAAAAATGATAAAACAAACAAAAAAGCGCGAAAAAATCCCCATTCATCGCAACGAACTGCCGACTGGAATTACGGGGAAACCAGGTAAGTCTACGTATCTTGTTAGCCTCGTTTTTTGAAAACCATTACCGCTGTGGTTTTCGGCTTAGAAACGAAACTACATTAGCACGACTTTCGTGGTTAGCTTAGTTAAAATCCAAAATATATAGTATATAAAAAATTAAAATTTAGTTAAGAGGAAATAGAATTTCTGATAATTTTCTTAACTTGTATACATTTGATTGACTGATCTTTCACATTTTATCGTGTCGAATTTTAGGCTCGACGTTAACAAATTGAACTACTTTTTGCAGTATTACACAAAAAATGATAATTTTATATTTTCTAATTATAAGAACAGGCTTGGACTTACTAAGCAGCCGGACTTGTCTTGAGCGTTTGGGAAACATATTTGTTCTGGAATTTCCAAACCAAATATTCCCAAACTATCCTGTTTTCCTTGACAGTGCAAAGTGTGTGGAAGAGTATTAAAGTGGTTTTTCAGGCAAAACTGAACAATTAAAACTCACTACAACGACTGATAACTGACAAGCAGCTGCATGAAACAAGAGTTTAAAATATGTTTTGAGCTATTTGTGTAATTTTCTTACGCATTTTTGTTTGACAGATCACGAGCTGATCGAGAACTGGATGAATGTAGGAATGATACAGCTGCTAGTTACACACCCTTTGGTAGTTCTACGACGACAGTGTCAGGTTAGCAAATTAAATTCGATTACAACTAATTCTTAGGTTGACACTCAACAATTTCAAACAGAAGATATTGTTTAAAAATTCGTTTTTATATGTTTGCTCACGGTTTGGAGTAGCCTAATACAATCTCCTCTCGTTTTTCCCTCCACTAATTCATAATTCGGTCCTTTTTTTGACCAAATGAAGTATGAACAAAAACTGCAGTTTACTTGTAATTAAACACTTGCACATCACATACTATTTAGCAAATAAAAATTAGAAATATACTTAAATGCTATGTAATTGAAATTTTAATACTGTTTTGTTCATAGTCAAGCCTGTTTGAGGGCGTAGGTTTGTGTTTTGGTGCAACAAAGTGTCTAAATCAGCTATATTGATGTCATAATTTTAAGTAAGCTGGAAACAAGAAGATAGTAATCCACACCGCTTGTGCAAGAAGTTGTGCCAAATTCAGTGTTATACAAAGATTAGTAATATAGCTTTACAGTAATATAGTGTTATAGTAAAAATAGTGAATTATTAATTTTTTTTTAAAGATGCACGCAAAAGAACAACATCAAGGCGTCCAAATTTGAATAAAAATTACTGAATTCAACATGTAATGTTTCTATTGGTATCTTACGAAATTTTGGTTATTGATCTATAGATGTATATAACAGTTATTTTATTATTTCCACATAATATCTTTTGAAATTTAGCCGCCTCGGTGGCCTAGTTGATAGCGTACTGGACTTTCACCCCGAGGACCCGGGTTCAATTCCCGGCCAGGGCTTGGCATTTTCATACGCTATAAATCATCCCATCGTCTGCATTAGCCCAAGTGTGCACAATAGTCGGACGTCAAAAAAAAAAAAAAAATTGAAATTAATTAGCAATTAAAATTATTGTATAAGTTTAAATATATATTAACAAGATTTATATCTTGTTTTTTAGTTTACTGTTCACGTAAACCATGAATTCACCTAGGCTACTAGGTGCAATAGCCTACTGTAGACCTTGGAACTGGTTATAAATCATAGCGCTCTCCCAACCGTAGTTGAGTCAAAAGGAAAACCAACCAATAAAATTAATTTTATTTGTATGCAAACTAGTCAGCGCGTTGAGTTTAATGAGTGGCAGTGAGGACATTACTCAAAATAAATAACAAATTAAAAGTATTTCGCCTGCACAACAAAACGAAGAAGTTTTCTTTAAACAGTTTATGACTAAAAAAATAACCTTCACTCTTAAAAATTTTGTATTTACGTGCACCGACAAATATAAAATATGATTAGTTTTCTTAGAAAAACCACTGTTTTGTTTTTAGATAATTTAGAACTCTTTTAATATTAACAATTACATAATAATGCAACTATTTTCTTGAACTACAATGACTCAGTAAAAAAAGAGCTGGAACATAAAGCCAAATTTGTTGGAAATTTTTTTTTTTAATTCAGAATAGGTCCTACTCATTTGAAAAATCTCAATTTGAAAAATTCTGAAAATATGTTTTAAATTACTAAGTTATGTCTTTGATGATTGCTCTTTATTAAATTTGTTTTGTTTTATTTGCTCTCCCATTATAACATCTTTTTTATAATTTTTACATTTCTCTCTTTTTTATAAACACTACAGCATCATCCTTATTAAAATGTAACAAAACTATGCGTTAAGTTTAGGAACAAAATTAGGCCTATGTATAGTTATTAATTTCATGTCATACAGCACTAATTTACAGGTAGATATTAACCAAACAAAGCAAATTAGTTCTTGTTTCCACTAAAACATCTGTGCAAGAGTTACTTATCAAAAATCAGAAAACAGAAAATATGAAAAAAATTAATTCCTTAAAATTGCCTACACTTGGATTTTGTTTAAATAAAGCAAGGCGTTGTAACGGATTTTAAATAAAACCTGGTGATCTGATTTTGAAGAAATAAGCCTTTTAAAAATTAAATATCAGAAGGCTTTGACTCAGAACACACTTCCCCCAGATTAATTATCACAGCAAAGTCATTCAACTGATATTAAGTTACAGTACATGTATCACCATGTTGGCCTTATAAAGACAAATCGAACTTGAAAACTGTTTTGGTGCAAAAGTAACATCTTGATTCTTTAAATTAATTATTGTTGAAAATTGTGTTATGAATCATAAATGACTTTATCCGAAAGCTGTTGTGCAACCAAACTCACACTGTCCAATACAACTAATCCTATAACCCAAAGCATCATGGGATAGTTAGTTGATGTTCTGTCTGCTTTAATAACATGTTGTAACTTTAGTTTTTAGTGCTTTTAAAATATGTTTGGTTAAGTGCTTATTCTAAAATGTTAACAAGTGGATTCTAAAGCACCGACTTACTAAAGGAGTGGAGCCTTAATTTAAAGAAGAAGGTTGAAAACACATACAAGTTAGTAAAGACTGTTGTTATAAATAAAGACTGATGTTCAAGTTTTGACTGAAAACTAAAAACTAGTTTATGAAGCATCCAGCTCAATTTTACTTTCAACTTGGCATATACTAGATAACGGTTCTAAAGAAAACCAGACAAATGAATTCTTACATTAGAGGTGAATAGACTTACAGACCTGATGTTGGCATACGCAAATCCCTAATAAAGCATGAAATAATCCTCCTGTATTATGACCAACCTTTTAGTCAAAAATCAAAAATAACAAAACAAGTATACTGTAGATGGTTTGCTGAAGAAGCATTATTAATCAGAAAGGTGGGAGAGTGAATTACAAACAAATATATTTTTGTAGACTTGCTTAAAAAGATTATTTAAAGACCTATTAAGACCCTTATCAATATTTTCCAAAATTTTTGAGCGACTCCTTTTACCTAACTTACTGACATTCTGTCATTATACACAATCGGTTTCAAGTCTTGTCATCCATGCCCACAACTGTTCTACAGAATTCTAGATCATATCCTTGATACTTTTGAAAATAATAAGGTTTCTTTTTGATTATATCTGGACACTGAAAAGCATTCAAGGTGTGGCATAATAAGTCTTATATAAAATGAAACACTTACTTCCTGACACATACTATTAAATCATACAGTTGTATTTATCTAAAAGAAGTTTTTCAGTAAAATATGGAACATTTCAGTCTGCGCCTTACGCTATATGTCCTAGAGTTCTTCAATGGAACCAAAAATAGAAAGTACAGATGAATCCCTCAGAAATCATAACTAGTTAAATTCACTCATAAAAAGAAATTACTTATCATCCAGTTTTATTAAGCAGGACAGCGATACCAGTATCAGATTCAGTTAAGAATATTGGACTAATTTTAGACAACAAATTAACACAAAACCTACATATCTTAAACCTGGTAAAGAAAATATGAAAGTGAATATTTTATGTAAAGTATTTAATAAAGCCTTCATGTATTCTTCTACTAAATTACAAAAGTCAAATCTATTTATCACTTATAAGGTCAGTCTGACCACTTGCTAAATCAGTTTGGCAACATGCATGTTTTGTGTGGGGTTCTGCTTCCAACTCTCGAGTAAGAAGAATCTAAACTCTCAAAAACCGATTTTTCAAACTTATTAGAAATGAATCTTGGTACATTAGAAATTCAGCCCTTCACTTTGACTTAGAATTACCTGAAGTGCCAGAATTTCTTTGATTCAATTACAACAAGTTATACAGTACATTTCTGCAACATAACAACTCACTACTTCACCAAATTCCAGGAAACTTGCCACCAGATCCAGCAGAAAGAAGACTCAAAAAGACATTCTGACCTAAGATTAGTTTAATTTTCATAATATAAACTTACAAAAAATACTTATACACAACAAAATGCATGGAATATCAATTTATAAATTTTATTCAGTATGAATAGTAACATTCTCATAATAAGTGGGGCCCTCTCCTATTCATATATTATGTTTATTACGTAGTTACTATATATATTTTTGTAACTTAGTACAACCAAATGAACTATGTTGTGTACAATAAAGATGCCATTACATAAACAAAACCTAATGATGCAAAGAAAAATAATATTGTAGATGTTATAAAGAAACACCTACCATTAATATTTTTGAATGTTTTTCTAATCATAAAGGTTTTTTAAACTATTAAAAATAAAGGTTCACTGCACAATTAACTCTAATTTTAGTGTTTTAATTATCATCTTAAAAAGTCTTCTTCATCATCATTCTTGGTTCTTGTTGTTTTTGTTTCAGTTTAACCAATGTTTCAGAGTTGATATTTTGCGTATAACATGAAAAATTTATGTATATCTCTAACATTCTTCATGACAGTTTGATGCAGTTTCACATATAAAGAGTTTAGAGGAGTAGTTAAGTGGTTTATATGACAACAAGTTTTGTTAAAAAATAATGCTTCTGAAAAAAAATACCTAAGTAAAATACATATAAAGTAATATATATATATATATATATATATATATATATATATATATATATATATTGTTAGTCTATGTGCATATATATTTTTTGATTTAGGTTAACAGCAGTTCACAAAAACTGCACATCCTGCCTTTTAGCCTGGTACCAGTCGTATTCAAACTGTCAGAGACACAAGGCATCGTAGCTTTATGGAAAGGTTTGGCCACTGTCGTAGTTGTAAAAGCAATATCATTTTCACTGGAATATTTCTTCAGTTGGTGGATAGGCATAACAAAGTAAATACACAATTATCCGAGTAAGCTTTCCTACAATTTGAAACTGAAGTTAAATTGCTGTTAAGGTAGAAAGCCATTGTTGTAAGAAATAAGCAGAGTCATTGAAACAAATGTTTATAAAATTTGAAGTCCTTGTAAAAATATATGCACTTTTAAATGTTATTTGTAAATTTAACAAATGTATTTTAAAAATGTGCAAAACAGCTAAATTTTTAACAATTATTGATTTGACTGAAATGTATAAGGGTCATAGTGTGACAAATATGAATTTAACAACAGACTGATACATCAGTTGTGTATTTGCAAAATTTTTTTTTTTCTATTATTGCCCCAACATTCTAATTAATTATGTTGAATTTATATAAGGTAATGAACTGCACTTACAATATGAGCATTACATTATTACAATATGAGGTTTAAGTTAAGTATATAGACATTGTTATAAAGATTGTAGACAGTTGTACGAAGGATCAAAAATGTTCCCCTGAGTTTAGAACAAATTTAATATAATTCTTATTATTGAAGTAATGTCTTCTTTTTTTTCATGATCACAAAACTAGTTTCCCATACTTTATTGTTATTTTATCAGTTCTTTTGCTTCTTTCAAACTTATAAAAAGGTAATGTTACACAATTTTTAAAAATATTCTCATCAAAATTTGTTTGCCAATGTTTTCAGTACTTGTATGATAATAAAGTAAAGCATGTGTTACTGATGTCAATTGCAATACACTACTGGAATTCAGTAGATGTTACTTCTAAACAGTTAACAGTATGCAGAAGCAAAATAGTTTTTGTGTTACAAACCCATGCAAAGTTTCAGATTAATCAATTCAGTAGTGTTTTGCATGTTCACGTTTCAAACAGACTAGTTTTTTCACACTGGGGTATATATGGCTAAATTCACCTTGCAATAAGTAACAGACATATTATTTAATTTTGCTTCAGTTTTTGCTTCTAGAAAAGCTTTTCTTAAAAGAGATTTCTTAAATTTTAAATCATATTGGAATATTTATATTTAACTAGCATTACCCGTCGCAGCTTCGCCCACAAAACTTAAACTGTTTCAGTAATGTAATAATTTAGAAACAAAAAAATATATTAATAAAAGCGTGATCATCTAAACTCATGATTATTTTACAGTGAATATGAAAAAATAATATAACCTGAATATGTTGTTTTATTGTCTTCAAACGTGTTCCATTCGAATTTAAGAAAATCTGATAAAAAATATTTTTCTCCAATACAAACATTTATATCTCGTATTTTTTTCTCCAATTATACCTCTTTTTTACATTTTTATTCTTTTAGGGAATGAATTCGGAAAATTGTTGAAATATGTGTTTCGGTATTTGTGTTTCATAGCATATTTCTAGAATACAATCCAAAACAAATATTTTTCTATGCAAAATTGTATACCCCTTTTTTACATTTTCTACCCCCTTTCAATCTCTTTAGGGGATGAGTTTTGGGAAATGGTGAAAAATATATTTCATTACTTATATTTAAGAGTGACTATGTTACGTTTTAAGAAGGTCAGACGAAAAACATATTTTTTCCAATAAAAATTGTTGCACCTCATTTTTACCTCTTTAGGGGTTGAATACTGGAAAATCATTTTTGAATGCACCCCTACATGTGGTGTTAACCCTGAAAATTTCAAATCTTTAGCTATTATAGTCTCGGCTATATGTTGATTATTAAAGTTGGACTGGGTAAGTAGTTCAATGGCTTAAAATCATATTTTTGCAAAATCCTCTCTTAGTGCACCTCGACATTGTTGTAAGAAGGTATCCTGAAAATTTCAAGTCTCTAGCTATAATAGTCTCGGCTGTAAGTTGATTATTAAATTTGGACTGGGTAAGTAGTTCAATGGCATTAAAATCAAATTTTTGCAAAATCCTTTCTTAGTGCATGCCTATGTTGTAACATAAATGTATCCTGAAAATTTCAAGTGGCTAGCTAAAATAGTTTTGGCTCTGTATTGATTATGAATCTGTCAGTCAGTACTTTTATATATTGAGATTTAATTGTGCTATGAGTATATTCTATTTTGAATATTTTCGAAATTTTGGTACGCATTATACACTTAGAATTCTTTCACATTAGCACTAATGTCCATCTGTTTGTATGTCAAACAGATCCTTGAAAAGATCTTTAACTCTTCCTATGTCGTAAAACAAAGTTATAAATTTAGATAATAGTCAGTATTTTGCAATCCTGGTATATAATATGATGGTTTTGAAAAGAGAACAAAAAGGTAAAAAGGTTAAAAATAATTATTCCTAAATATTGTGAATGTTTAAATTGGAAATAATAATAATGATTATAACTTGTTTCTGATTTTTTTAAAACAAGACAGCAGCAACAAAAAACTGGTAAATTACATGGTCCTTCATACAATTTGGATACTAAACGACTACCATTCTCATGTAATTAATAGAAAACAAAATATAAAAACTGTTTTAAGATTGTTTTTATATAATTTCAACATTTTTGGATTTATTAAGTATAGGAAATTTAATAATTAATAGTGTGAAGGAAATAATTGTATGAGCTATCAAAATAGGTGTTCAAAAATGACACAAGAAGCATCCAGTTTTCAGTCATAAATTTGAAATTATAGGAGTAGCAAAATAGTATACTACTGCTGTACTCCATAAAGACACAATGTTATAAATCAAATAATTTTCTATTAGTAATGTGTCTACAAACTCTTGAATTTTTTTTTCATTTTAAATTTTATTTAATAAATGAAACAAAAAGAACTAATTGGAATAAAATTTAAACTTAAAACATGGAATAACATAACCTTACAATATTGCTGCCAGTTTGCCATGCTTACAGTTGTCATAGCATAGTTTTAAAATTAAATTTAATCTTGATTTATATAAATTTGCCCAAATATGTTTAAGTAAATCATTATTAAATATTTGTTTAAAACAGCATACATGAAATTGTATCACTATTGATTTATTCATTCATCGAATTTATGTATTTTGCTTTGAAAATTCATAAAGTTTATTTTTATGATATGTATTTCTAATTTTTTTAAGAAGTTGAAACAATTTTACAGGAGAACTTTTTGTACATTTGCCAGTTTCATGTATAATTTTAATATTAAAGTTTAATATTAAAACTTTACCAAATAAAATTCAATACAGTCTCAATTTAATTAGTGGTTTTAAACGTTCTTTTTTTTCAATTTTTACACAACATATTTCAATTAAGCATGCTAAAATGTATTCATACTGTTTTTTACTCTTTACTGCAAAAATATATTTCTTAATACATATTACAAAGATTAAATATTTTTATAAGTTGAACAACATGATTACTCTTTTTTAAGTGCATACGTCTTTCCTTTCCTAGCTTCGAACATTTTATATTTGTTTTGGAATACTTTCTTTATCAAAACTTTTTGCAAGTACAGTATTCAAACTGTTTTTATAATAGAAATATTCCGAAACACATGAACTGTTTGAAACTAGGAAAGGCAGTTTTACATACTCAACAAAATAACAACGTTCCTAGCAGAAAAAAGGTTGATGATCACCTAAATTTTTAAATGACATTAAAAATTTCAACATGATTAACTCTTCCTCTTCTTCCAGAGTTCATTGAAATATTTTGCATGTCACTGATTTATTTCATTTACAAAAATTTAACTAGCTTTCAAACAACTAAATGGAAAAAATTTTCATCTTCTTCAAAACACCATTGGATAGGCCACAAAATAAAAATTAGATCGTAGTATAAGCTGAATGATTTTCAAAATAGCAAACATTAATAATTTTTTAGTATCAACCATGACAACAGTTAAATAGTTATAAAACAATTTCTATTTATTGTATTTAGAAGTAAAAAAAAACAGATTTATAAATATTTTTTGTCTAAATATGTTTCTAATGAAAGAATGTAGAATAACTTTTATTTTTAAGAAATTTTATGTGTGTGTTAATGTAATTTAAAATTCTTTTAACACATCAAAATTATTTTTCTTTCAGAAATGAAAAATGCCACACGTGGACAACCTATGGCAAACATGTGTTTGTTAAATGGTAAGTTAACAAATGTTTGGTAGTACAGTAAGGCCCAATTACATAGTAGAGCTATAGTTATATATTAAGGGAGTTGATGACACATTATTGGCAATAATCTGTTTATATAAAAAAATGAAGTTAAACTATGTAAAGAGTTTTTTTGTGTTGTAGCCCACTTATATGAGTTGCGTGCTTTAATATAAGTGTGCGTATATATGTAGTGTTGTGAGTGTATGTAAGTTGCCACGTAATGACTAATAAAAATTAAAATAATCCTGCAAATTGTGTACTGTATTGTTATTTAAGTTCTATAATTCTTAACTACAAGCCCTGTGCTCATATCCTATTGCTTGGCGCTCATATCCCAATACTCTTTGTGTTTGGGAGAGATTGTTCAGCTCAGTATATGTAGATTTTAAATCACTGGCAAAGCTGAAATGAAGTAGTGCTACTAATTGTATTTGCATGTGATAAGTCAATACTATAATAACAATACAGATGCTGTAAATAAAGTGGTTTCATAAAATCATATCTGTGTTGATGAAAAATATCCATCAACATTAAGTATAAGTTCTAACAATAGCTATAACAATTACGTCTTTCTGCAGCTCTGATTTTTTTACAACTTGAAAGGTTCCAAGACACACATAACAAAATATGGACAATTTTTGGCTTCACTTATGATTCCTTGAAATTCAAAAACTACTTGTTGCATTTATGTTGCACCCAGTATAGCATACAATGTACTTTTATTAATTTGATTTACATTTCAAAAATAACACAATAATGTAATATTACATATTAAATAATATTATGTTATTCACGTGAAAAGAATATTTTGATTATAAATAAGTGATTATGTTATTGTGAGATTTAAAATTACTGTTTAATATTTCTAGTATTACACTTTCTGTTATGACACCTTGGTACTCCATAAGTCTTGCGGAAACTGTAGAAAGTTACATTGTTTGGCAGAGGACAGGCATTTTTGACATGTTAAAAGATGGACTGAAACGTTTTGTCAGAGTTCATACAACAAACCGAGGTAATTTTAGATATAGCATATATAACAAAAAATTATTTTACATAAATTATTTAAATTTACTATAAAAATTAAGTAATTCAATTTGTATATAACCTTTAATTGTTAATACTACAATACTTCATCTACCATACAAGTAAAATTATTGCTGAATAAGCAAAATAACTACATTTTAAAACAACAGTTTAGCAAATGGAAGTAATGTTATTTTTTGTCTTCACCAATTACATGATGTTTGACACATGTCTCTTGGTTATATTAAAAGTTTTGTCCCACATAACAAAATCATAATATATTGTTTCCATCTGTGACTACAAAAATTTTAAAAAATTATACTTTTTTCATTAAAAAATAACAATATATTTTATTTCAGGCAGAATGCTCTCAGTATATACATTGCTTGGACCTACTGTATTCTGTGGATTCCTAAAACATAGCTTTGCTGAATTTATTTACTCTGTAATGAGTTTTGTACTTAAATTTAAAGAACTTTGGGAACAACAGGCTGCGGTAAGTTTTGCAAAGGTTGTTGACACATTACAAGAAAATCATTTCCATATTATTTGTTATCAAGTAACTCGATAAGATAGAATTAAGATATGCTGTTTCAATCTAATATTTTATAAATTTAATTGTGTAACATGTTTTGATTAGCATATTTAACAATATTTTTTAGTATTTTTTTTTTTTTATTGCATTGTAGGGAAGATACAGTGTTGTGGAAGAAGAATTACATTTGAATACAATTCAAGAAATAGAAAATAAATCGTCTTTAATGGGTTTTTATATAGCAGAGATTTTAATGTATCCAATAGAAACAATTTTAAATCGGTAAGTTTGTTTAAATAAATAACTTTAATAAATCCTGCTATTAATAAATTTAAAATAATGAAATTAATTATGTTTTTAGATAATATTAACAACTTTAATATTAACATTAGTTTTTATTTATGCATTGTCTTATAGATAAATATTTCAATTATATTTTTACTACTTCCTTAACCTATAAATAAGAAAGCATCATGAAATTTTTTGTGTTATTCACATTTCAATTGACTCCTAGAAGCCAACAATTTGATGTTTACATTGATATCTACTTTCATGTGTCTGTATACATTATTTAACCTAAAGATTTGGTTCAAACTTTAGACTAAGTAATGGAACAAAGTTAACTTCTTCTGAATGGTTTTTAAATTAAAATTGGCTAAAATATAGTTTGCAAGGATCCAAGTATTATAATTTATGTTCTTTCTTACATCAATTCGCTGTGTTTTTAGGCAACTGTTTTATTACTATTTATTTTATTAGGGTCTAATAATAATAATAATAGAGAAAACAATAAAGATATGCCTAGTTTTTGTTTTGTGAATTAATGAGTTTTGTACTTAAATTTAAAGAACTTTGGGAACAACAGGCTGTGGTAAGGTTTGCAACGGTTGTTGACACATTACAAGAAAGTCATTTCCATATTATTTGTTATCAAGTAACTCGATAAGATAGAATTAAAATATGTTGTTTCACTCTAATATTTTATAAATTTAATTGTGTAACATGTTTTGATTAGCAAAACTATTTTACAATATTTTTTAGTATTATTTTTTTATTACATTGTAGGGAAGATACAGTGTTGTGGAAGAAGAATTACATTTGAATACAATTCAAGAAATAGAAAATAAAATAAATTAATAGCATTTTTAAAATTTTGAAATTTTTCATGAATACAATAGAAAATTAAGTACTAAATCATTCTGTAAAAAATAACAAAATTAACTAAATTTCTTCATCTGAGTCCATGATTTTATCTGACTGATATTCATCATCCTCGTCATCATGGGATTTTTTATTAATTCATGAATTAATTAAATTTATCATAATAACATAATGAATTTTGTTTACTTTTATATAAATTTGGATATCTCTTTATCAAATTCTTTTTCATCAATCACAATTTTTATTTATCTAGTGCCACCTAATAGCAAAGAAATTTGTTGAAAACAGTATTATTTTCATAACTGTAAAAATTTATATTAAAAATAAACCATTTAATTTTTATTTACAACAGGCTACATTTACAAGGAACAAGGACAATAATTGATAATTTAGAAACTGGTAATGAAGTAATTCCAATACTCACAAATTATCAAGGTATGATTGATTGTTATGAAACCATATTAAGAGAAGAAACAGTGTTGGGATTGTATAAAGGATTTGGAGCACTGATACTTCAAATTTTTGTAAGCATTGCCTTATTGAGGTTTGATAATGCAAGAAGATGAATGCTATCAATAATTAAAGTTAAATCAGAAGGGCAAGTTTCTTCTAAGTTATGTATGGATGTTAAATATAAATTTTAAAGTTTTGTTTCACATAATTGGTTTTATTTTTAAACTTAATAAATTAAGAATTGATGTGGTATAATTTTTATTTAATATTTCTCACATTTAGTCATAGAAATAGTAACATAATTTTAAAAAATAAGTAATGTTTTTGTATTTGTTCAATAATGGAAAATCTAATCTAATATAAAAATGTATTAGAGTAACAGCTTATTAAGCCTACATATTATTACCAGTAATAATTTTTTATTTGAGAGCCTTAGATGGTAAGTGCACTTTTACAAATATTAAGAAAAACAGCTTTAAAGCTTTTTTTGCTTTACTTTAACAATTTTGATTTTATCTCCATCAAAATTTTTACAGTTTGAATTTGATTTGCTTTGCGTCTATACCACAAAAAACTAGTAACACTTTTACTTCGATATTTTTATTTTTATTGATTTTTAGCAAGACGTAGTACTTACCCCACTTGGCTTCTTAGAAGTATCACTAACCTCACTTGGCTTCTTAAGAAAAATGCAGGGCTAAAGAGAAAGTCACCCAAAGAGTTTATAGGAAAAAGGTTCTATTAATACTATGACACAATTTTTAAAAACTTCTGACTGAACATACAATAAATTAATTGCATTTTTAAAATTATTGAAATTTTTCATGAATACAATAGAAAATTAAGTACTAAATCATTCTGTAAAAAATAACAAAATTAACTAAATTTCTTCATCTGAGTCCATGATTTTATCTGACTGATATTCATCATCCTCGTCATCATGGGATTTTTTGATAAAAGGTTTTTCTACTATGTTTTCCATCCTTTATTTGGTGTGTTTTTACTCTGTTCCCCTTTCTTAGAGTGCAAAAAGTTTTTGTAAAACTCATGATGAACAGGGCGGGTGGGTATGAAAGGAAGAAGTCCTTGAAGGTCCATATATTTGGCAAATTGGTTTTGTGATTTTCTTTGTTTGCTTACTGATCCCCAGTGGAGGTAGTTTCACACTTTTCAGGCTTATAGTTTTGTTCTTAATGAGTTGTTTTGCTGCAATATCCTTTTCAACAAAAATTCTGTTTCTGTTTCTTCACTTGAAGAAGAGTAAAACAAAGTGAAAGGATGTTCTTCCTTGAAGTTGAGCCATTGGAAGGAGCTTATCCCACTTATATCTTTAACGAAAAATTGCATTATTGGTACTAAGCTTATGAAGTCTTCATCATCCATCCTAACAACTATAAACTGCTTACTCGACTTAGCAATGACTTGATTCCAGTGGAGATGAATGAAAATCTCTTTTGGGTTAAACCTTTTAGCTTTCTCAATTATTGCAAAATCCTAGTCACATTCATTATATGAATGACCAAGAATGAAAAGCTTATGGCCAACAACTTTAATTTTGTATTGACCAGAACTTGACAATTTGACTCTTATTTTGTCCACCACAGTTATCACTAAATGCTGTGATGTGAGTAACTGTGGCAGGCAATGTTCCTATATATTTTAGAATACATAAGGCAATTGCCAAACAGCCCCTAAAAAACTGGCTCTCATCCTACATAAACATGGTTACAAATCCTGTACATAAGTTATAGTAAACCTTACTGCAATAGTAAACCTTACTGAGTTCCTTATTATTCCTGGAATTTTTTTCTACAGAAGCTCCTGCATGATCAATTTGACTTTGTAATAAATCACATCTGTTGCAAGTGTCAGTACTCGTTTTTTTTAAAGCTATAATTAAATTTAATATTAAAGATATACCTGTAAAAACTCTTGAACAGGTGAAACATTGCTTTCTTGACAATGTTCTGTATATTTACTGTACATCAATCTCAAATTCTAATTTGAATCTAATATCATATGTTTGGATTTTTACGAAAGTAATGGCTAGTGTAGTAAGGAAATGACTGTATACGACTCATTACATCCTTAACTTTGTCATCAGATAATTTGTTACTGGGTTTTACCTTACTTCGCAAATCTTTTGGGGACACTACGGCACCTGAGCCATAAACTTTTTTTTAATAACCTGATCTATGCAACGATTGGACATGTCAAGGGTTTTGATTAGGTATTTTTGCAAACCCTTTTCCAAAAGGGATTGTATTGTACACTGACATTCTTGTTTTTGTTTACATCAATTTTTTTTCTGACTACTTCAGTCGTGTTGACAGCATTGAAAAGGAATGAAGTTTGTAAGTTCCAATTCCCTAATCCCAATAATCATTAAAAATCTGTAAGCGTTTCTCTTCATTAAATTTATTGTTAAATACATACCTGCATTAATGGTTGTACTCTTTTACTTTTTTCGCTGCATGAAATTTGCCTTTGCAATCCTTGTATTCCATGCCAGTATTTTTAAGCAAGCTAGCTTTTTTCTTTTCCACATTTTCTCCTTACGTTTCCTCTTCCTTGTATATTACACAGGGATGAAATGGTTCTATTTCGTGTTTTTTGTTCTTCTCCTTCTCCCTCACTGCTATTGCTGTCATTTGAAGGTTCATATGTTTTGTCATCATCTCAATCATCGTCTGTAATTAAACCCAAATAAGTTTATATATTAGGTATATTGTTATATATTCCATGTACATTTTATTCCAAGGATTTAAAAAAAATGTATATTATCTCAAGCAAAATAGGCCCCATTGGGTTTGGTTCCCATTAAAATTATTAAAAATCATTATTTACAGAATAATAATAATATTGTATATTCATACTCTTTTTTTTCTCTAGAAAGGCATGCAATATTATAATCAAGCACTATAAAAGTATTGTACAGAATGTAGATAGGTGACCATAAAATATATTGTGAAGAATTTTAACAAATTTCTTGCATTGTATTATAAAAATTTCAGCTTTTAAAATTAAAAAAAAAGATAATTATAAAAAATTGGGATTTTCTAAACTTAAATAATTGGGATTATATTTCTTAGTAAAACCATCTCAAACCATAATAATATTCATGTTAGCTGGAACTTTCAATGAATGAACAACATTTTTTTTCAAAGTTCAATTGTCAATAACCTTAAAAACAGGATTAATACATTTCAAATTTGTTGATAGAGTTGTATTATTGTATCAGATGCTTACATTCTCTTACGTGTTTTTTTAGTAACACTATTTTATCACGTAATTAATAATTACAGCAACAACACATTGTGTTTACATAAGAGTTTGAGGTTAGGTACTATAAATATGATAAAACTGGCTTCTATAACTTAACCACTCCTTTATTGACCACTTCTTTTCCCTAAAATACTAACTTTGAATTATAATTTGTTATATATTTACCTGAAAATGGTTCATCATCAGAACTGCTCAAATCTTCCATGCTACTACAAAACACGTGCAGCAACGACAACTAAACAACTGAAGTAAGTTTGTGTGACAACTGGGGTAACTGACACTTGTCATCTGACCTCAGTTGGCCTCTAAATGAAACCAGCTGAATCTTGAAGTAATAACAACACAATAAGCATCCTTCCTCTACTAAACTGTGATTTTTTCATAAAATGAAGTAAATTTTTAATTTATACCTGTGTTAGGAAGCAAAGTGTATCCAATTAAGCAAAACTGTTATTAATAAAAATACCCTGAAAGTAATAATTAATTATTTATGCCATAATAAGATTTTCACTAAATGTCATAAAAGCTATTTAAATCTACAGAACATCTATATGAGTTCATATTTAAAACAAAGACTTCAGCAAAAAAATGTATAGTGAAATGACTAAAAATAACAATATGAATTATGCGTTATTTTATTTACACAGTAATTTAACAGTTTGTAGTTACCATAGACAAACAATTGACTGAGTGAAGCGAGGTCTCTGTTTCAACTCGACCATTCGAAAAATTTGGTTTGTGTGTTGGTTTTTTACTCAGTTTTGGCCAAATTCATGAACTGATCGTTTTAAAATTCGGTACAATGGTAACCTGTTCAAAGTCCAAACAACATTTCAGATTTTGCCCATTCACTTCTATTTCAAGATGGCGGGCTCTGATATACAATGACGATTGTATCTAGTTTTGGCCAAATTAACCAATTGTTTTGAAATTTGATATAAAGGTACCTAGTATAGCTCAAATGACGTACATATAAGATTTTCCCCATTTACATCCATTTCAAGATGGTGGTAGCCTCTAATTTAACAATGTCAAGTGTATGCATTTTTTGCCAACACGTATGTATCAAGTCCAAACGACGTATTGTAAGATGTATCTATATTTTATACATACAACATAGAAGTGGATCTAAAATATGGAAGTGTATTTATTACTCACTTCTATTTTAAGATAACAGGCTCTGATTTAAAAATAAAATTGTAGTTGCTGGCTATTTCTTGTAATATTGGTTGAAAGTCAATTTATTTAATATCCTTCATGAACTTTTAATAATACAATTCAATAACTATTAATAACTCTTCACAAACTATAGGTCAGCTGCATAGAAAAAGGCCTACTAAGAACACCAATGGGACAGAGAGAAAAAATGGGGATGTTGAGACGTTGACTCCCCACTCTATCCCCACAGCTCCCACTTTTTTCTTCACTATCTCTGAGTAGCAACAGGATGTAGACTCAGACTTCTGTGTCACTGAACTGTAAGAGGAAGCTGGAGAGGAATTGTCCTATATGTGCAGCAATTCTCATGCAGGACGTTTACTAAGTAGCTGGACTATGTATTAAATTTAGCCTATTTCATGAAATCCGAAGTACAAAGAAGTGTAATAATTATTAAGAAATTGTAAATTAAACTCATCATAGCACACAAAACTAAGATATTTCGGAAAATAGCAAAAGTACTTATACACTATACATGTCATGCGGTTACTCTTTAAGTTTAGGCCTATACTCAGTTGTATTTCGAAGAGTAATTCATTGATAAGACTAAGGACACACAATTAACTGTGGTCATACAGGATGAAATGTTTATTTAGATAAGCTTATCTATGGTTTAGACACAGACCTGATGGTGAAAAGACACCTAAAAAAAAAAAAAAAAATAATAATGAAGCCTATGTAATTTTAAATAATTTTGTTGCTTTTATATTTACATGTATCACATTGCAGTACATTCTTGTGTTGAAGCGATATTCAGTACAATAAAGTTGAATACAACAAAAATTAGAAACCACTTCGGAAATAAATTATTAACTGAAAAGTAAACAAATACACTGAACAAAGAAAGAAAACATAATTTTAAAGTGTTTTTTTGCTATGTTGGACAAACACAATAATAAAATGAACACTTAATTATATAGCCCTACGATTATTAATATCAGTGTAAATAAATTACCAAATAATTTGGACTAATTGTTTTATATTTTAGCATATAGCAAAACGAAATAAGTGTTGTGTGCCTGTTTTTTTGCATATCCTTATTTTGATTATCAAGTGAATGCAACAATAATGACAATTTCTTCCCTTAAAATTTTATTATCAATGTAATTGTATAAATATGATTATTATACAACTTAATTGTTGCATAAAGATTAAATTGTTGTACAACTGAAATGTTTTACGCATATGATATTTAAAAATATTACATACATCATTTTTTTATATATGCATATAACAGCAATTAGGATTAGCGTAATACAGTACTGTATATACTAAATATTATTTTGTTTGGCGTGGCAACACTGCGCAAATTGTTTTCGTTGAAATATTTTATGTTTTGTTGTGCTATAATGTTTGAATGTTTTTTTTATTTATATGTGTTAAATCGTGTAAATGTCTGTGATTTAATTTTGTATTTTATTTGATTGATTGAAAATGTTATAGATAATATATAAAATATTTGTGTAAACCTCATTGTAACAATAACTCAGTGATTTAATAGAATGGACGATCTGGCAAAAATAGTTGAGACGTCTTTGGAGGTTAACTCTTCAAGTAGTAATAAAGCCGCTGAATCTTTTTCAAGATTACACCAGTATAAAGCAGTTGGTAGAAGTTATTCTAGCCAAGATGACAGAAGACGAAAAGTACTTGAAAAACAAAAGCAGTAAGATATAGCTATTCATTAAAAACAAATAGACTAATTTTGTGTTAAGCCCTATAACCTTGGCTGTGTATGTATATTTTTATATATTTATCCATAAAAATATAAGTGTATTAAAACATTATATATAGTCTAGTTAAAATATATGTATAGCCTAAGGTAAATGTGCTGATTTTTTCCTTGCAGTGTAATGAAATGCAATAATAAATTAACTGCAATGATATGTTGTTATTTAGTGCCTATAAGTAACAATCTAAAGTATAAACCAGTAAATATGCTCTGTAGGTTCTTCCCCATTGGTAATTATGCAGTGTAGTTTGTCCTGGTTTTTGATAATTTTTTTACTAAAACGCTTTGTTACATGCCCAAAAGTAATAATCCAAAATATAAAAGTGAGGAAACCACAAGAAGTACGATAAAAATTGAAAATAAAAGTGACCAACATAACCACAAAATTGCTACTGCGCGAGATTCAATAACGTGTTATAGATCGGTAAAATTATAAAAATACCTCTAACACAGTTTTTGGGTGATAAAAAACCTTATTTTTTTAAAAAAAGAATACTCCATAACCTAACTGACACGGTTCTTAGGCCTAACACAGTGTTGGGTAAAAAAAACCTTAATTTTTTTTTAAAGAATACTCCATAACCTAATTGACACAACTGTTGCGTGGTGAACCTAATTGACATGGATAATGGGTGAAAACCCTGTTTAATGAAAGTAGTTACTAACCTTGTAATAAATGTTATTGTGGTGGATATAATTCAACTGCTGCTTTGTAGAACTGGTGAATTCTTTGCTTATACAGTGATATCCCGGCTAATGGCTGATATCGTATAACAGACTAATTCACGAAATGAAAATGACAAACATAACAGTTTAGATTTGGGGGGGGATTTAACCCCTTTATCCGAAAGTAGGTTTCGTGTTTGTGATTGGTAAAATGATAAAAAAATCTTTATTAAAAAAAGAAAATACTGAATGACCCAACCAACAGTTTTTGAATGAAGAATGTGACATGGTTGTTACGTGAAAAACCTATTTAAAAGGGTGCAGTCTTAACATTGTTTTTACTACAAGAACAAATAAAGTAATATATATTTAGCAATGCCTATTAGAATGCAAATGTAGGTTGTTTCAAATTTTCAAATTTTTTTTGCTAAAACACTATTACATGCCCAAAAGTAATTATCCAAAATATAAAAGTGCAGAAAGTATGGCACTTCAATTAAAAATTGAAGATAAATGTGACCTGTATAATCTCAAAATTGCTATGACACAAATGTAAGTAACATTTGTTGGATCGCTAAAGCGATTTTTATTTAAAAAAAAAGTACTGAATGACCTAATTGACACGTTTGTTGAATGAAGAACCAAACTGATATGTTTATTAGGTAAAAAACCTATTTAATTAAGGTAAAGTACTATTTAAGAACAGTAAGTTGATGTAGTTAATTGATAGCGTTCTTGAACAGTAAGTCGATGTAGGAAATCTAGTATGTTTCAGCCAATGTAAAGCAGTGACATCACAATATAATTACATTTAAAACAGCCTAAAATTGTAAGTAATCTTTAAAAAAATATTTTCCGTGGTTGAATATATGTTAATTGGATAATAAATTATGTAATAAAAGAAAAAATATTCAAAAATCACTATTTGAAAAATAACCTACATTGTATTAATATCTGTAAAACTGAGGAAATTACCACATTAAAAAAAAAAGACTATAAACATTTAACTTAATCAATACTATTGTATAATAGTTACTAACATTTTTTTTTACAAAAATGCTTTATTTAATACCAATGTTTATACCTAATAATTCAAAGTATAAAAATTAGGAAATTACCAGAAGTCTGAAAAAACAATAAGTATGCAGTGTAACTTGCTCTGGCTACTTTTTTTTAATCTGGCTACTTTTTTTAATGTTTAAACATATTATAACAGTTTATTATATGTCTAATAATAGTAATAATAATATATAAATAATAATAATAATAATAATAATAATAATAATAATAATAATAATAATAATAATAATACAAAATATAAAAATGTAGAAGCTACGGAAGTATGGAAAACATCAAAAATGAAAGTGACCAACATAATCTCAGAATTAGCCTACTGAAAAAATCCAAAATAAGTTACACTGCATATTTAATGAAAAAAATTACTTGCATAATATAACCAATACTATCATGTGAAAGTTACTAATATTGTAAATCAGGAAATTACTGTAGGAGGAGGAAGTTGCATTAAAAATCATAATTTGTTAACAGTAATGCGATGAAGTTAATGATAAGTTGTTGTTTAACTTAATTAAATTACAAAATAATTGTTAGAACAAAAAATTGCTACTTAAGAACATAAAAATAAGCAGTACCCATTAATTAGAATATAAGAAATAGGGTTACCATTAATGAAAGGAAATGTTTATTTGTGAGAGGAATGTACAAATATATGGCACACAGAAATCTTAAAGTTTTTTTAACATAGGGTCTAGGTGGAAAGAAACAAAATTGGCTGGGTCAGTATCAATAGGTGGATTAACAGGCAAGATAAGATAACCTTTATGGGCATTCTCATAGCAAACACCTCTTAGCATGGAGGACTTCGAAGGGTGACAGACATCTTGGGCATAGCACACCTCAGGAAAATCATTTGGGTTCATTACAGGGTACTGCAATCGGAGGTTGCACATCAACAGGATAGATATGTAGGCTACCATGGAGAAACTGTGTATAAGTTACACAATAAAAAGTGGGAAAGGAAAATGCAGGACATATAATTCATGATTGTGAAGCTCTTGCGAGCAGAAGGCTTAAGGGTTTTTGGTTTTCAGAATTCTAGGGACTTCCAGCAGAATGAGCTAGACAGTGGATTGTTGGAACTTAATAATGAATTGTTTATATATATATATATATATATATATATATATATATATATATATATATATATATAAAACACTTTTTATAACTTTATTCCCAGATGTAAAGTCATTTTTTTCTTTGCACTTTCTAGTGATGAACTAAGTTCCACTGTGAAACAAATATTTTCTTAAAATATTTTATATACTGTATTTTAAAATATTATTCTAAAAATATGTGTTAGCTCTCTTTTATTGCATGCTATGAGTAATGGATAACTACAAATAACATAGTAATTGACAGTAAACATTGGAAGGATAAAACATTGATATTGTTATATAAATTATGTTTAGGCTAAAAACATTAAAATTATGTAAACCTGAAGATAAATATGGTAGCTTAACCCAATGTTGTATAACAAAAAATGAAATAGTAGAACATAAGACTTCAATAAAGTCAATGTTTATGAAAATAAGATGTATATATTTTAATTTTAGATTGTTTTAGAATAGGTGTTAAATATTTCAATCACTTTTATGCTATTATTGGCCTAACAATATTTACTTTTTTTTTGTGTTTAACGTCTGACTATTGTGCACACTTAGGCTAATGCAGACGATGGGATGATTTATAGCGTATGAGAATGCCAAGCCCTGGCCGGGAATAAACCCGGGTCCTTAGGGTGAAATCCTAGTACGCTATCAACTAGGCCACCGAGGCGGCTACTATATTTATATTAATTAATTAAAAGCCTAAACAACTTTTAATCACGTATATTTGAAATGTAGGCCTTATTTCTGAACAGGCAGCGAAATGATGTGTTGGCACGATTTCGAGGATTACTTGAAGAATTCTACATAGAAGATGAAGATGAACATTGTATGGAGTGGAGCAATATACAGAAGGTATGTTATCATTAAGAATAAGATATTTTCTTGCCAATGAGCTATACAGTACTGTTATTTAACATTACACTTGTAATGGACCTCAGTTTGCATGAAAATAAAAAACGTTAGGATTAAACCTATTTTTACCGTTTAGTGGTCTATCACTCAGCTTGTGAAGCTACCACAGTTTTAAAATACTTATAGTTTCATCATCAGGTTGCACAATCAATTCCATTTGTTGAAGTCATCGTAAAGTTAATAAAGAATAATTAAATGTAAAAACGTAACACAAATTAACATTACTGTGTGAATCGTAGGACCTATATCATTCAAATAGTGGTTGTGGGGTATTAATTGCTCCACACTCTGATGCTATCAATTGCAATAGGTTTGATAAGATTTTTATTTTTTGGGATTGGGTATCCGTAGTGTGTTGTAGTCTGCGGGAGAAATAGAAGAAGTCTGGGTAATTACCAGGTCGGCAGCGGGCTGGTGAGACACTCGCCAAGTTTGTAATGTTGAAGTGAAACAAAGAAGTATTTTTTTTTATAGTTGGCCTGATCCCTCCTATTTCCTCCCGAGCAAGTAATGGTCTCTTGTGCTGTTGGTAAGCTGCTGTGTAGTTGTGTAGTAGGTAGTCCTCCTTAGTGTTCTAGCACGCACTCAACATTATTGCGGGGGTTTTTCCAGTCTTTGGAGAAGATAATAACATCGTCCTGGTACGCAATACATGTATCTTGGTCTCAGCCTGTAAGAACTTTCTGAAGCATCAGGCATTGAAACGTACTAGGAGCGTTCTTAAGTTCAAAAGGCATTACAGAAAACTGGTAGTGTCTGTAGTCGGGTGTGCTGAAGGCGGTGAGTGGTTTTGCATCCTCTTCCATAGGTATCTGCCAGTAGTCGCTTTTAAGGTCCAGTGTAATGAAAATCTTTACGGTACCCTTGTCTTTCAGAGCCCGGTGGATGATTGCAATATATTGAGGAGTGTCAGCACTCTGCTCATTAAGTCGTTGGTAGTCTACACAAACAAAACCTCAGGTGACCATCCTTCTCGATGACTACTGTGGGAGAACTACATGGTGAGAATGAAGGCTCAATGACTCTTGTACCTGCTTGTTGCTCTTGCATGAAGCATCTCTTGTACCTGCTTGTTAATAGTCCTCCTTTTCTGCAGTGAATATCGGTGTGGCAATAATTGAAATGAAGTATTGTCTCGTAGTTGAATATTGTGCTTCATGCTCCATGTTCTCCTCAGTGGTCCGTTGGTGTGAAATGCTCCAGCATGGTGATTCAGCATTGTGGCAAAGTTCTTTTGTTGATCGTCAAGTAGTCCATAGTCAAGAGTCTGTAGTGGAGGTGTTTTTCCCTGGGCGAGGCAATGGTCCATTGTAGTATCACTCTCTCATTTCAGTAAAACGTGAGGCTGCCTTGGTTAAAGTCATCTGTTGATCGGTTAGCCTGGGGCAACCTAGTAGTGCATAGTGCAGCTTCAGTGAGATGATCGGTGACTACGAATTCCATGTCCATTTCAAGGCTTAGAGTCAGATCAGTAGCAAAATTTGTCCCCTGATATGTAGGCATGAGGTCTGATCTGCAAGGCGGGCGGTGGTGCGAGAATGACTGCAAACGGAAGAGATCAGTGCTGGGTCGAGCTGGTTATTTCTGAGAAAGTTCCTATTAGCAGCAGAGCCTATGATGGCTAAGATGTCACATTTGCTTACATCATTGGAGACAATGATAATTGGGAATTGGTTTCTGGTATCCATGTGGTGTGTTTCACCCTGGGTTTGATACTGACAAGGGTCTTGGGTTCAGTCCCTCTCCAGTTCTAGTTTTCTCGAATTCTAGATTTTCATTGTTGCCATATAGTCTTTAGTAATGGACAGTCCCAGTGAGAATGAAACTCTGGACAGTGATGAAATTTTAGCAGTCTTGTTGGTGTCTGCGGTGGAATTGGGTGGCAAACTGGTGAGTTCTGGTTCGGTGTTTCCTGTTCCTTGTAGATATCCTGTTCAATAGTTTTAGCTTTCCCTATCAGGTCGCTGGCATTAGTTATGATGGCCCCTCGGAGTCTTGATCACAGTGCTGGTTGGAGACGTTCTAGGTAGAGCTGGGTGTTCTACTGCTCACTTGTCTGAGGCTGAAGGTGTCTCATCAGTTGGGTCTTGCAGAGGAGGAAGACATCCACACGTTCTCTTGCAGCTTGTTGCTTCCTGTAGAGCTAGGGCTGAAGTTTCGCTCGTACTGCTGGGGAATCGACCTTCACGATATGGAAGTCAAAAAACTCTAAAAATTTTTACCGCCATGTGGCTGGTTCTTTTCCACCAATAAGATTTATTGTTTATAGTAGATCAATTTTTGTTTTCTGTTCCTTTTCTGGATCTTCTCATGAAAACTGAACTATTTCTGATTCTATTCTATCTCGCTTTCCGTAACATTAGAATCTTCATAAAATTTGCAAAAGCATCATGCTTTTTTTTATTTGTATTATTATATGCACCTGCCAGAGTACCACAACAACAGGTCCCTTGTAAGCTTCTATTAGTTTGAAAACATCAGACTGCAGTCAGCCACCATAGCTAAATTTTTTATAGCTAACGTTTTAGCCATAGCTAACTGTGTAGTAACTATTCACTACACAGAAAAACAAAACAGAGCACAATAAAGGACAAGATGATATTTTTTTTTACTTTCGATGCTGGCAGACTGAAAATCCATTCACACAGTATTTTATAACTTTGTTACAGGTGATGTAACATGTTAGAAGTAACAAAGTTACAGATTTTCTTTGATCTTTAACGACTCAGTTCAGAAAACATGTTATAAAAAACACAAAAATAGGCTATAAAACTAATAGTTATAACAAAAATTTTATAATTGTTTTACATAGTGTAAATGGGGTTTAAACTATGGCAGGTTTGGCTAGAGAATATCTGTTGCCAAAATAACATGTATAATCAAAATGCAGATGGCTGTTTTTTCACCAGTTTTTTGTCTCATCACATGTATCACAATCATGTATTGTATTCATGATTACCTCCCTGCATGTATATTGGATATATAAATATATTAGATTTTCTCCCTGGATATATACTTTCAGCACTTTGTGCAACTCTTGAAAAACCCTAGATTTGCAACTGATTGTGTATGGTTATAATGATTTTGTAATTTGAGTAAAGTAAAGGTTACAAGGTTCAGTCCTCATTGCTGCAAAAGGTTGAAGCCATTTTACTGCTAATCATGAGCAGATTTAAGGGCTCTCCCAGGCAGTTGTGTAAAATTAATAAAATAATTTTATACAAAAAATAATATTTTTGTGTTTTGGTTTTGTTTTAGTCTGACAACATTTAATTAAAACTAGCGTGAGATAGAAACGAAAATGGCTGCTGTTATTTTGATTCACATTCTGAACAAACAAAAAACATATTTGTGAAATACAAAAATTTCTTAAAAGTGTGATAAAGCCCTTTTTTGAGTGTCAGATTTTTAAAGAATACCCATCCTACCATTGTGTTGGATGGTACTCTATACCACGTTCCAAAAAAAATTTCAACTCTTAAAAGTTATTGTCCTGTCAAAATCACTCTCCTAAATCTTTCTTTGCTGCTAACTGTATACAGGCATGTTCTTCTAACTTGGTTATAAATAGGTCTTATTAATTTTAAAATATTGTTTAGCTAATTATAACAATGTTTTTTTTTCATAACTATAAGGTAAGAATTAGATTATTACCTCTTAGGAAGTATTGTACTGTAATTAATTTGTTTTAAAAACACCTATATTTATAATATTTTGAGTTAGACTATCTTCCATCTCTAATATGAAGAACGAATCAATTAAAAAAATATTTTGCCCCTTACAACATATCATAAAGAGAATTCAAAATTTGTTTGCTTGTTTTGAGAAAATACATAATAATTGTACGATTTTTGTCTATGTGCTGACAAATCTTTTTAGTTCAAGTTTTTCATTTTTTATTCCAGTCCTGTTTATTTTAAACTTTTAGAAATGAGACTAGTAGCAGTGAGAACAACAAGGGGTCCAGAGGAAGGTCCACAGTTTAAAATATAAATTTAGATAAACACTCAACTATTTTCAGTAAATTAAAATAATTTTATGGTACTTCCTCATAGCTTTATAAATTCATTGTAATAAGTAGCAAAATATTTTATTTACTATAGCCTATTGGATTTTCATTCATTTTCGACTGTGGTCAAGTTAAATTAGCATTCAAAAAATATGAATAACAGAATGTGAGTAGAAAATATGAGAATATAACAGCAAAAGTTATGCTACTTTTTAAATCCTTATTTGCTATAATGAAAAGTTACCATCACAACATATATACTGTGAATTGTCCTAATTTTAGGTAAACTTCTGATAGTGACTGCAAGGATGTTTTGGCATTAGAGTACGCAATTCTTTTTGTGTAGCCTAACCTTAGTTTTAGGTTATGGTAGGAAGCCAGTCAAATATTTAATTAAAAATTGTATGCTTTATAATAGCATTTGAAATCACAAAACCTTTATAAGTTTTTTGGTGATAGATAAAACGTTTCTTTGATTGTGCTAAATTACACCTTTTCTTATGTACAATTAGACCCAAACTTTAACACACAGTCAGATTAAAGTGAGAATAAATACAGCATTTATATAAGGAAAGATAATTGTTAAATGAATATCCTAATCCTCCAAGTGCAGTGTAGTTTGTGTTATAGTGTAACTAACTTTACATATATGTTTATTTAGAGAGAGGGTGCCTTGAAGATCTTAACACCATTACTAAATGTCATACTTTGCAGGAATATTTGTTAATCTAAAACTTATGTTTGGTTGTAGTAGGATACATCGTCAGGTAATTATTGATTTATGTTAGTTAAATACCTGATTGTCCATCCATCTTCAGTATAAATTGATTACAATGCGATTACTGGCTTGAAAACTCTTTGATTCCTAATGGAAACGTGTTTGATTCATTTCAGACATCATAATTTTTATAACTTTGTGTGTAAAAACACTTAACATACCAAATAAATAAAAAGAAAATATATAGGGACTACAACACACAATCTTGTTTATTTTCTTTATGTGGTTGTATTTTTATGTAAAGTTTTACAAATTTTGAAATTTAAAACTGGTGTATTGGAATCAGTTTATAATGAAGACTGGTAATCATATCGCTAACTTATTATAGTAATTGTAATCATACAGAGTCAAAAAAACAATGCGTAACTATTTTTTTCTTTTTTAGCAAAATTTTGAATATATGTCTTATGAACTCAGTTTTTTTTTTAGACAAAAAAGAAAAAACATAAGAAGAACCGTGAATTTGCAAAACAGTTAATGTTTTCAGAATGGTTTTCTGACATTCCTTGTGATTTTGACACAAATTGGATAGTGAAACCATGCCCTGTTGGCAAAAGAACATTAGTTGTGGCTGGTAAGGTGAGTAAAAAGACAAACAAACAATGCTTTATCCACAGTTGTTGAGAAAAATCATTTTACATTAAAGTCAGGTTTTTTTAGTGTTTCAAACTTTATAAGCCTACTCAGTATAAAAAAGAA
Source organism: Callitettix versicolor (assembly GCA_022606455.1). Taxonomy (NCBI): domain Eukaryota; kingdom Metazoa; phylum Arthropoda; class Insecta; order Hemiptera; family Cercopidae; genus Callitettix; species Callitettix versicolor. The sequence goes on along the minus strand of CM040191.1, from coordinate 953,543 downwards.
AAGGTCTTAATTAATTTCCTTTCTTAAGTATTTAATATTAAATTATTCAATTCCATTTTTCATTGTAATTAAGCATCCATTAAAATATTGTTTGTAGTTTAAAAAAATAGATTGGTAATAAATAACTCAAAAGTGAAAATTAATGGGATTAACATAATTTTATTACTTTGCTTGAATAATTAACATCATGGTTATCTATCTCATTACGATTAACAGATACCATTTCCTAATCTAAAACTATATAATTTCTATGTGTGTTAAGTTAAAAAATCTATCTAAAACCTAAAGAGACTAGTGATGGACAGGTAGCATAATTAGTATGCATACTATGCTATACTTGGTTTCTCTAAACAGTAATGCAATTAAGTTCATAAAAAAATAATTCAAGATATTGTTTCAAACATTAAAAATTCTTCAAAGTGCTCCTTAGTGCATCCACATGCTTTTGCCAAAACATTTCCACCTGTCGTATGCATCCTGGAAGACATTGAACCAAGATATATGGAAGACATTAAGGAAAGCTCTTGTTTAGAGCCTTTGTCATGACAGTTTAAATTTTTTTCAGTGGTTTCAAATTGACTTCTTTTGGGTTGGTCGTAATCCTCAAGAATAAGTCTGTCAGAGCTAGGTCAGTACTTAGGAAGATTTAGGCAATGTTGACAAGCTGGGCTTGGCTAGGATCTCCTGGACATGCAGAATAATGTGGCTGGGTATGTTGTAATGTAGCTGCCAGGTAGTGGCAATCGGTTTTTGAAAGTGGACAACCCTTTTCCTCATTCAGTTTGTTGAGCATTTCCACATAATACATAGAGTTAGAATTTCCATATAGTAGGTAGTAGGTACAGAGGCCTTAGGGTATAAGTTCTTTGTAGGCTGCTGTACTCTCTGTGTTGTTTTCAATTTGGATTTACTAAATTTTGACTTCTTGGGGCAAGAGACTTTTGAGTTCTGCCATTTGGAATTTTGGGGCTTAGTCTGTAAGTCATATTCTAATGTTCATTTTTCATGTTGGTAATGAAATTATCCAAAAACATCAGTTTTGTTTTGTTCATGTTCTAAAAGTTCACGTTTAATCATAACTCAGTTGTTGTTTTGGTTGTCAGTCAACAGTTTGAGGACCAACTTGGCACACTACCTGCATTCACAAATTGTCACATAAAAATGCATGCACAGTGGTTTTGAGTATGAAACTCGACCGAATACTACTGCTCCTCTTGGTATTAGAACTTTCCGTATTTTTGATGACTTACGTATTGAACAACCCCAATGTTTGAAAGGTCCTTTTTATCTTGTCCCTCCATTGGAAAATCAATATGCCGACCTTTGATTTCTCCTTGTGTGCATACCAGAAAGACAACACTCCTAACATTGTGTATCAACGTGAGTTTTTTCGACTGACTAGTTCATATCCATCTGCTAAATTTATTTTCACAGATGGCTCTAAGATGAATAACAATGTTGGGTGTGCATTTTACTCACTGGACCGAAGCGTATAAGTATGGATTACCCTCAACTTGTAGTGTCTTTACAGCCGAACTCTTTGCCATCTTAAAGGCTCTAAAAACTATTGAATTCGATAGTTTGTATTTTTCCGATTCAAAAAGTTTGTTCCGATTCAAAAAAGTGCACTCCAGGCAATCCAGGATATGTATTCGGTAAACACTCTGGTTCAAGATGTTCTGTGTTCTGTCCATAGACTTGAACTACGAGGTGCAAGAGTATCATTTATCTGGATTCCTGGCCACTGTAGAATATTTCGAAACACTGTAGCGGATAATGCGGCAAAGGAAGCAACTTTTCTTCCGCTATGCACTCAACGTGTAATCGTGTCTGACTTCCTTTGTCACGTAAAACATTTAATTCATCTACAGTGGGAAAATGAATGGGCAGCTACAAGCAGTAATAAATTGAGGGTAATTAAAGTACAGTTCGTCCTTGGGGGTCGTCAATACGTGCAAGTCGCAGAGAAGAGTGGTGATCACCCGCCTTCGCATTGGTCACTCCATGTTAACGCATGGATTTCTGATGGAGGCGCGGGGACCCAACTGAATGTGAATTCTGTAGGGAAGCCATCACAATTAAACATATACAGCTCGATTGTGATGGTTTTCAAAATGTGCATGTTATGTGTGGTCTGAGCAACTGTTTGCAGGCGATGTTGGGAGATAGTGCTTCGGCTGTTGACCGGGTTCTAGACTTCCTTCATCGTCTGAATAAATACTGAGAATTTTTGCTTTCATCTGAACAATATTCGAGAATCAGTATTTACAAAATCATGTACAGAAGACAAATTTGTAATTATTTGGGTTCTGTTTAGTTTAGCTGGCCTGAATTGCAGTTGTGCAGTTCAGTAACTTGATAATTTTCATAATTGCTGTTGTGACATCCATTAAAAGGGTCACTGAAACAGCAGTCCTGACACTTCCACAGTTCAGAAATGTCTGTGCTTGGAAGTGTTGTGAAGTTAAGATTCCCTCCACTTAATCCAACTGGTCTGAATTCGCTGCAGCCAGAAGCAGTGGTGGTGAGGGAAACAATTTCATTATTTTCTGAACAAATCATATATTTTGATATAACATTGTTTTTTAAATTTGAGAAACAACTAGGTGCTTCTCTATTTACTTTAAGAATTTTTTGTAAAATTTTTTAAATGTAATTTACGTACTAAGTCAGTCTAAATATTTCTTTCAGGGAAAAACTATTTCTTATTACAAAAATGGCAGTTTTCATAGAGCTCTAGAATCCTGTTTACCTGGTGCCAACCGAAAGGAGAAACACTTGAAGAACTTGGATTATATTGTGCTTGACTGTATTTACAATCCTGAAACAAAAGTTCATTATATCCTAGATGTGCTTCTTTGGAAATTCCTTATGTTATCTCAGACGGTAAATTTGTAATCTAGAATTACTTACATATCAAAATATTCTTTTACTTTTATATATAGTTTAATAGTACTGCCAGGTCTGATATTGCTGACTATTCCTTTGACTACTTTCTTATAATATTGTCTTGCATTTGTAAGTTAAGGATGAACCCACTGCAGATAATTTTTTAACAGGCATGCACAAACTTTTTGCTGTATGAATTAATTTGATACATGTGGAAAAGCATATTTGCCAGCATTTTTTTGCCATGTTTGATTGCTATCATACTAAAAATAGCAGTGAAAAAAATGAATAATAGTAGTCAGATCAGGATCAGTAATAGGAATACCAAGACTAACTACACCTTGGCATCATAATTATTCCATTGCACTTTAAACTATGTCACTATCCAGAGTTGTTAACGGAAATATTACCCATGAAACATTTTTTACCAAACAATAAATTAATATCCTTTCATAAGGAAATTTCGTAACATTCATAAGGTTTATAGATGAAATATACTTTTTAATAATAAAATGCTGTATAGAGTAAGAAGTAATATTATGCACATTAAATTTTAAAATTGTTAAATAATATGGTAGAAGTTAATTATAAAATTGTATATTTCTTTCGATATAAAAATATTTTGTGGAATAGACCTAAGGATATACTCAGTCTAGAAAGTAATTTGAAACTATGTAATTTGAATATATTTATAGTAAAATTCATTGTTGTATTGAATACATTTTTCCATCTTATTATTTCAATAGTTTAAATAATGGAATTTGGTACACAACTCTTTATATCCTTATGGCTTATCATATATGCAGTGAGACTCGCATCTATAATCTGCAGTGGGTTGATATCTTGTTTGCTTTTTTCCTGAAGATTATTACAACAGTACAGCCTGGCTACCCTCAATAATTTAAAGACATTTATAAAATAATGTTAAACATGGTTATTTATTGTGTTATTGTTTTAGGCAGAGTTCAGGTTCTACTGGCTGAAAACCCAACTAAACGATAGGTTTTTAGAGTTTGCAGGTTCTGAAAAAAACTTAGCAAATATTGTTCTTCTTCCTCACTATCCCACATCCCACCTGCCTGCACTGATGGGGTCTTATCCGATTTTCCCTAACAACAGTCCTGAATTAGATGGTTTGTTGTTTTATCACAAGTTGGGATTATATGAACCAGGACAGACTCCATTGGTCGGATGGATTAAACCGTTTATGATTTTGGATAAATTCAATATACCAGTGCATGAAGCGTACTTGAAGGGAAAAAAATCTGTAGATGTTACAGAACTTATAGAAAGGGAAAATTATCATTATTACAATACATCCAAAGGACGTAAGAAATCAAATAGAAAGAAAAAGTCAGAAATGAAGGTAATGTTACCTGTAATTATTTTATTTTCTTATAAGAAAGTATTTTCAACCTTATGTATGTCTTAGTTTAAATGCAAAATGGTTTTAGTTTAACTTTTCATTGGTCGCACTGTGGACTCTTAAATCGTAATCTCTATTTTTACTTTTTTTAACCTTTACTATAATTATATTTCTTCTTAGATACTTACCTTAAATGCAAACAGGTTTGCATTGTATAAAACCACTAACATTTTTGAAGACATTTTCTGAACTGAACAGTATATTTTACTTCTAAAGCAAAGAATATTAATAAACAAACCTGAACCAAGTTACAAGTCATCCAATATTAGACCTTAAAATGAATTTCGAGGAATGATTTATGAACATTTTTTTCAAGCTTGTGGATTATAAGTTTTAAATTAACAATGGTTTGAATTTATAGTCGTTACTAATATTTCCACATATAAATATTTTGTCTTTTGATTACTTGAAATCCAAAGCTACTTTCTCTTTTTTTATATAAATATATGACTTTGTATCCGTTTCAATAAAGCCCAGTATCTTCATTAAATATTTTCCGCGATATGTAGCATTGTATTGGCAGGCATGTTTAAATTATTTTACAAAATTTATTGTTGCTCTTGCGACTTCACATATAAATGTAGTGTTATGAAAGTTATAACGGGTTTTTAATTTTGTTTCCAAACATTTATTGCTAACAACAAAAGTCGGTGATTATTCTGTACAGTCACTTTCTTTAATATAATTACAGAATAAGAATAAAACTTTTTTTAGCATTACATTAATGTCTAATATGCTTTCTATTGTTTTCTTCAATCCATTGAATCAACACTTTCTTTTATAACACCATCTGTATAATGTGTATATCACTGAGTTTTTTAGTTCTTACAATACTTTTACTAATTGTCTGCGTTATAGATTCATTGGAGTTTAACAAAACAGCACCATTGTATTTCTTTTGTCCCTTCTCTAGTATTTCTAAAACTTGTCTAACACTGTTACTAATTGTTTTATTGATATTAATGAAACAGGTAACTGAAGTCTACACTGTCTTCAAACACTTAGGGCATACTAACTTCTTAATAGCTATATTCAGAAAATACTATATCAAAGTCAGAGGTACATAACAAGTCATGAATAGACATAACAAGAGAATGACTTCTTTGAAACCAATTTAATAGTCCATAATTTCCAATTTTTCATGCTACTTTTGGGTTCAAATTAATTGACTTGTAGGATTTAAACTCACTTTAAAGTGAAATTGTGTAAACAAAGGGTTAACTATATATTACATGAAATTTTATGAAATATAAACATATTTCAGTATAACATATTGAAAATAAACATATGAAATACAAACATTTCATATTATACTCTTTGCAGAAGTACTATTAGCCCTTCAAAAACCTCAAAACTAAAAGATGTACAATTTTAATGACATATGTGGATTCAGCGGGTAATTTCTTGTTTATTTGATAACCTACATGACTTCAAAAATTCCTAAATTTATTGCTTTCAATCATAATTTTATATTTTTCCTTCAAATCTAGTGCAAAATTTCCCTTAAATTTAATACCCTACTAAACAACCAGTATTTAACCCCCTTTGAACATTTTTACTGTGCTATAATTTATTTCTAGCCTCTGCAGTTTTTGAGCAACAATGCTGAAAAAAATAGGTTCTGTTTCAAACAGTTTTGGTTTAGTGTTATAAGTTTTCAGTCAATTGATCCTTTTTCTCGTAATCATGCTTACAGATTTTGTGACTCATACATGAAATTTGGAAGTTGTTCTGAAATCTGTTCTTAGCATATGTGTATAAAAAAAATCATTTTGAAGCACTTTTAACAATTTTTCCAAAATTGTTGAGTATCCTCTTTGATCTTGACTATAAAGAATGCAAGAATACTAGTTCTAGAAAAAAAAAATTGGGTTTAACATTAAACATAACCTATAACAGTTTACACAGTGGATTCTTTTAGGAATTTTTTCTTCATAGTTTTTTTTAAAATTTAGTTTCTGCTTTAAATTTGTATTAAAACAGTTTTGTTGTTTTATTACTTGCTTATAGCCTTAAACAAAAATTTCTTGTTTGTAGATGGAAGAAGACAAACCTTTGGACAAATTTGAGGAGGTGATGGAAGAATTACAGCCGGATATTGAAAATCAGTACTGATTATTTTAGTGTTTTTGCTTGCTTCCAGTTCGTTTAAATTATAATTACTTGTTTAAAGATTTTTTTTAAATCCTTGTGAAAAGAGACAGTACATAGATGTTTAAAAGTAATGTAAACAAGTTTTTTTAATAACTGGTTATAAAATTAGGTCCATATACAGAAATGGATTTTTTTTAAGTACTTAAAAAGTAAAAGATATACTTTAACTTAATAATTGAACTGTGTTTTGTGTGGTATTTTATTGTTTAATTTAATTATTATTGTATTTTAGAGTAAATTTTGCTACTTCAAAGCTAAACAAACTGTCATTGTTTTATGACATTAGAACCATTATTGTTATGCTAATAAGTTGTTGAATCTTCACTCTTCTACTACACATTAAAATTTTAGTTATTGCATCACAAAATGCAAGAGTCAGGTTAAATAATATAAAAACTGAAAAATTAGACCACCTATGTGGTAATTAAGTATATTATTTAATGCTGTATTTTTAAAACTAAATAACATTTTTATGATCATGTATTTTTTTGTGTCTTTTCCTGTGTTCTGTTATTAGCAGTAATTTGCTCTTCATGTACACCTAATTTAAGTAGGTAATGTTGGAAACCAGATAATGAAGTATGTACAGAAACAAATCCTTCATTATTTTTAGAACATAGGAACAAAAATGCTTTCTGTATGAATATTCAATGTTGTAAGGACATATAACTTCTCCTACCCTGTAGTATTCCCCAGGTGTTTTCAACCTACAAAGAATGGAAACTGAACATTCACTGATTTTTGTTAACGCCAGCAAGGTTATTAACATTTTCAGCCAAGTATTGATTGATGGGATATGTCCTTGTTTTGAAGAAAATAAGTAAGTAGTTTATCACTTTCTGTGAATTTATTGGTAAGCTTAAGGAGAAAACTTTTGCTAGCACCTGTAGACTTATAAGAAATGAAGAGTTTTCTGTCTTCCCAAGTTGTAATTGTTTCTTAAGCATGGTGGACAGCTGACTAGAAGGAGAATCAAGTCATGACAGTCTATATTCATTGAGTTGGACATATTTTTTTAACTTTATAGCTTTTACTTCAGGACTTTCTCTTCAATTACCCTTTTTAGAAACTTCACTTAGCAGTATTTTTTTAAACAGACTTTAATAGTAGTTACATAATTTCATATTTCAGGAACAGGTCATAAACTGCTAATAGCAAAGTTCAGACTGTGAAATGTAAAGTGGACATAAGAGAACCGCCTTTTATGTTTCATATAGATGTGTTTGTGTATCAGAATTTTTCACTCATTGATAAATCAGCATAGTAGACTTATCTCCTCAAATATTATATTTAAACTCCAAACTGTCTGAGAGATCATAGATTAACTATAGTCAAACCTTTGACAGTCAAATTGTATACAGGCACAAATCGCTGAAATTTTCTTTGATCTTAAACCATTGAACTAGAACACTATTGGTATATTCAGAGTTGTTCTCACACTTATACCTTGATATATTGAGTTTAGTTGAATAAGTTGTCAGTTGTTTTATGTGGAAGGACTGTGAAACAGTGCAGGATTTATCGTACCAAGTTTATTCAACATGATCACATAACATGCAAATATAATGTCATTTTATATACTTGGTCGTGAGTAAGAAGTATTTTTTGAACCTGTTTCCAAACAATTTTTTAAAATGAAATCTCCAGATTGTTTGAAATTGTAAGAAATCCCAGATATTTCCTTAATTTTTTGTTAATAATTCTTTCGTTATGTGATCCATAGTGCCTGTGCGCTCAGAGATCTTGTCTGCCACAAAACAACAAACTCTGTAGTGGGTAAAACTGTTCTCTGTTACCCAGTGTTTACTTTTAGAGGGCAACATTTTGATGGAAGTTTGACACTAAGTTGATTTCCTTTCTAAACATTTGTTCAAGCTTCCACTTTCGTCATATTGTCTATATGGTAATTAGTGTCGTCATGTCTGTTGAACCTGGTCTTTCCATTGATAAAATACTGTCTTAGCCGAATACCCAATGACTAAAACCCTTCCCCCGCCATCAAATTGAAACAGTGCAAAGTTTGACAATAAGCACTGACTTGGATTAGAGTAACCACTTCCATCTTGTCGTCTGCTGGTACTTAAATCTTAGGTTTCATTTTCCCTTAGCTGGAAAGTTCAAGTTTAACTTATAGAATACACGGATTTTCCGTAATTATATTCCTTTATTGACCACCAAACTGCAACATAAAATGAATTTGTATTTTTGTTGCATATTGGAAGAATATGAACAACATGTTCTTGTAAAAGAAGAATTTCACTATTAATAATAATAATAATATGGTAGTAACCATAATTTTTGCTGATTTGTGTTGTATTGGTTATGTGTTAAAAATATTAGCCTATTAATTAATTAATTGCAATGTTACATCTCTAACCAGTATTGAAATTTAATACTAAAACATTAATTAGGAATGAAATTAATACTGCAACTGTCCTTTGTACTACTGCACGTTCAAAAACTTGTTTTGCGGATGTTTCTCATTTCTTGCATTCATTTTAGGCACCAAAGGACCATTTTGTTAAAACAAAATGTCTGTTAAAATGTCAAATTTATTGATAAGATTATATCCAAATACAAGTTAATGTGTGTCAGAAATAGGTAACAATGTTTAAAAAAAAGGTTTTTTTTAAGGCCTTCCTATTACCGTGACATAATCTTAGTCACAGTTATTATTCGTTTGCTTTATAACACCAACCTCTCTTCCACATTTTTTTTATCCATCTGTTTGCAGACTTGTAGCAGATAAATTTCTACAGGTTTTCAGGTCTATTATATATTTGTAGGTGTTTATTTCATTCTGTAAATTGCAACTTAATATAAAACTGTTTTTATAACATATTATGACCAACTCCTTTCAACATATATTAAATTTGTATGTATGCACAGGGCAGGCTTTTGTAGTTCTATTCCTCCAGAGTATTTTTAAGCTTCACTCATTCAACCTTGAACAACAAAAATAAAATTCAGTCTTTGACCTACTTGAAATTATTTATCAATTAACTGTTTATTAAAGTGCAATAGCAGACAGTAAGTTAGTAATAAAAAACAACTCATAACCGACTGTGACATTAAGACTTGCTAACTGCACTTGCTGGCATTGAGAGAGACGCACCAATCTATGTATTACCGATGGCACACTTTTTCTTGTGATGACTTGTTTAGGAGAGGCCAATGTTGGCAACTTTTTGCATAATATGTTTATCTTCGTGTAAATTTTTAAATTGAAAATTTTGATGTCTATTAATACCTGTACGGACTGCAGCATCTTGGAAACAACCCTGTTTAAAGAAAAAAAATGTATAATGTAATATACCAGTAAAAAAAATGTAAAGAAAAAAAGGATATATGCATAATGAAATAAAAAATAAGAACAAGGAAAGAGAACTTGATATCTTGTAATGATAACAAGAATATAACTTTACTATTTATTTACAGTTATTTACATAATTTGTTCTACAGTTTTAAACAAAATTATGAAATACACTTTTATTTTGTAGACATCATTAGTTGTGTGTAATTATTAGTTATTGTAATTTTTATATAATTTGTACATATATATTGCTGCAATATGTATGCAATATACATATATGTATATATGTATAATGGATTAATTGAATTAAAATTGTTCAGTTTACATATTTGACTTTTTTACTGACACAATTCCTTATTCACAACATTGTAGCACATATTGAACACTGAACATTTTACAAGTTTTTTGGTTGGTCTATTGGTAGACTATTGACAGACATATTAGACATGTGACTGCTACTAGTTTGCTAATTGGTTTAGAACTGAAGCAAAGCTCTTAGTAGCACAGTTTTATCAGTTGAAATATTATGACATTTTCATCCTTAATGAATACAAAATATATTGAATATTTTTTAACATACAAGTTTAATTAAAAAGGTTACTTTTGATATGAAAAGTATTTATTTTTCAGTACTGAAGTATATACATTTAACACAACTAGGCCCTACTAAAGGCAATATATCTCATTAAAATCTGAAAAGTGTAATAGGGGACCAGATTTATGTACTTCTAGAAATATAAATGTTTTTAAAACTGCAGTATATTTTGTTCCAAAATTTACCACTGAATACTTAAAAAAAAATATTCATCAAGTTTTGATTTAACACTTTAAGCGCCTGACAGCCGTTACTGATTAGTTAGTTAATTCTTTAGAGGTTATGGAGTTTTGTGGCCCTAGCACCTATATCAAAGGATCTATCTAAGCCAAACTGCAATTAAGTATGCTTCTTGGGTTCAGTAAACTGGTACCCATGAAGAGTTTTAGCAGTCCATTGACTATTTAACATTGCTGGAGGATTTAAAGTCCTGGAAGTAAAACATCATTTGCCTCTTGCTTGGAGTTTTGCAAACTATTCTTTTCTCGAGCAAATCATTGTCGAAATGAACTGACTGTACTCACTGGGGTTTCATTATGTCACTACCAGGGGCCCCGAACAGCTGTGACAAGTTTACACCAGATTTTTTAAGGCAATGGGGTTTTTATCTTTGGGCGTTTATGACCAATATTTGATCAAAATCGCTAGAACTAATTTTAAACAAATCTTAATAGTTTTAGGACAAAAATCGTCTTTCACACTTTTTTTAATTTCATCTAAGTTGACTACTTGTTAAGCTTTCAGCAATGAATACTACCGATAGATTTTTTGAAATTTCAAGATACAGTTTTTTCACATTCACCTTTTTTTACATTGTACTACAAGAAAATAAAATTAATGTATTCTACAAGATAATAATTAGACTGTATTTCGTATATATTAATTATTAACATATAAAAATTAATTAGTGTAGCTAACAAATTTGCACTGTGTAATTTGGAAAATAAAAATGTACTTGGTCAGAATTTACTTTATCGTAATTTGATAAATTTATAAATACTTTCTTGAAATAAATAAATGCGAAGTATCTATTATTAAAGTACAAGTGACTTATCCCTGTAGCCAATCCTGTCCAGTTGTAATAAAGTGAACAGATTATAAGCTTAACTATACAGGATAACAAAAGCAGTGAATTTACTTGAACAAAGCCAATCAAATCTGTATAGGCTTGAATGAAAGTCAAAAGGCAAAGTTGAATTGAATTGTCGTTTTCCAAATCATTCATCAGTAGTAAATAATTTTGGTAAGTGGGTCAGTTTTGTCCATAAACGGTTAATTTATTAGTTATTTTTTAAATCTATATATTTCTATAATAATTAATTAGAAGTGGTATTTATTGAATTTGTGTTTGTATATAATTTGTGTAAAAACAGAATTTTACCTTCAAGACATATAAGGTAATGAGTTTAAATTAATTATAGTAGGGCTGTTATATTTTTCCATCGTATAAATCAATTGGCAGTTTGGTAGTGTAAGCTTCTTAGATTCATAAAGAAGTTACAGTATTATTTCACTCAACGTAACCTAAGTAACTTTACCTAATGTGAAAGGCTTATTAAATTTCTATTGTATTTTTTGGTGTTATAAGTCATATTATCATAACTAATAGTGATTTATTAAGTTAATAATTTGATTTATTAGTTTTAAATGATTTATTAGTAGATAATTTACTGCCTGCTTAGGTTGAGCAAATTAAATTGTATTTATGCAGTGTAGATTGTTTTTTAAAATAGTGATTTTTGAATGTTTTTCTTTCATTACATACCTTATCACCAAATTAACACATATTAACCCGTGGAAAATATATTTCTTCAAGATTATTTACAAATTTAGGCTGTTTTTTTTGAAACTATATTGTGGTGTTATTACTATTTGCATTGTATGGACCATACTCGATTTCCTACACTAACTTCCTATGCATATTCGTTATAATTTTCTACACTGATTTGCTGCTCATGTGCGTTATAATTTCTTACACTGACTTGCTGCTCATGCATGTTATCATTTATTACACTGACTTGCTGCTCATGCACGATATCATTTACTACACTGACTTGCTGCTCATGCGCGTTATCATTTACTACACTGATTTGCTGCTCATGCACGATATCATTTACTACACTGACTTGCTGCTCATGCACGATATCATTTACTAAACTGATTTGCTGCTCATGCGCGTTATAATTTCTTACACTGACTTGCTGCTCATGCACGTTATCATTTATTACACTGACTTGCTGCTCATGCACGATATCATTTACTACACTGACTTGCTGCTCATGCACATTATCATTTACTACACTGACTTGTTGCTCATGCACGATATCATTTACTACACTGACTTGCTGCTCATGCACGATATCATTTACTACACTAATTTGCTGCTCATGCGCGTTATAATTTCTTACACTGACTTGCTGCTCATGCACGTTATCATTTATTACACTGACTTGCTGCTCATGCACGATATCATTTACTACACTGACTTGCTGCTCATGCACATTATCATTTACTACACTGACTTGCTGCTCATGCACGATATCATTTACTACACTGACTTGCTGCTCATGCACATTATCATTTACTACACTGACTTGTTGCTCATGCACGATATCATTTACTACACTGACTTGCTGTTCATGCACGTTTCATTTATTACACTGACTTGCTGCTCATGCACGCTATCATTTACTACACTGACTTGCTGCTCATGCACATTACAATTTATTATACTGATTTGCTGCTCATGCACGTTATCATTTACTACATTGATTTGCAGCTCATGCACGTTATCATTTACTACACTGACTTGCTGCTCATGCACGTTATCATTTACTACACTGACTTGCTGCTCATGCACATTACAATTTATTACACTGATTTGCTGCTCATGCACGTTATCATTTACTACATTGATTTGCAGTTCATGCACGTTATCATTTACTACACTGACTTGCTGCTCATGCGCACTACAATTTCTTACACTGATTTGCTGCTCATGCACGTTATCATTTACTACACTGACTTGCTGCTCATGCACGTTATCATTTACTACACTGACTTGCTACTTATGCGCACTACAATTTCTTACACTGATTTGCTGCTCATGCACGTTATCATTTACTACAGACTTGCTGCTCATGCACGTTATCATTTACTACAAACTTGCTGCTCATGCACGTTATCATTTACTACACTGACTTGCTGCTCATGCACGTTATCATTTACTACAGACTTGCTGCTCATGCACGTTATCATTTACTATACTGACTTGCTGCTCATGCATGTTATTATTTACTACAGACTTGCTGCTCATGCACGTTATCATTTACTACACTGACTTGCTGCTCATGCACGTTATCATTTACTACAGACTTGCTGCTCATGCACGTTATCATTTACTACACTGACTTGCTGCTCATGCACGTTATCATTTACTACAGACTTGCTGCTCATGCACGTTATCATTTACTATACTGACTTGCTGCTCATGCACGTTATCATTTACTACACTGACTTGCTGCTCATGCACATTATCATTTACTACACTGACTTGCTGCTCATGCACGTTATAATTTCCTACACTGACTTGCTGTTCATGTGCGTTATCATTTCCTAAGCCGACTTGCTGCTCGTGCACGTTATCATTTACTACACCGACTTACTGCTCATTCACGTAATCACATTCTAATAGGCATTACTTAATCTGAATACTTATTACTTTACTTGTTTTTTTAGTGAAAACTTTGTTAAAACGGCATTCGTTTAATTAAATAGGTGTTTCACCCCAAACGTCTCAGGTCCTTCAGTAATTTTTTTTTTTAATATAAAAGCTATGAAGTTTTTTATTCTCATCAGGAAAAAATACTGTTTCCTTTATAATAATATATACGTTTGGAGTAGCTGTTTAGAACTGTTTGGTTGGATTTTATTGGATATCAAATAAGTCTAAACTGTTACTAAAATCGATGTTTGTGCCAAGTTTTAATCAAATTGGACCAAAATTGTGGACGTGAGAGTTCTCTCATACCTACACAATATATATTTACAATCTAGGAGTCATGATCCAGGGTCTGGGTCTTTCCATGACAGCTGCTCAATTGATAAAAGCCATTAATTAATTGTAAGACTATACATATTGAATACTATACATAAGTGAATACAATTCGTTTAAGCAAATACGAATCATTAATTGTATAAAATAACGTGGCTATGTTCATTGCTACATAATTTTTTTTAAATAATCATTTTTTTTTATTTTGAAAGTTACTGCAAATAGATTTTCAAATTACTATAGGATGTTTTTTCAACACTGGTGCAAACCCTACATATAGGATTATTTTGATAATTTTTTTCTAGGTTCAGACATTTGGTTACTTAAAATGATTTTTAAAACGTGATGTATTTTTTTGCAATAAATGATAAGTAATTTTGAAACAATTGGTTAAACGCGAAAAGGAATTTTTCATAGGCATTGTAACAAACAATTAGAATCAGACCAATAAAATATATATTTTAAAAACTAAATTATAATGCAGAGTGTGAGGTGAACAGACTCTTAATGTTGTAAATTTAAAAGTTTTTAAACAACTACCATGATTTTTAAGTGAATGTTGTTTCAGTTTCCAAATTAACTAGATTAACCTTATATGTCTGCTAAAAGTGCAATGAAAATACAACAATTGAATTGTCGTGGAGATTATTGAAGATTACTACCATTTCTCCCGTCGTGGCTTCGTCAGCAATTAACAATTTTACTCCACTTTAACTGGGTGGAATTTTGAAAAACGCTTTCTTACATTAATTATTCCTACAAAGTTGTATTTATTAAATAAGACTTCCCTGTAAACGACATTCCTGGTTATTATATTTGTTTACAAATTATTATTTTGTTAATAACGTACGTGACAGTTCTTTTAAATGGGAAATCGTGATCATAAAATTGAAAATGAGGTTCCTGTGCCACACATTTCAAGCTCTTAATTTTGGAATTTTTTGAAACTATTTATTTGCAACCATCTAGAAATCAAGAAAGGAAGTTCTCACTCCAACATTCAATTTCAAAGCCCTTAAGGTTTGAGAGAATGTGTTTTGCTTTATGAATATCAACCTCTATTCAAATTCGTGCGATACTGTTTTTGGTTATACACTTTAACCCTTATTTCAAATACCAAATTTTAATCTGCACAGTGAAAACGTTTATGGTAGCGGTTGACAAAACATGGGTATAAGCATTTGCTTTCGCTTTACGCTTGATTCCGTAACGCGTAACACACACACACACACACACACACACACACACACACACACACACACACACACACACACACACACACACACACATATATATATATATATATATATATATATATATATATATATATAATTGTTTTTGTATATAAGTAGACTTGAAGTGACTACTTCTAAACAGCTAATTTCTTACAACAGCTGTTGCTACAATATCATTTCAATTGAGGTTATTTTTATTGTTCTTGTTAATTTTAAAAATGTTTATTTTCTAAATCTCTGCAGTTAAATTATTTATGAATAGGACCTATACAAATTTTTCACTTTTGTCGGCAGTACCCCAAGTGCCACATAATTTTTGTAACAGCTTATTTGCAATTGATACAGTCACCCAGAAAATCGTTTACAACAAATTTTAACCACCTCGATTAAAACCTGTAAATCTACCCCATTTTAACTCTTCGGAGTGTAATTTTTGTAAACGTTTTCCTTGTGCACCTCTAACGCCTAAGGTAACCAAATTTGAAGTATTTTTTCGATGAAAACCGTGCATGCAATCAAATTTGATGTAAAAACAAGTTAAAATTTAAAAACAAATCTATAAATATATATGTTATTTAGAAAATATATAGTGACTACTTTTAAAGACATCTACCTGCATATCCCGTAGCTTGACTTTCTTGAACGGTGGTTATTTCCACGCGTTTCGAAACATCTGTTTCATTTTCAATTAATTAGTAAATCTAACACGATTAAACAATTTACTAACACAAACAAACTGTTCAAATGCAGAAAACAACTTCGTTCAAGATGTTTTACGTAAAACTAAACAAAGATTACGGGAGGGTTTATATAGAAACAATATATAAGGCATTGGCGTATTGTTGTTATCGCCTTATCACTAACCGAAATTATGTAATAAGTTCATTTTCAAGGTCGTAATTATTAAAGCAGGCTTTTATTCTTATATTTTTAGAGAAGATCTATTAGAAAATGAGTTTTGAATGAGACGTTATGGTACAGTCCAGAGCCGAGAATTGGAAATGAGATCCATTCATGACCGCTTGGGCCAATATCACTTTTTGATGGGTCATTAAAACGTGGAATCGTGATGAACCAGTGTAAAGGAAAAAAGTAATATTTGTTACCACAAAACGTTATGGCTTTTGAGATAAGTCACTGAATAAATTTGTTATATTAAATTAAATTGTTATGAAAGCTATTGGATAACTTTTCTGTGATAAATTTTAGTTGCAGTAAAATTATGAAAAAACTTAAAATACGATGCCAAAACAATTGATTAGATTAACCCAAAGTTTCTTCATTGCCATCTAATCATGCGTCCATATGATAGATTAAAATTTGTGCCAATTGAAATAAACTCGTAAAAAATTCAGTTGTATTGTGAACTTTCAATCAACTCTCTTCAAGTATTTCTTTATTTTCTTGTGTGAGAGCACTATTGTTAGTTGAAAACTCTGTGAAAGCTTCACGAATTGTTCTTCCTGTATTTGTTTCCGGTTGTTGCAGTTATTACTGTTGCAAAGTGTTAAACTATCTGTCGTAACATTATCATTAAGTAACAGGAAATCATTTTTGCAAAATCATCGTTAGATTTCCAGAGATCTAAACCATATTTTACTTTTTCAGTCACATTTATTAATATTTTATTGACTTTTGCTAGTTCTACTTTAATTTGTTGATTGAAGTTGTCAATATCAGCATTGATTTTTGCACTGCTGCTTTTTCAATTTGTAATATTTTTATTTTTCAATTAAAAGTCAATGTACCAAGTACGCTTCAACATAAATACATAGAGTTTTGCAGTTTTCTTTCGCTACGTTTTCAGTAAACCATTTTTCTTTATCATTAATTCAGTTTAAAAAGTTATTTACTTTATTTTGTGCAATGACGTTTATAATAATAAGTTTATTTCTAACAGTTTCGATTCTATTGTTTGCATTTTTTAAACTAATGTGGACTATGCAATACGTTCTTGATAATAAGAAGAAGTATCTTGTAACAATAAAATCAGATCAATACCTGAACTTTTAACTATTTTTCGGAATTCCAAAGAAGATGATAGAGCTTATTGGCCTATTGCTTTCTTCCATTGTATACAACGTTAAGTTTATAGGATCAGCTTAGTACATTTTGGAACTGTATAAATAGCGTGTATACTGGTAGTATCAAAAGATGTTCTGGTATTATCTGCATATGAGACTGCTTGTTGGTATTCTTTCTGTAATTTTTGAAAGTTATCTTAAAGAATTTTGGACTTGTTAGCAGTTCCTTAACCAGTATTTTCAATATTTTAAATTCATTTTCAATTTTGCTTGTAGCTTCTTTGAACTCCAAGCTGTGACATATTGAATAAAATAAAAATTGGAGTATATTTTTCTTTAACAATTGCTTCCAATATATCATTCAAATAATTTTCAGCATTATTCAAACTGACTCAATGTTTTGAACTGATAGCCTTTGTACACACTTCATATAGTGACTTTACAGTGATATATTTACCACATTTAGAATATTTTAGTTTAGTGATGTAGACGGTCAGAATATAATAAGTTTCGTTTTTAACGCTTGTAAAAACTGCTCCAAACGTTCCTTCAAAAACATACTAATTAATCTTTTAGCATTGTTGACCGATGCTAACAATAGTTTTAATATAAACATATCAGATAGTATGTTTATAGTCTGATTAATTTCCGGCATTGTCTGGCAAGATAACATCTTATTAGACAATGGTAAGGTTGGACTGATTTATGTGTATAATTTTTACCAAACGTTTCTACTAGTGGACGGTATAGTGTTTCCAAATTTAACTTGAATTTATCTAACAATTCTTCACTTATCAAACTGATCTCGTAGTCGTAATAAATCGACTTTTGAGATCATTCTTTTTTCCTTCATTCTTCTATCATTTTCATTTTGATATTTTAAAATGGCCTCCCTCCTGAAATCAATTCTTGGATTCGCTATGGTGAACCAATTGATTAACATTAATCTTACTTTATTTTTTGTTTTATTAAAAATAATTCTTATAAATACTTTCAGTTAGTTCGCCAGTTTTTCTGCAATGTAGTCTGTATCGGTTAAGGTGTAGTTCGACAATCGGTTATTCTTGATTAGCGTTTTAATATAAGATATTGGTAGGTGTTCAAAACAGCTGATTAATTTAAGAAAATTAACAAGTAAACATTCAGTCGCACTCTTTAATAATCGATTAAGTTCTATTTCGTACTTATAAACCAAAGAAGGTGCAGCATCATTGTACTTGCCATTAACACAAGCAGTATTGTTATTTCTCATTTCATTGTTCAGTATTAAGTAAGCTTTAAAGCCGTAAGATTAAAATTAGGGTTTAGTATGCGTATAATCTGAATAGCCTCAACCATACAACCTAATACGGATTTTATTTCAGAGTCTAAATAGGCTCTATCGACATTTAACGACTCCCAAGTTAATTTTTATATTAAGCTGGGGGAATTTCGAAAAAAATAATTTACACTGACAGCGATCAACATTATATTTTGTATTTTTCTTTATTCCGATTTTATAATTTTACAATTTAAAATATGCTACTAAATTAAGTTCATTCTAATCTTATTACTATACAGAAATAACACTTTGCACAAAGTTTCCACGAAAATACAGGGAAGAGTTGCTACTAAATTATTTTCATTCTAATCTTATTACTGTACAGAAATAACACTTTGCACAAAGTTTCCACGAAAATACAGGGAAGAGTTGCTACTAAATTATTTTCATTCTAATCTTATTACTATACTGAAATAACACTTTGCACAAAGTTTCCACGAAAATACGCGGAAGAATTGCTACTAAAATGACTGTGCAAACTAATAAACTTTAATTTTTTTTGCCACAAAAAATAAAATTTCCATTGTGTTACATATCATTTTAAAGGAAAAATATTAAGATAGCTAATTATATAAAAAACTAAAAACTAAAAATTCGATTTTTAAGTAGTCTGCTCCCCTCAAACAATATGGATTTATTCTGAAAATTCAAAATCCTGAATAGAAAAATTTCTTATTGGACTAATTAATAAAAAACAATGTTTTACCATTCCTAATCACAAGAACGCCAAGCCTTACTAATACTTCAGAAACTTCATTCATCTATAAATGTTTAATATTTTTGTTTCTGTGGGCAGAAACAGGATTTCACAGCTAATACAAATGTGAATATTTTATAAAGCTATTCAAATACTACTGACTCATTGATCTTCGTATCTTTAAAACTATTGGTTAAAATTACGATTATTTACATGTGGGCTAAGTGTTCGCCACAAAAAAAAAAAAAAAAAAAAACAAACAAAAAACAAATTGAATTTCAGTTACCAGTTAGAAACCTAATAAGCAATATTGGATAACAGTTTTAAATAGATAAATGGGTTGTTCCTAAAGGTGAGTAATGGTTGAAGCTAGTAGTCTAGAGTTTTTTCTTAAGTAGTTAGGGTGACGGAGACAAACTGTAAGTTACAAATGTTACAACTGTAAGTTACAAATGTTACAACTGTAAGTTACAGTAAACTGTTATTTAAAATTTTTAACTTTGTAAAATGGTTCGAGTAAGCAGCTACTTTTTTGTGAATTAAATATTAAAAAAATATTGTGCAAAATTAAACTAGCGAGGAATAATTTACCCCTTCCTTGTTCCCCTTTTGACGCTATAATGATTTAATAATTTTAAATAATGGTGTTAAACCAACAAGAACGGTCCCACATTAAATGTTTTTATAAAAATTTACTGAATGAAAAAATAATCCAGTCAAAGTTTTCAACAATAGTTTTTCAGATTTTGATAAATTTATTTATCATTTACCAAGGATCACATAACTCAATTTAGCTTGCTAAAATTGAAGTGAAAGGCAATCAAAGTTTAAAAAGGTAATAAAAAAAACTGCGGTCATACTTTATATATGACTTTCTTTTAAATTCATTCTGAAATCTTAAAAAAGTTTTTTTTCCTTTAAATCTGATAAACCAAATTTGAGATCTTAAGCATTTTGTTGTTGTTTAACTGCCGATCTAAGTTTTTTAAGTGTATAGCGACCCGTAGGCACTTATGTACATTTGAGTAAAATTAATGAAAATTGTTTTAAAATAAATGTTAACAGGTTTTATTTCTAGACAAAAACTCTTCAGTAGCAAAATTAAAAATTATTTCCGAGATATTGGCAAGCCAGACGTACACAAAAAACTTCATAAAAATCGGTCAACTACTTTCGGTTTACTTATACTCAGTGAAGTTAAACCTACTTTTTTTGGAATTGAATACCTGACAATTTTAACTGGTAAATCTATCAAAATCGTAAGATCGATTTTTTCGCGATTTCTTTAGAACATTGTATACAAATCAAACAATGTTTTACATAATCGTAATCAACAATCTGTTCTTTGAATTGTGATACTAAAACAGAATAACAAAAAAAAAAGAAATTTATTTTTATTTTAAAATTTTCCCTCTATTATTTGATAATATAAATGCGTATATTTTGTTCCAAAATTTACTACACAATATTTAAAAACATAAATATTCATAAAGTTTTGACTTAACACTTAAGCACCAGGCAGTCATTATTAACAAATTAGATAACTCTTTCCAGGTTGTAGGGTTTCGTGCCCTTGCACCTCTACAAAAGGATCTATCTAAGCCAAACTGCAAATAATCCTGTTCGACTTCAGTAAACTAGTACTCACAAGGAATTTTAACAGACTATTGACTATTAAATTTTTCTAGAGGTCCTAGAAGCAAAACGTCATTTACCTCTTGCTTGGCATTTTGCAAACTATTCTTTACTCAATTTGAGATTTTGCGCTCCCGATAGACGTTTGTAGATTGTTTTGTGTTTCACTTTGTATGTCCGCTGTGAGAGTTTAACCAATACTGGTCGGATAGGTCTGCCTATATAACCGACGGAGGCAGTTGATGGGCTTAGCATTCCCACCGTACCTCTAGCTCATACTACTCTCTTTTCTCTATTCAACACACACACACACACACACACACACACACACACACACACACACACACACACACACACACACATTCACTACTCTCCATGGCTAATTCTAAACTGTAAAGCGACCCGTGCTGATAGAGCGATTGATAATTGATACACAACCTAATGGCGTATCAAATAGAGTTCTGGAAGACCTGGTTATCCAAGTGTATATTATTAGCCTTAATCATGCATACAGGGTTCTGTATGGGCGGACCTCATTTCCTTACCTACTTGAGAGTGTTTCACTAAGTAAAAATATAAAATAAAATGAGCGAGATCTCACCGCACAGTAAAATAATTTCTGTTATTGAACCAAAAATAAAAATCATGTGTAATGTTTTGTCTTACTTTTTACTTTATTTACGATAGTTTGTTCGAAAACACGATACGTGATATTTATTTTTAGTTCAATAACAGAAATTCTTTATTTTTTTATATTTTAATTATATGTAGAGCCAATTGTATTTTATACTAAACACTTTTTACATTAAAATATTTTTAATATCAGAACAATTATAAATATTATATTGAAATTTCGTTAAACAATATTTTACAAAAATTAAATTAACGATTCATTTCATATATTTACATCGGTTAAACTTCTTCGTAGTTTCCGTATTTTAGTGGTTATCACATACGCCTCAAAGGTTCCCAGTTCTATCCGGGCTATTTCCAGATGAAAATACAGTAAATTTTAATTAATGTAATGAGACTTGCGACGCGCAAAATTTGTACACTCGCACAACGAAAATTCCGACATCAAACCAGCCCTAAAACAGGATGCCCAAAGGTTGCCCAAATGGAGCAGATCCGCAATGATGATCAAGAGAAACAAACTTTGAAAGGAAATTAGCAGATCAAGCATATGCACGCACTTCAATATGGAACTGGAAAGTCTCCAATTAGAAGTGAGGGAAGCTACCCACCTTGAATCCCTTCTAAATCCTAGACTTTATAAGGAGACTAGGACTGGAGAAGGCGGTGTAACTGAGTATCTCAGTAATGTAAGAGAACACAGTAGATCTACAAAGGTCGTAGTGCAATAGTAACCCTACAAATTCATTCATTTATGCCTTGCGTTCAAGCAGTCTCCTGTAATGCACAGCTTGTTTCCAAACGCTTAGGTATAACCTCTGTTTCGTCCATCATTATGATATTTTAATTTCCCAGATTCACTTTTTCCAGTTTCGTATGGTATTTTGAGCTTTGTAATTTTCTGTTTCTAGCCATAAGAAACAAAAAAATAGCTTGGAAAATAAGATTTTCACCCATTTTTATTTTGAATATAGCCTGGTCCCCAGAGTATACTTGCTCCCCGCTAGCCAGGCAGCCTTCGATGTACGCTGTTATATCTTGGCTTGTGATGAAGGGATCTAATCCAATTGCCAAACCCTTACATTGTGTGAGCCCCTGAGGGGATTATTGACAAATAGACGACCAAACACTCGCTTGAATATAAAAGGATCCTTGAAATTACATTACACAATAACTACTAAAACCGACTGACTTGTGTCAATATATTTGTGTCTTAAAGAAATTAGGCAGATTTTCCGATTTTTTTATAGGTTTCAAATTGAATATTTGAGAAAGAATGTTTTCTTGGGTCGAATAAGTGCTTCATTTTATATTTCAAAATAATTAAATTTTATATGAGAAAATTTGTGCACTATTTATACGCAATGTAGCAGTATTCTTATAACATCAGAAACGGAATGTTTGTGGAAATGTTAATACTGTTCGTCAAGGTTATAAATTCGTGAAAAAGTGAGAAACTACAGTTCGCATTACATTTATTATCTTTTTCGTTTTTCCTTCTTCACACTCCAAGTTTTCACTAAGATGTCTGTCCGTTTGTGTATCCGTGCACATTGCTGGGGACTAAACCAATTGACCGATTTTGATGAAATTTAACGTGTATTTCTCTTTTACCCAAAACCTTTATCATCCTTTGCTCAAATTATGTAGTTCATTAATATTGAAAAACTTATGTTTAGCAATAACACAAAAAAAAGAATGAAAAATTTCTCAAAATCGGTTAATAAGATTTTGTTCAAATTTTGGTCATTTATGAACCTCACATAACTGAAGTTAGTGTGAAACGAAAAAACCTTTATCGAGAAGTAAATTATAATTTACTCTTGAAATATATTTATTTCAGCTCAGTCTGTAAAATAACGAACAGTTCAACACTTTTATGGGTCTCCTAGTATAGTTTATTGTCTTTACACTCCCCTAATCATATTTTGGTCTAATTTTCATGAAGTAAAATTGTCAAACCACAAAAATAAATGAAAACTAATACATTGACTTGAGTCTAATATGCCTAAAATTTTAACTCTGCGCCAAGAAAATAATCTACAACCAGTAAGCTCTCAAAATATAAAATGAAATCATAAACTTTTCTGATTTAATGAAAAAGTATAATATTCTTACCTGTGCATTGACTAAACTTAGTAAGAGCAAAGCACGTAAGTACTCGGAGCAATGCATTTTGCTTGCTTTAAATGAAATTTAAAACTAAACCTTTGGCATGGTTTTGTAGAAAACAAACTTCTGCAAGATAATAAATTCATCGTGTTATTTGAAAAAAACTATGAATTAAATAGAGCTATTGCCAAGTAAGAAATGTGCAAACAAATATGTTTTACAATATATATTATTTCCGTACAAAGAAAGCACTGTTACCACGAGACAATGGAAATTGAGATATAGATAAGTTTATCCAATTTGTCTTGAGTCTAAGATAGTGGTTTTTATTTGGTCCCAGCACGCCTGTGTTCTATCTCGTCTTTGTTCATATAAACCGTGTCTTCCGGAAATAGAAACACGTGACAGTTTGTGCAATGTTTTACATCATTTATTAATTTTACTTTCTACGGAAAACATTCAATGAACTACTTGTGTTTATTCTATGCGGATATTTTGAGTATATTTTCCTTGTATCAGTTTTAAATTTTTTTATTGTGTGTTTTTGGAACGTACCTGTTTGCACATTGATCGTCTTTAATTTATTGACAGGTCTGGTTTTTTATTAATAACTTGTAGCTTAACACGAACTTATAAGTTTTTAAATTGTTTATAACTTTGTGAATGTGAAATTATTATTTTATCCACTAATGGGTCAATTCTAAAACAAGCATAAAGTTTTAACGCCGTTTATTCAGGCTAGTTTGCAGTTAATAGTTTGTTACTAGACTCAAATTCATAACTCAAAATTTATGAGAACTTTTGTAATGAAAATATTACATTTTAGTTTTTGTCAAAAGGTAGTTTAAACATGATCGTTAAAAGAACAAACAAAACTTTTGTTTCCAAAAACGTTTGTGATCTCTGCAAAAAATGCATTCTTTATTTAGTTAGTTTCTGCCCCGCATGGGGGTGCAGACTAGCTGCACCTATTGAGAGGATTTAAACGTCCCTCGCGGTAACTAAGTCTAACACACACTTACACTTACAACACTACACTTACAACTTTAACACTTTACACTCACAGTTACATTTAGGGAATTCCAAGCTAAGGTGGAACAGCATACGCCGAGGGCTGCATGGTTAAGGGGGAGCTAGCTTTTGGTATGCGAACTCCAGTTAACCTTACCTATGCTTGAGGGGCTCTGCATGGGTGGAATTCTTTTTCCCTAGCTGATCGTGGGAACATTTATGGATACTCAACAATCAAAATTAACTAATACATACCTTGGGAGACTTTTAGGAGTGGACCTGGAAAGTGGGAGTTTGGGAAAGTAGGATACTGGGGTTGGACTCAATCCCGTTGAATCCACCAGTGTTGTATTAGAGACGACTATGGGGCTGCCAGACAGTCCTACTGTGTCTGTTTCCGATGGTAGTTGTGTTTCTGGCGGATCTGCAAAGGTGGACTTAGGAGACAACAGGGCTGTCAAATGTCCTTCAGGAGCGCAAAGACGCCGACTGCAGAGAGAAAAGGCAGCAGCTATCTCTTCCCCCCAAAAAGGATGAAAGTTGTTCAAGTCAACCTCCATCACTGTAAGGCGGCAACTGCTGTCTTACGGAGGATGCTTGAGCAGGGTGAAGCCGACCTTGCCTTAGTTCAAGAACCATGTGTGACGGGAGGCAGGACTGACCATAGGCGGAGGTAAGTTAATATATGACCGATCAGCCGCTAGGCCTAGGACCTGCATACTTGTTAGGAATAATATTGAGATACTTGTGTTGTCTTCTTTATGTTCCAGGGATTGTACTGCAGTTAGTACAGAGCTACGTGTGGGAACTAGGAGCAGAAGGGTTGTCATGACCTCTGCTTACTTCCCACACAAGGAAATGGATAGCTTCCCGCCCATCAGCTTTAGGAGGGTAGTGGAGCACTGTAGTAATGGAGCAGTTGAGCTGCTTGTTGGAGCGGGTGTCAACGCACATCACACTGTGTGGGGGAGCAGTAACACCAACTTTAGAGGTGAGCAGTTGCTTTCCTTTATTGTAGCTCATAATCTTTATATTTTCAATAAAGGTAATACACCTACCTTCGTAACGAAGGCTAGAAGTGATGTTTTAGATCTTACTCTGGGGACCAAGGGCGTGCACGCTGCATTGTGTATGTGGCGTGTGCTAAAGAGCCGTCTATGTCGGATCATAGGCGTCATACGCCTACGATTCATACGTCATGGATCTCGGGGTGATAAATAGATCAGTAAATACTTATCGAAATCCTAGGAATGCTAGATGCAGAAAAGCTTAGGGCTGACCTCTGGGATCTTAGGAGGCCGATAAGTAATTCGCATGAATTAGAGTATGCAGCTGGAAGACTGGCGGAGAAAGTTGCGGACTCCTTTCATGAGAATTGTCCCCTTACGAAGAAGGTTGCTGGGGTTAATGTTAAATGGTTGACCCAGGCACTTTCTGAGCAAAGAGGACAGGTTAGAAGGCTGTTCAATGCGGCTAATTGCTACGGTAAGTGGGAGGCCTATAGGCGGGCCCTGACCGAGTATAATAAGGCATTAAAAAGGGCGAGACGGGACTCGCGGAGGAAGTTCTGTGGGGAGGTCAGTCGTACTTCTCAGGGGGTACGACTTCACAAGGTCCTAGCCTTGGACCCTTTGAACCCTATAGCGACCCTTATTGGTCCTAATGGGGAGTATGCAACAACTGTGAAGGACACCTTGGAAGTCCTACTCAGGGAAAACTTTCCTGACTCTGTGGTCAGGAATGTAGGAAGGGAGCGAGTGTCTGATGTTCTCTATAGGAAGCCTAGTAGGGGAGATTGGAAAATCGTAAACCAAGTTGTGGACTTGGATAAGGTGAGATGGGCCATTAATACCTTTCACCCATTCAAGTCACCTGGTCCTGATGGTATTTTTCCATCACTATTGCAGCATGGAGGAGAGCCTATTGCTGTTATTCTGTTTAGATTTACTGGGCAAGCATAGCCACTAGGTATGTACCTCTGGGGTGGAAAGCGGCCTTGTAGTCTTTATTCTATGCCGGAGAGAGCATCTTATGCTGACCCTAAGGCTTTTAGGCCAATCAGTCTGACTTCGTTCTTCTTGAAGACATTAGAGAAATTGGTAGATAGATATGTCTGAGGGGTTATGATTCCTCTACATGTCAGTGAATATGCAATTTTGGCCAAACGCAGTGACCAAATGTTTTGAAATTTGGTACGGAGGTATTTTGTATAAAGCCCGAACGACGTATGTGTTAATATTACTTCTTATTCACTTCCTCTGGTTTGCAATGGGTGTACCCAGTTTTAGCTGAACACATTGTTCGATTGTTTTGAATTTTGATGTGAAGGTACTTTTTATAAAGCCCAAATGACGACGTGTAAGATTTGCCCCATTTACTTCTGTTTCAATATGGCGGCCTCTAACTTAACGATGACGAGCGTACGTAATTTTAATCAAATGCATTGGCCGATTGTTTTTAAATTTGGTACGAATGTTCTTTGTACTCGGCCCAAAAGACATATTTCTACGATTTTTCCCCATTCAATTCCGTTCTAAGATGACGGCCTCTGATTCAACGTTGTTAATTATTTCCTGTAATACTGGGTGAACGGCAAAATTTACCATAATGTTGACCTCTTCATGTAGAAAGAGCTTAACATTTTCAATAAAGTTGTACCAGTAACATTTTTTGTAAATATTATGGTTACCAGTTAAATTGGAGGAAAATTTATGTGCGCTGTTAGGAATATACTGCGAAACCACTGTTCTTTGAACTACTATTATTTCACTAAAAATAATTTTGAGAATAATTATTTTTAATTTATGGTTTTTGAAGTATAATTGATAAACAGCTGTTTCAAATAACATAAAATAAACAAAGCTTTGTAAGCGAGCACAGTGTGTTGGTCGAAGCCCAAACTTTGAGTATCAAGATCTTTCTCAAAGTTTGTTCATATGCGAAGCTCTAAATTGAAGTCAGTGTAGACAATTTTAAATAAAAGAAACTTATGAATTGTGAGTAAATTATTTAATAATATTTGGCCGCCTTTGGAACTGTTGAACAATTTTGATTAGAAAGAAAGTAACAGAGCTTCCATCATGGTGAAACCCAGACCTGGGTCCTTAAAATAAGCATAGATCTCTAGAACACTTTCTGAGGGATCGTGTTCTAATGTATATGTATGTATGTGTATATATATATATATATAAGCTCTTAAACGTTTTAAATTTTGGTTTGACTTCATTAAAATTTGAAACAAAAAGCGATAGCATATTGGTAAATACTTACTGGTTAATGAACCAGTAAATAAATACTGGTTCATTAACCAGTAAAATCCGTTACACTGAAAAGAGCAGCCATTTTGAAACTTTCAAACTTATCTTTTTAATCTTACATACTTAAAAAAATGTTATTATCGTAATCAGGAAAAAAACTATCCAGATAGCTTTTAAATTTTCAAAAAAACGTATTTATTAATTGAAAATGTAAAGTTATTTTTGGCAGATTATGATGTTAAAATCGGATTTTCAAAATTGTAAGGTGAAAACAATTATTGTTTGATATTATACAGGCCTAATTTACTTTTGAGAAATTCGCATCCATCAGATTTGTGAGAGAGCTATGTGCTACAAGTTAGTTCTTTTTCCAAATATGTATACTCAGTAGAGTTTAAAGTATACGTGTAGAATTCGGGGAGTTACCGAGAGAAACGGAGCTTTTGTTAATGATATCTTTGCTGAATATATTAGTCTATTGAAGATATGTTTACAAATATCTTTAAATAAATAAATACGTGAACCTAGCTTATATATTATTTACTGTAGTTATAGTAAAAAATCGGTTGTTTTATATTAAATCGTAACGTTTCATTGAACAACTGATAGGCTATAGGCTAATATGTTTCAGGTTATGTTGTTTAAAATCAGCAATATTAACAACAATTATTATAAACGTTTATATTGATTTTGGATATATTATAAACGGTTACAATGTGCACGTGTTCTTCAACTAAGGAAAAATACCGAAACCAATGCAACACAACGTTTTTATATAATACACGTGTACCGTTATCGAAAAGAAGGAAGGAAAAAAGAGACAGAAATATAGACGAAATTCTTTTGTGGTTCGTTCCATATTTCCATTACATTCTTCCATTCCGTAGGTTTTTTTTCAATTCACTGTTCTCGCCAAAGCTAACAATAAAAACAATAAAAACTTTACTTTAAAAATGTTTATTTACGATTACAATTTGAGCGAAATCATATAAACAGATTTTGAGAAATTATGTAGATTTTCAATTTTCGTCTGCTTTGTCGGCTTCCCATTCGTTTTTTCCAGTGTGAAATATGAAAAAGTTTGCGTAAAGTTTTTTGGAACCATTTATTAAGCATTTATTACTTCATTAATGCTGTTCATTTTATTTTGTTTGAGTTTATAAAAAAAGTAAGCACTCGAAATTGGAAAGTGGACGCAAAGTTTTATCGGGAGACATAGTGGGGTTGGGCGGGGGTGGGGGACGGTATCGATGGGGTGTCGGAACACGGGAGTCAGTTGAGTTCGAGACTTTGTCGCGAGTGACACCGGCTCGCTTGTTTACTTTGGAAAACATCGTCAAATCTGTTTAAAGGTAAGAAGCACTAAATTGTTTAACAAAATTTTGGGAAAACAATTCAGTTTTTACCGGTGTGTCAACCATATCCGGTGTCGTTACTTTTAATATATTTTGCAGCAGTTTTCTACAGAATTCGATTCAAGCTTTGTTCTAAAATAATTTCGTTGTTCTGTGAGTAAAGTATTGTCTTAGATTAATTAAATTTTCTATTCTTTCAACTGTTATAATTGAAATAATGTTGTAGATTACTAAATTCAATTGCAGTAGATAGATTTCTCGTTTTGTTGATTTAAAAAATTTATGATCAATGTTTAGGTGAGCGCGTCTGTCAGTCTGTGTTCAACGCCTCTCTAGCGCCTCAACGATAAGTTGGAAAAACACGAGACTGCGCGTTATTTTCACACAATCTAGCTAAAAAAAAAAAAATAGAAAATGTTATTTAAAACACATTTTAATTTCAAAATTTCCTAGGTGAAAAAAACGGCCAAAAGATGTTTTGTTGAAAAATATCGAGAAAAATGTAATATTTTGCTGACAACGACAGTTTGAATTGAATTTAAAAAAGTCGTTCTAAAAGAAAGTTTAAAAAATAAGTTCACGCTTTTAGTCTGAACAGTAGTTGGTCTTCCGAAAAATTCCTAAATCAAATTTAAATCTAGATGCGTGTAACGTTCTGGCACCGCTGAATGAATGACGATGCATTTTTGTAGTAGCCTACTGTATGTTGACAGCTAAAACATTTTGTTCAAATTTATCAAAAAGGGGTGGAAATTGGACTAAACTAAATTTTGAAAAAAATGTAATAGCTAACTAATAATGTATAAGACTAAAAACTGACTTAGTGTGTAAAAAATATCTAAAAACTATTTAATTATTATTTCAAGATTTAATCAAGGATAAAAATAAGTAAATATTGTTGACACTTTCATGTGTACCTTCACTAAACTGGTGGTATATACAAGAGTGCCGAAAGTTTTTTTAATGGGTTTATTGATACTTTATCAACGAAAAAACGTTTCTTTTGTATTTTTTACATTGCTTCCTTTTTTTTAAATGAGCCAATAGAACTAAACCCGGGATAAAATGTGCACCGATACACCATTTGGAATACACTGTAAATATTTTATACAGTTGTAATAAGTTCGGGCCTTTAATAAATGATTATTACAGGAATAGAATTAACTGTCAGTACCTGCACGCAACTACGTAACTTGTTCACTGACGTGAAGGGTATGGAATATCAAAAAAACTTAAAGTATTAAATAAAAATCACTGAAGGAAACACCTCAATATGCAAAATCAAAATGTACACTTGATTTTGGTTATAGGTTAGACATCTGTAGTTCGTTAATCAATAAAAATATTTAAAAAAATTATAACTATTTTTACATGATATATATATATATATATATATATATATATATATATATATTTATATATATATATATATATATATATATATATATATATATATATATATATATATATGATACTCCTATTATAATCAGCCTTAAAATTGGCATAAATAAACATTTTTAGATATTCACTTTGTTTAAAATTACTAAAATATTCTAAAAAAGCACGGTGCTAATTGCTATCGCGACATTAGTTAAAAACAATAATTGTAATAATTTTAAGGTTATAATCCTGATTTTTCTAAAGATTTTTTAAAACCTACAAACAGATTTTGCTGCTTAACGAACTTCTCTAAGCTGTTAACACAAGTGTGTTTCGAAATTTTCTTTTATGCGATAGCCTATTATTTAATTTTAGTTTTTGGAAACTCATTTCTATTGAGACTTGGCACGATTACAAACGAATTTCTACTGGAAAATTCAAGCTGGAATTTGAAATGAGTTCCGATCCTGTCTGTCTGTCTCTCTCTCTCTCTCTCTTTCTCTCTCTCTTTCTTTCTCTCTCTCTCTCTCTCTCTCTCTCTCTCTCTCTCTCTCTCTCTCTATCTATCTATCTATCTATCTATCTATCTATCTATCTATCTATCTATCTATCTATCTATCTATCTATCTATCTATCTATCTATCTATCTATCTATATATATCCAAGACGTCTAACAAGTTTGAAGCAGAACGAAATTTTTAACAACCACACATGAATCAAGTTAACCAAATATTCTAAACTTATTCGGATCTACTTTGTTATGAACGCTGTATTTGCAGCCATGTTAGAAAAGTAGTTGCTTATCCTCTAATATCGTTCCATCTTCTATTTGCCTATGTTCAGGAATTATTGTCTGCCTCTTACACTGACACTCACTGTGATGTCCATTATGGAAGACGTTAACCTAATCCTATCAGTTATAGCTTGAGTCCGTTATTTTGTTCCAAATCCTCTTTTGGTATCTCAGGAACTTAGTTTCTGGTTAAATTTGATTTGAATTTATTGTAAATGTGTTTTACAAAACCCACGTTTGCAATTTTATTCTGATTTAATTCAAATTTGGTTGATTTAACACAAATCAATTTTGGTAATAGCTTAGACAAGTTCGTTAACCAGCAATATTTGTTCAACAATTTCAAAATGGCGGTCGTTTAAAATCTTTAAAAATGTATAACTTTTTGTCCTAAATATTTAAATATAAACTCAAAATAATCGTTAAAATTTGTCTAAATTAGCATTTTGATTTTTCAAAATTCATAGAATATGATTGATTTAACAGCGGTCCATTTTCTTATTTTCAACGCAATTTGAAAGTTTAAAATGCTCATATACGCAGATTTTAATGCTGTTTGTAATGATGAAATCTGAGTTTCGAAAAAAGGGTAACATGGAAAAAAATAATTTCGGAATTTGGCTACCATCACGTGTGCGAGCCACGACCATTTCGTACTTGTAACAGAACAGTAAATGTATTTACGTAAGCGAACAAATAGTAGAATTGTTTCGACATTTTACATGTTAAACCACGTTCGGGAAATCAGGCTGTTTTAAATAAACCTGCCTACTAAAGCATATATAACAATCATTCAAAATTTTCTTAAATATTTGAGTTGTGATCACGAAAATAGAGATTCGAACATCTTCGTATTTTCTGTACAAATTCTTGTTGAAAACTTTCAAAATATTGGAGTAAAAATGTGAATATTTAATTATTAAAAATACCTAGGGAAGCATATATATGTTGCAAGTGCAGTACTTAAGCGAAATATCCTTCATACGCCATGTAAATTTTATGTGGCTACTTACATAGGGCCTATACGTTAATGCCTTAGTATGTGTTTCCTTCTGGATTAAATAGGCTTAATAAAGATCACCATTGAATTACAAGTTTCACGAGGTTCTTGCCTTCTTCATATATATCCCAAGCCTTATGTTTCAACAGAACGCATTAATCCGGTGTGTGTGTGTGTGTGTGTGTGTGTGTGTGTGTGTGTGTGTGTGTGTGTGTTGGCCTAAAATGGCACTGACCTAAAGAGAATATTTTTACTCTTGTTATATTCTTTAATGTTTCAAGTTAAATTTGTTAACCAGATATATTTTTGAAACGACCCAACTACTTTATCGTTTCAGTTTTATTTGATATTTTTTCAGCCAATATAAAATATTTTAAATAAGAAATTTTTTGAGCCTGTTATTTTATTTATTTTTTTTCGAATAGCCCATTTAGAGGGCACGCTTAATAAACTTCTTAGCCCATTCTTCCTTCATTTTCCTTGAGTGGTTTTCTCTGTCCTCTTGCGTCCACTCTCTTCCTCTCCTGCACGTGGGTCTTTTACTCTCCCGCAACTCAAGTTGCCATATTGTACTTCTGAATATTGCTGTTATTATATATTGATAATATTGCTGTTGTTATATATATTGCTGTTATTATATTGAGCCTGTAATGGTATACATTTTAGAGATATTTTATGTTGAACACAGTGCCGCAAAGTATTTTTAAAAACTGTTATTAGTTTTCAAGATATTTAGATTGTAGTTTTTGAATATTTTTAACGTAAAAACTGTCATGTTTTTAGAAGAAATAAAGATTTTTTGAATTGCTTTGCTAGATTATGTTCAGCGTTATAAAATAATCTGAAAACTTTCAAATTAAGGAAAAGATTTGTTAAAATTCAGTATTGACTATGATTAGAGGAGGTTTGGAAGGAGTATTTGAAGAAATAATTTGAAAGATGGTGGCCGGAGTTAAGTACCGATTACTTAACAACGATAGTTTAGAATCGATAACGGAAAAAGGTAGAACCAAGTAAAGAGAACAATTAAAATTCATTCGGTATAACTGAGGAATCTTAGGTTTTTAAAAATGTGAAAAAATAACAATCTGCGACAATTGTTAGTAATTTAAAGTAACTTAGAGAAAAAGTAATGACTTTTAAACAAATAATAAGTACTTTTTTTAAGTTAAAATTGTGAAAGTTAACAACTTTAAAACATTAATGAAATGCTACTACTATTAACCTAAGTCATGTTAGTCTGGGCTAAGTTTCGTATTATTGCAAAAATGTGTAGTGTCATATATAGAGCGAAGAAATTAAAAATAATCGCTTTATTTAAAAAGCTGAATTTAATTTTCAGGATATGTTTTAAAATTAACTGTCGGTCACTCGAATTACATTTTTCTAAACTTAAAATTTTGAACACGGCAGCAGCACCTGCAGGCGAACACTTTCGACTTAACGTGGACGTCGTAAACATCAGTTTTAATATTTCTAAGCAGAAAGTTTTGTTAACTACTACAGCCCCAAACTTCAGGACTTAATTTGCAAATCTGTTTCCAAAATCTTAATCTATGCTGGAAGTTAGTGATTGATTTAAGGCTCTTCCTCGTTATACGAAGTTATGCAAGAACTTTGGTCCTCAGCGTCTTCAAGTGGGAAATGTTCTAGTTCTGTTCATGACTGCGTCCATTTCAATTTGTTAACTTTATACAATAGTTTATGAAGTAGACTCATACACCTAGCTCGTAATTATGTTATGTATTTATTACTTTTAAAAATACCAATTATTTTATTTAAATTAATAAAGAAAAATAAATATACATAAGTCTATAAGTAAACGAAGACCTATGCTCCTAAAACAAACACCCTTATAACGTTTTACTTGTTTAGTTCAAATTTTAAAATATGTTTTTGAAGTTTTTCTTCCAAATAGAATTTCGGATGCAGGCTGAATCTACGGTAGGCCTACAATTCAATACTTTTTAATAATATTTTCAATTACTTAATTGAATGAATACAATTTTTATATGAGAAGAATATTCTAAAACGCTAAGACAACAAATGAAGTCACTTAAGAAATGCTAATTTAAATTTTAATAGTCCGTTAATATTAATTCTTCATTGTATACAAACTTAAAGATTAAATTTAGGCAAAGTAGTCTTAAAAACTTTTCTAAAATAAATATATGATTCTTTAATAAATAAAATTACAAGTCAATTTAATAATTTTATATGAAAAGTTTTGGGCTTTTAAGAACGTGTTTCTGTTGAAACTAGTTCTACGGTATTTTTCAGGGAATAAAACTTACAGCTGATTAATTTGATAGTTTCTGTTTTTAATGTTTTCTGTTTTACTATAAATTACAGTAATTTTTATGTTTGAAAGAGAAGCTTTTGTTAGTAAAAAAAAACAGTTATTGTAATTGGCAGAATATATTAATTTTTCCTACAAAATAACAGTTTTATTGTTGGGCTAAATATATACAAAAAACGTCTCATTAAGATATTCTAACCAGACAACAGAAATTTTACACAAAGAAAGCATATAATAGCATTGTCGGTCGGTCCATCCTTATGCTGCTGGATCTCGTGAAAATACCCCATTTTACAATAAATAAGGTATTTTTAGTGCTCGCCATTTTGAATCAAATTGGCTACTTTGAAGTAGCCTAATTTTATATTTATAGCTGAAACGATTTCTGCCTTGTGATAATAAATGAGCCATAACATGTAATTTTGTACAGATAGATGGTTATATTCAGGGTTTGAATTTTGAAAAATGCAGAAATACTTATTTCTTTATTTGTTTTTTTCGAGTATTTATGTAAAGTTTCAAGAAAATTCGACGAAGAAATGTTTCAATAAAAACTTTATATACACTTAAAAAATCAGTTGACAGTGGGCCATAACATAATAAAACGAATTTATCCTCAAAAATGAATCCTCCAGTTACAATACGTATGATGGTTGAGTCAATCAAAACTTTTTACTGATGTAGAATCAGATAGGATATAGATACAGAATCATTGTACTAGTTTTGCGTGTATACACTTTAACTCTTATTTTAAACACTTAGTTTTGAAAATTTTAAAATGATCTCTTTGCAGTCACTTAGAGTGATTACACCAAATTATAAGGCTCGCATTTAAGCCATTTCATCAATTATTATATGATTTAAAATGCGAGAGAATTTGTAAAATATTTTTACACCATTAATTAATTTCTTGCAAAGTTATAACCATATGAAATTTTAACTAGTGCGAAATTAAACCAAAAGTTAGTTGACAATCAAAGTGCAGTTATTTGCATCTCATCAGGTTCTGTCATTACCCGAAGTTACAGCTAGGTCCTTGTCTGGAGCAAGTTCAATATTCCAGTCATCGATCTTCTTGTCATTTGTCACTATTTATGGGCTGTAAATACGGCAAGGATGTTCTCGTTCCTTCCTATCTTATATGATTTGATAATAAAAACTGTCGGAAAACTAATGGTTCTATTTCAGGATATAAAGACGCGAGTATCATTTTTACTGATAGAAACTGGAAATCGATTCGAGACATTGTTTCGGTTGAGCGATATGTGACCAAGCGAGCAAAAGTTTTATTAATTGTTTTACTTAATAAATCTTAAAGCAATATATCAAAGCAGTTTGGTAACATACATAAGTTTGGTAAAAAAAACTAGACTTATAAGCCAGTATTATGTTATCATGTCGTTACGATTGAAGAATACCTTGGAATGTGTCCAAGATAAAAGGATTAGAACCAACTAGCTAGGTTATATTAAGCTTCTTTTCAAAGAGTCAAACATAATTAATTAATTAATGTTAATTAATTATGTCAAACAAAGTAGCGTTAATTAATTAAATGAGCATTACACTTGTAATCTACAAATAAATTTATTTTGTGAGCTGGAATTTGAGAAACGTTTTATCAACAATATGAGATTCGACTAATTTTTGTCTAAAAATTGTTCATATATAAAAAATAAATTTACATGTCAATTGGTTTCTTCAGCGGTGAGCGTCACATTAAACACCAATTGTCAACTTACTTTAAATCGATGTAGTGACAAATTTCTCAAACATTGTCTGCTCATATGCCCTGCAAACGTGAACACCCACTGTTTGTTGTAATATTGTAATCTTAAATAAATAAACTTAGAGAATAAGGGCTGCAGGATAGCAACTAGCGAAAGTTAAACAAGTTGTGATAACCCAAGATATTGTCGGCTTACCACGAATTGTATCTGTTTAATGAAGCTGCAAGGCAAGCGATCCCATCCTATTTGCCTGTTGAAAGGAAATACTCCTTTGCATCCTTACACGTACATCCGTGCATTTTCTTTACAACGTTTCCTTCCTTCCGACTACGGCTTGTCAACCTAGTGATCAAACAATATTATTATTAATCATAAACATTTTTTTTTACATTTTCAAGCCTATCAGTAGAGAAGAAAACTTCAATAAATGGCGTAAGGGATCTTCTTAAGGATGTTTTCTGATAAAGAGTGGTCCCCTATATTTGATTGAATTAGAAAGGCCCTCTTATGGTTATCTAAGAATTGGAAAGCTGCTTTCGTGGTGTTAGTCTATTTTAAAGGGCATTTTGTTAGCCATTATTTCTGAGATTTGGGTGGTTTTGCTTGTTTTAGGTAATACTAGCGTATATGAAGTACAGTTGCCAATGAAGGATAGGTTAGGGGAGAACTTTTATAAAAATAATTTTAATTTTCTGCATGACTATTCCTTATTCTTGGCAGTACTTCATGAAATACTACTTTAAAACGAATAGATTTTAGTATATTTTCCATCTTAAGTTTACTGTTCAAATAATTTTCACAAATGTTGTCGCTTATGTTTTTGTTTCTATTGTCAACAAAAGTACATTAATAGTTGTTTCCTTTTTCAAATTCAATTTTTAAAGTTCCTCACAAACAAATTTTTATTTATCAGTTCATCAAAACTGAAAGATTAATGTCTGCAAACAATTATTTACGAAACCGTAATTTAGTTCTGCAAAGTTTTGACATAAAACACGATTTTTTCTAATTTTTTGCGTCTTCCAAATGGAGTTTGACATCTCGTATAATTCAGCCAGCTGGTTTATTTCATCTTGTGTTTAAGACAGTATTAGTTACTTTTCGATTTATGCTCACTATAAAGCAGCCTATTTATCTTGAATAAGGAGCCTGCCGGCTTACATCTGGAGTGCAATAATTAATGAAAGAGATCAGATTGCTTGCGCTGCAGTAATTGATGGTGTTATTTCAACTTGATCGTGTACTGAGTGCCGACCATCATCAATCTAGAATTCATTGCACATGCGCCGTTCTTACCAGCTTGGATGATATTGACGTATTACACGAATTTTGAATTTTACTCAAATATAAATTTGTAATAAGAAAATTTTGTAAGAGAATCTTATGAGAAAAGCAAGTTAAGAAAAGAAATGTTGGTTTAAATATTAGCCATATACCGCCTACTTAGGCCTAACTTTGTACATTTTCAAGATCTGGTTTGAAAGCTATTAGTAAAAACCCGGAAATCTGGCGAATTTCTAAAAATCAGTTCATTATAGTTACTCAGATTAACTATTCGTATACGAAACTTCACAAATGAAATCAGTGTTGTAAATTTGCGGTAAAAGAAATTTATGATGCGAGAGTAAATATAAAAAAAGAACTTCGACAGCAGTAAGATTTTTTTTTCTAGAAAATAGTTCCGAACCATAAATTCGGAAGTGTATTTAAAATTTTGTGCACTTTAGTTATGAACTTTCACATAAAACCAGAATTTTATATGATGAACAAATATAATTAACATACTTAAATAAATTAGTCCGATAACAAGTTTTCGTGCCAATAGCTTCAACACTGAATTTGTTTGAGAGATTCAGATCTTTACGTGTTTTCGGTTTTTAAGTAATACATTTGAGAAAAATAATCAGTAACAATAGATTTGATTTTTTGGGCTTCACCCTGAAAAAGGGTTCAAAACTATATATATATATATACTAGCTGTTACCCGTTGCGGCCTAGCCTGCAATTATAGTATAGGTAATCAAATTTATAGTAGATTTTCAAAATCAGAAGTACTTCATTTCAATTTAATATATACAATATTATACGATTTATGGTTTTCGGCCAAGACATATAGATTTTTGCTACTCGATACTCTAGAATAGGGTTCTGTTATATTTTAATAAAATACAGGATTACTAAAACGTCAATATTATACAATTAATACTTGTCACAAAAGTAAATACTAAATAATTAAGTTGGACTGGGTAAGTGGTATGATGGCGTTTAAAATAATTTAAACATTTATTATTCACACCTACCAGTATTCAATAAACTTATAAGACGTCACTGCTATACAATTAACAGTGACTACTTGAATACTAGCTCAATTAATTAAGTTTGATTGGGTGAGTAGCATGATGGCGTTTAAAATAATTTAAACATTTTTTAATTACACCTACCCATACGCCTACATAATAAACGTATAAAACTTTACTGTTATACAGTTGTCACAAAACTAAATACTAAATAAGTAAGTTGGATTGGTTAACTAGTATGATGACGTTTAAAATAATTTAAATATTTATTATTCACACCTACCAATATAGGCCTATAATAAACGTATAAAATATCACTGTTGTACAGTTAACACATGTCACAAAACTAAATACTAAATAATTACGTTGGGCTGGGTATTGGTAGTACGATGGAGTTTAAAATAATTTAAACATTTATTATTCACACCTACCAATACCAATTATATATAATGAATGTATAAATCGTCACTGTTGTACGATTTAATATAATTAATATAAATTAATATCATTAATTTAACATACAATCGTAGGTATATAGTATACAAAACTATTTTGTGGGATCTACTTACAATAAGATCCAAAATACTTTGCTCATTTTACGTCCACTTGCCACAAAAAATTCGCACAAACACTTCATTTCGTATGTAGATGTTCACTCTACGGTTGCAAATCTTCACTTTGCCGGTTGGTTGTGTTCAGTTTAATAATATACGCTTATTAAATTAAACTGTTGGTCTTTTGTTCGACACTTCGGTTAATCAGTTGAAACTGAAGAAAAATTATATGCGCTAATTTTCCCGATGTGTCCTACCGACTGCGCCACTTATGGTATGGTTTCGAGGATGTCGCTTTTTAAAAAACAAATTTTTATTAATTACAATAAAATTTTAATATGCACTTAAAACTTATTATAATTATTCAAGTTCGTCTCATATGCATTGAGATGCGAACTGAGTGAGACCTCGATTCACACTGAGCTTCTGTTCTTTCTTCTATAGGTACATGAAAATGCTTACTGTGATAAAAGCTACATTGTCAACATTAAATATAGCTAAGTCTAACACTAAATCTAGCAAAGTCTACAATAATTGTCTATATAACTTATATATATATATATATATATATATATATATATATATATATATATATATATATCTAAAACCGGTGCCTGTCTGTTTGTTACAACTGTTTTTAGAATAAACATTTTTCGGATGTTTTTCCAAAATCGTATGTGGCATCTTCGAGGTAGTTTTCATTCGAAGTCTAAAAGTCTGAAATCAGCTGTTATAAATCAAGTTCTAAGTACGGTTAGATACGTAGTATGATTATCAGTTATACTTATTATTATATACTTAATCGACGGTCAAACCGAATCAAATTAGCAACTTTTTCGTCATTATCATCCGTTTTTGATGTTGAAGGGCGACCTGGCCGCGAATCATCTTCAACGTCTTGTCGGCCATCTTAAAAACGCTTAAACCATTCAAAAACACGTGTCCGCGATAAACATTCACTGCCATACACTTCTTTCAGTAAATTATAAGTTTCAGTAGCGGTTTTTCCAAGTTTAAAGTGAAATTTACCAATTCGTTGTTCTATTATTACACTAACCATTTTTCCGGCAAAATAAAATAACAACACTAATGGAAATGAAGGTTATGACTAAACGGTGTTTGTTACACAAACGAGACTAACTGCATTCTGAAGAGAAAGCTTCACACTAAACAGCTGTCGGTCAATGGCGGTTGGCGTATGCGCACTTGTTCCGCCGGAGAGTTAGTCTCGTTATTTAATAGCCACACCTCGTGTATATATATATATATATATATATATATATATATATATATATATATATATATATATATATATATACACACACATGGTTAAATATTTTTGTATTATAGATGTGAAACGTAGAGCTATGTTAAAACTGATATTGACGTTTTAAAATAATTTCAATATTTTGTCTCTTTATAGAGATTTTTGTCTTAATGCGATAGTGTCGTCAGAAATGTTAGGATTGAAATCGTAAAGTGTTTCAAAGTCCTAGAATCAGTTTCGTTGTTATAACAAAATGCAAGTTGTATTGAAAAAATGAGTTCGGGCAACGAGAGAAAAGAGTTTTAAGTAAATAAGGTATTCTGTAAAACAGTATGCAGTAGATAAGAAGTAACGCCATCTCTGAGGGAGAGTAAAAAGTAAGATTAAAAGCTATTTAGGTGGTCTCACCGGAATATGTGGTTTATAAACTTTAATACAAGAGTTCAGTTGCAAAGAAACTCTGTGGTGTTTTCCTAAAACTTTAGTGAAGTACTTTCTTAATTATTTCAAATTTTTAATTTTTTTTAATAAAACAAATCTGACCTTTGTGAATTTTTTGATTTACTTTGGAAACATATATTAATATGCTATTATTTTCAAATTTGATATTCTAAATTCAGTTATGAACCTTCATTTAAGTATGTCATAATAGAAGAATTTAATGAAAGATTATTGTTAGAAGTTACTCCAATTTCCCGGTTTTCGCCGATAGCTTCAGAACATTGAGGGAAACAATTATTATGATTGCCGGAGGGCTTCATTTGAATCTTTTTTAAATAATTTATTTGAACGTTAGGAATTAGTATTTTGTTCATAATTAAATTTCTAATTATTATAACTTTTTTTTTAGGTTTAAGTGTTAATCATTGTGCATTTCTTTTAAGTTTGGTGCGAAATGTAATCACTTAAAGACCATGTAAACATTGTAGAAATCAGTAATGTAAAATAATATTATAGTTGCCATGATTGCTTTAAATCAAAGAATCTAACGCTGGGGATAAGAAGGAACGAGTGTTCCACTTGTACCCATTTGTACCCCCCCC
This sequence comes from Callitettix versicolor, assembly GCA_022606455.1. Lineage (NCBI taxonomy): Eukaryota > Metazoa > Arthropoda > Insecta > Hemiptera > Cercopidae > Callitettix > Callitettix versicolor. Next base: position 911,472 of record CM040191.1, on the reverse strand, counting down.
CCGTATAAAAATCCATCACCCGCGTCCTGCCTACTTGAGTGACACCAAGCCAGTGATATATTGCATAACCATATCTCCGGAGAAAATGAGATTCAAAAACGCTGAACGTATATTGTGCGCTAGTGATTTATAACTCTTTGGAATGTAATATACTTATTGCTTCGTGATAATATTAATGGTATAAAACATTGCACCTATTATTATGGGTTTATTTTATTATTCTTACACTTAATATTTTATACTAATTGTTAGTAAATTGGCTTGAGTTGTCAATTTATATAACAAATACATTAGTAAAAATATTTTAACATGATTTTGTGAATTACACCAATAGTCTCGAGATACGAACAAAATAAACTTACCAAATTGAAACAAATTGGTCAATTCGTTTAACTCTAGCTGCGTACACAGTCAGACAGGCGGACGTCCCAAGACAACCACTTTCTTAGTTTGAATGTGCCGTGAGCCCTGTTGTAATTTGTTGTGAGGCTTGCAATAAATATGTGTCTAAAATTAGCTTTTTGGTGAAAATAAAATCTTAATCTTAATCATATTATAATGCAGAAAGTTTGTGTGTTTGTGTGTGTGTGTGTGTGTGTGTGTGTGTGTGTGTGTGTGTGTGTGTGTGTTATAACGGGAAATTGTATGTTGTCCTCACCTTCTTATGGCAACTTTTTACGCTCCCCACGTTACGGTCGCCACTCTGTATTTATGTATGAAGCGGAAATATTAGAATTTACTGAACCACTCTATTCTATTTAATTACAGTTATAGTATATTTAATGAATATTGAAATAAATTGTTGTTGTTGTTTTAATTTAATACTTTAATCTTTTCTAAACTTTTATTAACATTTGTTAACGTGTTATATGGTTTATCTGCTTAACTACTATTTCATTACAATATACACACAATCTGTTCACCAAAGCCAGTAGTTACTACCCAGCAATTAATTATGAACAAATTTTAATCAAAATTTAAAGTTTGCAACTACCTGCCTGCTATCTCTTTCTTTTCATTGAACCATTGGTAAAATTTTTTTCAGGAAAGTTGTACAAAAACCAGGTAATACAAGTGCGAATGTTTACACCGTTTGCAGGACGATATTTATTCTAATATCGTCTATACCTCTGAGGGTATAATTTAATTAACTTTCACAAATATAACAAAATTAAGATATATGAATAATAGCATAGTACTTCCAAATTTTTACGTCTTGATAATTATTTAATTTGTTTATTATGCTTACTTATGTTATTTTCTGTATACTTCTTTAACTAATAATTATAATTTAATTTTCACAGTTATTATTTATTAACCTTTATTTAATTTTACGTTTTAAAAGCAATTTTTGTTCAGTATTGTTTATTTCTAAAACAAAATACTTCATATAATATTATATTTTGTATATTCTAGTTGTAAAACAAAACTAGGCATAGAGTATTGTAAATTTTTATCTTAATTACATTCGCGGAGATTTGTTCCCGTTTGCCCTGGTTTGAAGTTAGCCTGGATTTCACCTTGATCCTGATTCTTAAAGTTCTTGTGGTTCATCGTTGAAGTTAGCTAAGTGGTTACTTGTTGTTAGGACGTCGAGCCTTCTTTCTATAAGCTGATGACGAAGGATTCGATAGTTCCTTTGAAGACGACAACGCAATCCTACTCAGTAATTATATCGCGGTTAAATTTAATGAACATTTAGGTTATTTTTTAATTTGTTATATATAAATATTTTATGTTAAAATATATTATTTAATTCATTGCTATAATTACAACGCGCTTTTATAATTAAATTCACTTTTCTATTTAATTTCTCTTCACAGATTTCGACGAGTTTGGGTTACATTATTATTTCGACTAGGCAGATTTTCTATGTCCCGGTAACCTTAACTTTTCTGGTTTCTTCGGATGAACACAGCTTCCGTCTTTGAGTTTCGAAAGGGTTCCGTACCCTTCTCTAAACCTAACTGGCTCAAAATTCCCCATTCCTTCAGTATCTACAATATGAAAAATTCCATAGTTGTCATAGCTTCTCCTTTCTTATTTGGATTGCTTCTTTCTACACCTTTCTTGGTTTTACGCGATATCCTGATGCATCTATGTGCTGCTGAATCCTTCCATGATTCTTCGTGTATTTTAATTATCTTGTAATAAATGTCTTTATTAATTCCATATTTCTTAAATTTATACTGCCTTAGTTTGGTGCCAGTGATCGTGCCGGTCCAAAGTTCAATTGGACGCTAATCAGCTCCTCTTTTGCTTAGTTTTTCAAATTATTATCAGTTCAGTAAATTTTCCAAATCCTAAAAGGCTGACCGATTTTCTTCGGGTAAAGCTTGTTGCCTTCCGTTTGTTCTCGTTAATCGATAGCATCTTGAATGGAGTCTGTAGGTTCAGCAGTTCCCGAGATAATCACGTTTTTATGATTTAATTATTAATTAGTTTAATTAATATTGTTTTAAATAAATTGAACATGCAGTGTGTTTTTCATATTTTATTCTTAATACATTAAATCATATTATTCCTTGCTTGAATACGTTTTACAAATTTTTCATCGCAATTACTTAGGCCTACAGTTTCTTTTAATTAATTTTAATTACTGGTCAACTTATTTTAAAACTTATTTTCAATAACTATGATTCCTACACTGTATTACTGTTATTTAAAATTTATTCCCTAAAATAAACCTAAAAAAATAAAATAGATGCGTGAAAAACCTGTATATTTTTTTAAAGACTACTACATATCCTAATTGACACGGTTGTTGGGCCTATCACGGTGATGTGTGAAAAAACCTTTATTTTTTTTAAGAATACTACATAACTTAATTGACACAGTTGTTAGGCCTAACACGGTGATGCGTGAAAAACCTTTATATTTTTTTAAAGAATACTACATATCCTAACTGACACGGTTGTTGGGCCTAACACGGTGATGCGTGAAAAAACCTGTATATTGTTTTAAAGAATACTACATAACATAACTGACACAGTTGTTGGGCTTATCACGGTGACGTGTGAAAAAAACCTTTATTTTTTTAAGAATACTTACTACATAACCTAATTGACACGGTTGTTAGGCCTAACACGGTGATGCGTGAAAAACCTTTATATTTTTTTTAAAGAATACTACATATCCTAACTGACACGATTGTTAGGCCTATTACGGTGATGAGTGAAAAAAACCTTTATTTTTTAAAGAATACTACATAACCTAAATGACACGGTTGTTAGGCCTAACACGGTGATACATTAAAATCACCTTTATTAATTTTTTTTAAAAGAGTATTCATAACCTAACTAACACGTTGTTGGGCCTAATACGGTGATGCATGAAAGAAACCATTATATTTTTTTTAAAGAGTACTCCATAACTTAACTAATACGGTTGTTAGGCCTAACACGGTAATGCGTGAAAAAACCTTTATATTTTTTTAAATAATACTAGGCTACATATCCTAATATCACGGTGGTGCGTAAAAAAAACCATTATATTTTTTTAAAGAATACCACATATCCTAACTGACACGGTTGTTAGGCCTAACACAGTGATGTGTGAAAAAACCTTTATATTTTTTTAAAGAATACTACGTATCCTAACTGACACGATTGTTATGTGTAAAAACAATTTTATATTTTTTATAGAATACTACATATCCTAACTGACATAGTTGTTGGGCCTATCATGGCTATGTGAAAAAAAACTTTTTTTTAAAGAGTACTCCATACCTTAACTGACACCGTTGTTAGGCCTAACATGGTGATGCGTGTGAAAATCTTTATATTTTTTTTAAAGAATATTCCATAAGGTAACTAACATGGTTGTTAGGCCTAACGCGGTGATGCATGCAGGAAAAAAAAGTACTTTATTTGGTTTTTTTTTTAAATGAGTACTCCATAACCTAACTGACACGGTTGTTGGTCCTAACACGGTGATGCGTGATCTTTAATGTATATTATGATTGCGGGCAAAGCCGTGACGGATAGCAGCTAATCATATTATATTTCTGAAAGTTTGTTTTTGATTATTTATTTGTTATTTAATCACACTTTAACTACTGAACCAATTGAGATTAAATTTGGTATGAACACGTTTTAGGTACCTGAAATAAACACAATACTATTCCAGTTTAATTGTATAATAGTGACTTTTTTAATAATACTGTATTTTATTAAAATATGACAGGACCCTGTTTTAGAGTATCGAGTAGCAAAAATGTATATGTCTTGGCCGAAAACCATAAATCGTATAATATTGTATATAGAAATATATTAAAATGAAATGAACCTATTCTGATTTTATAAATCGACTATAAATTTTATTGCCTACATTATATTGCAGCTAATTTGAATCATAAATTATTAAATTATAATGGCAATAAAGCAACGATAACGATCGATGGTCAAAATTGACATTGACAATGACAATGACAATGACAATGATAATGGTAATTAAAATTATAATGATTTTTGGTCAGTTAATTAACTAAAAATATTTTACACAAGAATTAAAAACTAAAAATAATGATTATGGTAATTATAATGATAATGATATCGATAATGGTAAAAATAATGATAATGATAATGAAAAATGACAATGATAATGATGACATATTATCTGCAAACATTTTCTCTAATACTTTTATTATCGATTGGTAAACAAAATCAGCTGTTGCAAATTTTCAAATAATCTTTTGGGTATACGGATCATGCCCAAATATTGTAAACTTTTAAAAAATTGATTTTAGAAATGTAACGGAAACACCATTCAAAACACTATCTACAGATGAAATGTTACAGTGTCTGGTCTGAGGTCTGCGTATGTGCGATAGATTTGTTGTAAGCCTACAACAGTTCCCGAGGGAATAATGAGCTGACAAACGATTTGCTGTTGTCAACTTCCATACAACTGCAGCTGTCACGCAGTTTGTATTTTTGTGCTCTTATTGAACTCTAACATTTCGCTGAATTCGTTAAATTAAAATTAAATTTCGCTAAACAAAGTTTACACATTAGAGGTTGTAAAGTAAAACACCACAGAGCTATGCAGATTCCGCATCTGTTGTTCAGTTCTCTTCACTTCTTATTATATGGGAGAAGTTCTAAAGAGCGTCTTGGATGCGGAACTGCCGTAAGTTTTACCGGCGTAAAGTAATTATTTTAAAAGTAGTTCGGCGGATATGAGAATTTTTCCATATATCAATAAGCCTAAAAGTTCGTATTGGTTGTTGTTTTCGGTATAAACTATTACAGGATTTGCATTACAAATTACGATAATTTAATCAGCTGATTGATGGGATGTGGATCTTGCGAGCGAAGCAAGTTACATGTTATAAATCTGACCTTGAGTCAGTACTCAGCATTCAAATTATTTCAAACTTCTAAACATGCCAAAAATTTGAACCTTATTGTTAGTTATTAAGGAGAATATAAAGGGAAAATAACCAATAAAAATCTTACATTGCTAATATTTGAGAAACCAGCTAATACGCAATATCCAGCGAAGAGCACTTTTGATTTTCTGTCGTTCCTTGAAAGATTCTATTCGAACTTTGTAAAAGTCTGTTGACTTTGTAACGAAGGTTTTGAAAATAACCTGTGAAAATATAAACTTTACAATATTTATGGTAATAAAGTAGCGGTTAAAGTAAACGAAAAGAGCTTTTTAAGACAAATATCGACTGTTATGATTTTGATAGAAAATTTGTATTGATACAAAAGTAAATAATATTTTAAATAATAATAATAATAATAATAATAATAATAATAATAAGATTAAAAAAATCTTAAAATAAGGCACTACACTACAGTAGTGAAACCGGAATGCCTGTAAGCAAGTGAATGCTTGGTACTAAATTATAGTTTAGATAAACTGAAAATACTAGAAAGGAGAATCATGAGAAAAATTTTAGGCCCAGTGAAGACTAATAAAACATGGAAACTAAGATATGATGAAATATACAGGAATATAGATGACATGACAGAGACGATAAGGAAGAGAAGACTGCAATTTTTTGGACATATGTACAGGATGAATGATTCATGACTAACGAAAAGGATACTCAAGTACCTATGGGATAAAAAGTCAACAACTAGTTGGATTCAAGAGGTAAGGAAAGATTTAGAAAGAAATAATATAAAAGAAGAAGAAACGCTGAACAGAGAGATTTTTAGAAAGAGGATATTGAGTATGGAGGAATTCCAGGGAAGATTGCTGAAAAAACCTGGTGTGAAGTGGTCCGAAGACAGAAAGAAGCTGCATAGTGAAAGGATGAGGGAATATTGGAGGAAACGGAAGAGAAAACAGCTAAGTGTGAAGAATTGAAATTGTCACGTGGTCCCTAGCAGGCCTCATCGAAAGAAGAAGAATAATAAGATTAACAAATTATATAAATGAAATTAAAATTTATCCACTACAAAACACTTATAACAATGTCCTATAGTAATGTTGCAGTATCCAAAATAGTTCTCGATAACTCGATTAAAATCCCTTTCCTTCATGCTTCGATATGCATAATTAATTCGATAAGATATTCAAATATCTAATAAAAACAAAGATAAGTAGATGTTATAATTTTTGAATAAACAAAATATATTTTTTAACTGAAAATAAACTAATGTTTGTTTTTGTTTATTCACTTGTAACAAATCAGTCGGTTTATCTGAAAAATCAAGAATATGATTTTATGGTTACAACGATTTTTAACAGTTTCGAATACATTCTGCAAATCTATGGGATAAGAAGTATAAAATCTGTTTACCAATAATATATGATACTACAACTCGTGAAAAGTCTTGGCCTCCACAACTACTCTTTTCTATTGCCATGTGTTATAAGTAAAGACTTTTTACTTTAAAAAACTTCTAATGCCAAGCTCTTCTGGATACAATCATCTGTTTTGTCTGTCCCTCTTCTCCTCGCTCCAACATTCCACCATTAATGATTATTTTAGGCATTTGATCCACATCTAAATGACATGTTCCAGCAATATAATTTTTGCTGATTTTACGATCGTATATGCTCATTCTCCTTTACGTAAACAAAACTCTCTATTGCCTTTGATTCACCACTCTTAACCAATCTTATTACGCAATGAATACGTCGTATAGTCTCGAACGTCTGAAAAATATATTTTTTTAAAAATCTCAAAACATATCTGTCAACCGGTCTTAACGACATTTTGACATTTTGAAGGATTAAGCATTTTCGTTTTTAGAAAATATTTTTCAAGAATATTGTAAAGCAGTTGAATAACAACTGAAGTTAGAACTATGTCATCCACCTTCACTTGTAATACTTTTAGACGCAAACACTCTTAGTGGAAGTATAATGCACTAAATATAAGGTGTTCATTTTCATATAAGAGCAGTATTTATAAAACACTAATTTAATTGCTAATATTAAATTACCTAGTGGTTATACAAGGCAGGTTATTATGCCAAAATGTTAAGCCACGTACTTGGATCAACTGTCATCGTATTGACACATTGAGAGAAACAGATGTCTAAAATATATTTGTCACTATTATTTAAATTTTCAACAATAAATTTTCATTTCGTTTGTTGATGTTTTGTTTGGTGGTCTCTTCGGACGTCAACTTGAGCGTGTGTGTGTGTGTGTGTGTGTGTGTGTGTGTGTGTGTGTGTGTGTGTGTGTGTGTGTGTGTGTGTGTGTGTGTGTGTGTGTGTGTGTGTGTGTGTGTGTGTGTGTGTGTGTGTGTGTGTGTGTGTGTGTGTGTGTGTGTGTGTGTGTGTGTGTGTGTGTGTGTGTGTGTGTGTGTGTGTGTGTGTGTGTGTGTGTGTGTGTGTGTGTGTGTGATACTGCAAGGCAATGTTGAACATACAACACTTTACTTTTTGTTTAAGTTTAAAAGCCGTTATGCATCCAGAAAAGACAGATTATATTGTAGAAAACATAATTTCTTTATAATGTGGTCTATATAAATATACTATTTTGTGTTTAAATTAATTTAAACACAGCTATTTAATAATTATTACTTTAACTAGTTCTAAAATTGCAAAAAAAAATTAAAATTAAAGAAATAAACTCATAGTACCACTAAATGTTAATTGGTTCTTATAGACATACAAGCTTCATTTTTCTCTTTTAGCTGCCATTTTTCCACATGTTTAAACAAAATTTGAACCTTTCTCTGAATATTTTTGTTTTTTGTTAAAAGATCTGCAGTAGTTACCAAGTTTTCTGAAGACATTCCCATTATTTATACGGCCCGTCCAAAGTGAACCCGAAATTCGTTGATATAAGCACGTGTCGAACTTCTCCAGTTTCCTCATTGTCAAATCTAGCACCGTACATTCTTCCACTCAATATAAAAGGCATCTTATCAGCCTTGATGTCACAGGTATATCTCTACTCACAAATAAGACTTAATACTACAAAACATGTCCGGGCTCTTCCGAATCATGTTCTTATTTTAATGATCTCTTCCTATTTACGTTCACAAGTTATCTAAGGCAGATCTGTCCACATGTTTTACTGACACAATAACTGGTTGTTCCTGGAGTTGCTACTGTCGCTTACTGACAATTATCCATTTATTTTTTGAGACGGTTATATCTTTGTTCAAAAACATTTGTTCATTGGCTGTTTGGTAACAAATATTGCTTTATTAACAGCTGATATGGCAATAACCAGAAAAAAATCCAACAAAAAAAGAAAATTTTCATATCGAAAATGATTATATTTAATTGCATATATATATATATATATATATATATATATATATTTGTATAATAGGCTGTAGAATGTGACACAACGTAAACTGAGTTGCGTTAACGTTATATATATATATATATATATATATATATATATATATATATTTGTATAATAGGCTGTAGAATGTGACACAACGTAAACTGAGTTGCGTTAACGTTTTATATATATATATATATATATATATATATACATAAAACCTCATGGACATATTTTAAAAACAATTATTTGTAATAATATTGCATAAATAAGCCGTCAGGGAATTTTATCACAATGATTATAACATGAGGTACAAAACAGTCAAATATACAATGATAACATCTGCCACAGATGTGAACAGATCACAAATTGTAAGCTGGGATTCGAGTTTGGCCAATCCGATTCATAAAATATTTACATTTCTTTGTGTGCTGGTTCTATGCATCTTTTACAAGGCCCCAGTTGTATAGTTTGTTCTTTAAAAGTAAATTTACTGTTGTTCTAACAAAACTTCGAGTTTGCTGTCAGTGTATCTTTCAAGAATATTTTTAGCTATTTGTGGAGGATCAGGGAGCACAAATTCAATATTTGTACAATATTTTTGTTTAATAAACTGTATTTTTTATTCTAAGATAATAAAAAAAAAATCTTAATTGAAGTGAAGATTTTAGTAACAGGAACAAAATTGAAACCCGTGACCGCATGAATAACTTGTAAAACGCATCTCGTTATTATTATTAGTATAGTAATTTAATAATAATAAACAAAAAAATATTTCAATAGAATTATTTAGTACCCCATTTTTAAAAATAAAATACTTTTGGAACAGTTACATTTTTTTAGATTTAAATTCAAACAATCTACAAAACTGATAAGTTTCGTAATTTTTGGACTTGCCATTTAAACGCTAGGTTCGAATTGATACTCGTACGAGTATTCTTGTCTATTATTTTACCTTGAAATAATTTTGACAGACGATTGTCCCTTCAGATAAGGACAATCGAGTTTCAAAATTTTTCCTTCGGTAAACCAAATTATCAACAGAACGCTCTGAACAGTTTCTGCAGAAGGTGAATTAAATAATAGGCTGTAGAATGTGACACAACGTCAACTGAGTTGCGTTAACGCATATTAATATTAATTACGGACATCAGTGTCAGCGGCAAATACGTCAGCTGGACGCGATGAAGGCTATACTGCGCAACGACCCTTTTCCATGCGACACTAGCGGCATCATGGCGAAGTTTGTAATGTAAAGCTAAATGTTTAATACATTTAATGCGTTTATACGTTTCACCCAATGGCGTTTGTCCTTCTGTTTCAACAAAGAAGCTTTTAATATTTAAAAAAATGTAGTCATCAATTTTTTATTTTCATTTGTGTACTTTTGCCGAGAACTGCCTTAATGATATGAAATGAAATAAAAAAAAATAACTACACCGTTTTAATCCACAATAAAGCTTCATAGCTGGTTTCAGTCTTTCCAGGTTATTTACAAGAGATATACTCATTCAGAGTGTCACTTATAAATGGCATGTGAAAGTCGAAATCGTCAGTGAGAATCTGTAATGCTACAAGCTTCCCATTATGTTTGACTTTCATATACACAAAGCTACCAATTTAAAACTAAAACGTAATACTAAATGAATTCATAATTTGCATTTTCCAATTGTCTTCCTTGATCAAGAGTTAGTGATTTTTCTTTATCACAAACTGTAGAAAAAGCTATAAGTTAAGGCATAGCGAACGTGAAAAAAATCGATGTGGATATTTCAATGGAAAACTCTTTTTACATTTCCAGGTCCTAATTGTCACTTTTATTTGGATGTATGTCCGTTAATTTGTGTGCATGTGACAACATGCGCGTGCGGGTACAGATGTTAAATAAATAAATCCACCATACTCGATCTACATTTCTCCAAATTTTGTTTCAAAACTAGCGTCGATTATTTATAGATTGCCAATCAATTTATTTAATTGTACTGTCAGCCATCTTGCATCAGTCATGTTGGAACGAATAAGAATATAATAACAAGTAAATAATTGTATTCAATTTTATTTCGCTGAATAGTACAAAAAGTTCTGCAATCGTTTAAATAGAACATTCATTCGAGTTTGTTTTTTAAATAAATAACGTAAAGTAATTCGATTCTTTCCTTCTGATGTCCTTTTCTTCTAAATTTTTATAATACTTAAATGTCGATCCGAACTGCCACCCAATATTTTTTGTATTAAAATTTGCACTTGATATTTACAAAGTTAACATTTTTGAAAATACTATTATTTTAAATAATAGCCAGCGTTTACTATTATTGTAAATTGAATTTGATATCAGATTGATTTTAAGTTATTTTTTTTCGCTGAAACTAAACACGTCAACTATATTAGTGCTCAATATATCGAATTGTTTTTAAATATTTAGCATAAATAGGCATACCGATATTATCAGAAAAATTATTGTTTTTTTAATCGGATCGTGCATTGTTTTCACAGTAAAAAAATAGTACTATATTGACACAAATTGTGTGTCTTATTCACATTATCAAATCCATAATTCATCGAGTTAAGACTAATTTAGTTTAGAGTTATACAGCGCGAGGGGTCTTCTATTCAAGGTAGGTATATGTCTAGTGAGACATATATTACCAGACATACCCACCTCTAATTAATTAACAGGGTAATACATCTTAATTAATAAGATGACAGCTCATGTTGTTATCATGATTGCCTCAATACGTATCGTGTCGCGTAATGAAAATATTGTGAAACTATTCCACTTACAAGTTTACTTTCTGAATTTACTAAGTAGTCTGTAGAAAAGGTTGCTGATCGTGAAACTAAAGAGATCTTAATATTTTCATGGATATTCCGTTTTCGATCTCCAAAGTATTAAAAAATGGTTATATGTTTGTGCAAATAAAACTAAACTAAATGACAGATTTTGATAAAATTTGGCCATTTATTTGTCAGACCATTTATCAACACTTTAATTTATCCATATCTCAAAACAACATTTAAATCTGTAACGATACGTTTTAAGGCTCCTTTTCATAAAAAAACGTTTTCTTTAATTTTAATGATTTTAATAAAATGTTGCTCAAATGTAGTTCTTGAGTATAAAAAAAAACCCGGCTTCTGAGCAATTAAAATCGCTGAAAATTCTGCTAAAACTCTCAAATGTGATTAATTAGATTTTGTTCGAAATTGGATTAGATACCAAGTTCTTAACCAAAGATCAATGTAGCAAATTTTGAATAAAAAAAATCGAAAAAACACAAAAATATAGTTTGGTCATCGTTTAATAAGATTATATTTTATTTCATTTAGAAGTTATTGTAGAAATGATTTCTCATAGACGATGTAGATAAAAATTTATATGGAAACCTTATTAACTGATTTCGTTTTAAAATTATACTTACTTCTAAAGTTTTTGTGTAGCTGCTGAACCAATGTTTTGGAAACTAATTGAAAATATATAATAATTATTGAAATGTTTTGCACTATTTATTTCATTTGTTATAAAACTTCATATATTATGTACAGTAACCACATGGTAGTAAAAACAATGCGTGTGTTTGCGTATTAATACCACAGATTTCTCACGTACATACCGCCTCCTAAGGAATTTATGCACTAATATTATGTCAAGGCTTATCTACGGGAAGGCTCTTGGCAGCGTTTAATTCCACATGTTTATTCGTAAAGGAATATAGTTGAAGATTATTATATATATATATATATATATATATATATATATATATATATATATATGTAAACTTTTAATATTACTTGTAAATCTAAACAATTAACTACTAGCTATGTGGAAAACTTTACGGATAGAAAATGTGAAATACATGAAAAATCAGTGTGTATCCGTCGAAAAAATTTTTCCAGAAGAAACATTGTACTGACGTGTAATCGTATCTGGCATCTTCGTGATGGTTCTCGCTCCAAGATTGAAGTTAAACTTATAAAACCAACACTTGTTTGGTCCTTTTATAACTTTCGAATGACGCAAGTAGAAAGTGGGCTGGCTTGAGTTGTCGTAGGTCGACAAACACTGGCTGATTAGGTCCAGTGAAATTATTAATGGCAATTATATTAGGTGTGACACAATATATGCAGTCATCCAAATACCAGGTTTTACCAAATATTATATAAACGTTTGGGCCAAATATAGTTTGAAATGGGGTTTATTAAAAAAAATATGAGTAGATTTAAATTTTCATAAAATCTTTATTAATTTCAAATTCAATAAATCTCTCTCTCTCTCTCTCTCTCTCTCTCTCTCTCTCTATATATATATATATATATATATATATATATATATATATATATATATATATATATATATATATATATATATATATATATATATATATATATATATATATGTGTGTGTGTGTGTGTGTGTGTGTGTGTTATAACGGGAAATTGTATGTTGTCCTCACCTTCTTATGGCAACTTTTTACGCTCCCCACGTTACGGTCGCCACTCTGTATTTATGTATGAAGCGGAAATATTAGAATTTACTGAACCACTCTATTCTATTTAATTACAGTTATAGTATATTTAATGAATATTGAAATAAATTGTTGTTGTTGTTTTAATTTAATACTTTAATCTTTTCTAAACTTTTATTAACATTTGTTAACGTGTTATATGGTTTATCTGCTTAACTACTATTTCATTACAATATACACACAATCTGTTCACCAAAGCCAGTAGTTACTACCCAGCAATTAATTATGAACAAATTTTAATCAAAATTTAAAGTTTGCAACTACCTGCCTGCTATCTCTTTCTTTTCATTGAACCATTGGTAAAATTTTTTTCAGGAAAGTTGTACAAAAACCAGGTAATACAAGTGCGAATGTTTACACCGTTTGCAGGACGATATTTATTCTAATATCGTCTATACCTCTGAGGGTATAATTTAATTAACTTTCACAAATATAACAAAATTAAGATATATGAATAATAGCATAGTACTTCCAAATTTTTACGTCTTGATAATTATTTAATTTGTTTATTATGCTTACTTATGTTATTTTCTGTATACTTCTTTAACTAATAATTATAATTTAATTTTCACAGTTATTATTTATTAACCTTTATTTAATTTTACGTTTTAAAAGCAATTTTTGTTCAGTATTGTTTATTTCTAAAACAAAATACTTCATATAATATTATATTTTGTATATTCTAGTTGTAAAACAAAACTAGGCATAGAGTATTGTAAATTTTTATCTTAATTACATTCGCGGAGATTTGTTCCCGTTTGCCCTGGTTTGAAGTTAGCCTGGATTTCACCTTGATCCTGATTCTTAAAGTTCTTGTGGTTCATCGTTGAAGTTAGCTAAGTGGTTACTTGTTGTTAGGACGTCGAGCCTTCTTTCTATAAGCTGATGACGAAGGATTCGATAGTTCCTTTGAAGACGACAACGCAATCCTACTCAGTAATTATATCGCGGTTAAATTTAATGAACATTTAGGTTATTTTTTTAATTTGTTATATATAAATATTTTATGTTAAAATATATTATTTAATTCATTGCTATAATTACAACGCGCTTTTATAATTAAATTCACTTTTCTATTTAATTTCTCTTCACAGATTTCGACGAGTTTGGGTTACATTATTATTTCGACTAGGCAGATTTTCTATGTCCCGGTAACCTTAACTTTTCTGGTTTCTTCGGATGAACACAGCTTCCGTCTTTGAGTTTCGAAAGGGTTCCGTACCCTTCTCTAAACCTAACTGGCTCAAAATTCCCCATTCCTTCAGTATCTACAATATGAAAAATTCCATAGTTGTCATAGCTTCTCCTTTCTTATTTGGATTGCTTCTTTCTACACCTTTCTTGGTTTTACGCGATATCCTGATGCATCTATGTGCTGCTGAATCCTTCCACGATTCTTCGTGTATTTTAATTATCTTGTAATAAATGTCTTTATTAATTCCATATTTCTTAAATTTATACTGCCTTAGTTTGGTGCCAGTGATCGTGCCGGTCCAAAGTTCAATTGGACGCTAATCAGCTCCTCTTTTTGCTTAGTTTTTCAAATTATTATCAGTTCAGTAAATTTTCCAAATCCTAAGAGGCTGACCGATTTTCTTCGGGTAAAGCTTGTTGCCTTCCGTTTGTTCTCGTTAATCGATAGCATCTTGAATGGAGTCTGTAGGTTCAGCAGTTCCCGAGATAATCACGTTTTTATGATTTAATTATTAATTAGTTTAATTAATATTGTTTTAAATAAATTGAACATGCAGTGTGTTTTTCATATTTTATTCTTAATACATTAAATCATATTATTCCTTGCTTGAATACGTTTTACAAATTTTTCATCACAATTACTTAGGCCTACAGTTTCTTTTAATTAATTTTAATTACTGGTCAACTTATTTTAAAACTTATTTTCAATAACTATGATTCCTACACTGTATTACTGTTATTTAAAATTTATTTCCTAAAATAAACCTAAAAAAATAAAATAGATGCGTGAAAAACCTGTATATTTTTTTAAAGACTACTACATATCCTAATTGACACGGTTGTTGGGCCTATCACAGTGATGTGTGAAAAAACCTTAATTTTTTTTAAGAATACTACATAACTTAATTGACACAGTTGTTAGGCCTAACACGGTGATGCGTGAAAAACCTTTATATTTTTTTAAAGAATACTACATATCCTAACTGACACGGTTGTTGGGCCTAACACGGTGATGCGTGAAAAAACCTGTATATTGTTTTAAAGAATACTACATAACATAACTGACACAGTTGTTGGGCTTATCACGGTGACGTGTGAAAAAAACCTTTATTTTTTTAAGAATACTTACTACATAACCTAATTGACACGGTTGTTAGGCCTAACACGGTGATGCGTGAAAAACCTTTATATTTTTTTTAAAGAATACTACATATCCTAACTGACACGATTGTTAGGCCTATTACGGTGATGAGTGAAAAAAACCTTTATTTTTTAAAGAATACTACATAACCTAAATGACACGGTTGTTAGGCCTAACACGGTGATACATTAAAATCACCTTTATTAATTTTTTTTAAAAGAGTATTCATAACCTAACTAACACGTTGTTGGGCCTAATACGGTGATGCATGAAAGAAACCATTATATTTTTTTTAAAGAGTACTCCATAACTTAACTAATACGGTTGTTAGGCCTAACACGGTAATGCGTGAAAAAACCTTTATATTTTTTTAAATAATACTAGGCTACATATCCTAATATCACGGTGGTGCGTAAAAAAAACCATTATATTTTTTTAAAGAATACCACATATCCTAACTGACACGGTTGTTAGGCCTAACACAGTGATGTGTGAAAAAACCTTTATATTTTTTTAAAGAATACTACGTATCCTAACTGACACGATTGTTATGTGTAAAAACAATTTTATATTTTTTTATAGAATACTACATATCCTAACTGACATAGTTGTTGGGCCTATCATGGCTATGTGTGAAAAAAACTTTTTTTTTTAAAGAGTACTCCATACCTTAACTGACACCGTTGTTAGGCCTAACATGGTGATGCGTGTGAAAATCTTTATATTTTTTTTAAAGAATATTCCATAAGGTAACTAACATGGTTGTTAGGCCTAACGCGGTGATGCATTAAAAAAACCTTTATTTATTTTTTTTTAAATGAGTACTCCATAACCTAACTGACACGGTTGTTGGTCCTAACACGGTGATGCGTGATCTTTAATGTATATTATGATTGCGGGCAAAGCCGTGACGGATAGCAGCTAATCATATTATATTTCTGAAAGTTTGTTTTTGATTATTTATTTGTTATTTAATCACACTTTAACTACTGAACCAATTGAGATTAAATTTGGTATGAACACGTTTTAGGTACCTGAAATAAACACAATACTATTCCAGTTTAATTGTATAATAGTGACTTTTTTAATAATACTGTATTTTATTAAAATATGACAGGACCCTGTTTTAGAGTATCGAGTAGCAAAAATGTATATGTCTTGGCCGAAAACCATAAATCGTATAATATTGTATATAGAAATATATTAAAATGAAATGAACCTATTCTGATTTTATAAATCGACTATAAATTTTATTGCCTACATTATATTGCAGCTAATTTGAATCATAAATTATTAAATTATAATGGCAATAAAGCAACGATAACGATCGATGGTCAAAATTGACATTGACAATGACAATGACAATGACAATGATAATGGTAATTAAAATTATAATGATTTTTGGTCAGTTAATTAACTAAAAATATTTTACACAAGAATTAAAAACTAAAAATAATGATTATGGTAATTATAATGATAATGATATCGATAATGGTAAAAATAATGATAATGATAATGAAAAATGACAATGATAATGATGACATATTATCTGCAAACATTTTCTCTAATACTTTTATTATCGATTGGTAAACAAAATCAGCTGTTGCAAATTTTCAAATAATCTTTTGGGTATACGGATCATGCCCAAATATTGTAAACTTTTAAAAAATTGATTTTAGAAATGTAACGGAAACACCATTCAAAACACTATCTACAGATGAAATGTTACAGTGTCTGGTCTGAGGTCTGCGTATGTGCGATAGATTTGTTGTAAGCCTACAACAGTTCCCGAGGGAATAATGAGCTGACAAACGATTTGCTGTTGTCAACTTCCATACAACTGCAGCTGTCACGCAGTTTGTATTTTTGTGCTCTTATTGAACTCTAACATTTCGCTGAATTCGTTAAATTAAAATTAAATTTCGCTAAACAAAGTTTACACATTAGAGGTTGTAAAGTAAAACACCACAGAGCTATGCAGATTCCGCATCTGTTGTTCAGTTCTCTTCACTTCTTATTATATGGGAGAAGTTCTAAAGAGCGTCTTGGATGCGGAACTGCCGTAAGTTTTACCGGCGTAAAGTAATTATTTTAAAAGTAGTTCGGCGGATATGAGAATTTTTCCATATATCAATAAGCCTAAAAGTTCGTATTGGTTGTTGTTTTCGGTATAAACTATTACAGGATTTGCATTACAAATTACGATAATTTAATCAGCTGATTGATGGGATGTGGATCTTGCGAGCGAAGCAAGTTACATGTTATAAATCTGACCTTGAGTCAGTACTCAGCATTCAAATTATTTCAAACTTCTAAACATGCCAAAAATTTGAACCTTATTGTTAGTTATTAAGGAGAATATAAAAAGGAAAATAACCAATAAAAATCTTACATTGCTAATATTTGAGAAACCAGCTAATACGCAATATCCAGCGAAGAGCACTTTTGATTTTCTGTCGTTCCTTGAAAGATTCTATTCGAACTTTGTAAAAGTCTGTTGACTTTGTAACGAAGGTTTTGAAAATAACCTGTGAAAATATAAACTTTACAATATTTATGGTAATAAAGTAGCGGTTAAAGTAAACGAAAAGAGCTTTTTAAGACAAATATCGACTGTTATGATTTTGATAGAAAATTTGTATTGATACAAAAGTAAATAATATTTTAAATAATAATAATAATAATAATAATAATAATAATAATAAGATTAAAAAAATCTTAAAATAAGGCACTACACTACAGTAGTGAAACCGGAATGCCTGTAAGCAAGTGAATGCTTGGTACTAAATTATAGTTTAGATAAACTGAAAATACTAGAAAGGAGAATCATGAGAAAAATTTTAGGCCCAGTGAAGACTAATAAAACATGGAAACTAAGATATGATGAAATATACAGGAATATAGATGACATGACAGAGACGATAAGGAAGAGAAGACTGCAATTTTTGGACATATGTACAGGATGAATGATTCATGACTAACGAAAAGGATACTCAAGTACCTATGGGATAAAAAGTCAACAACTAGTTGGATTCAAGAGGTAAGGAAAGATTTAGAAAGAAATAATATAAAAGAAGAAGAAACGCTGAACAGAGATTTTTAGAAAGAGGATATTGAGTATGGAGGAATTCCAAGGAAGATTGCTGAAAAAACCTGGTGTGAAGTGGTCCGAAGACAGAAAGAAGCTGCATAGTGAAAGGATGAGGGAATATTGGAGGAAACGGAAGAGAAAACAGCTAAGTGTGAAGAATTGAAATTGTCACGTGGTCCCTAGCAGGCCTCATCGAAAGAAGAAGAATAATAAGATTAACAAATTATATAAATGAAATTAAAATTTATCCACTACAAAACACTTATAACAATGTCCTATAGTAATGTTGCAGTATCCAAAATAGTTCTCGA